>OX424574.1:50070541-50280541 GCA_949152435.1 Gastracanthus pulcherrimus
AAATTTACATTGATTT
The DNA here is from genome assembly GCA_949152435.1 of Gastracanthus pulcherrimus. Lineage (NCBI taxonomy): Eukaryota > Metazoa > Arthropoda > Insecta > Hymenoptera > Pteromalidae > Gastracanthus > Gastracanthus pulcherrimus. The sequence continues at coordinate 50,070,558 of OX424574.1, forward strand.
AAATGGGTCTAAAAATTTAAAGTGTTTCTTTAGTTATGAAACAACGATAACTTCTTTAATGTTGATGCGAAAGAAATATTCTAGTAATGTTTTAAAGAGAATATATTTTCCATTCATTGGCTTTTTCCAAAATTATCCTCGGATTTTTGCTTCCAAAGTTACAGGTTCTTTAAAAAAAGGTATAATATACACATTTAAACGTGAAAATTTGTGGTGTTTCTATAGTTATGAGACGCACTGTATAATAATAATAATAATAATATAATAAAATACAATAGAAAACAAAATAACTGGTAATGTAAAAATCATTAAAAATACCATTTAGCTGTGATCGCTTTATGTTGAACAATCAGCGGTTGCGTTTTTTTCTGTTGAATTTTCAATTGAGAGCACATTATTAAAAAATATAGTGTCATGGGTAATGGGTGTGAAATTCACACTAACATTGAAAATTACATTACTGAATCGATAACTTTTAATACATCCAGTAATGTATATTTTTTAGACAATTTGTGTAATATTACATTGCAACGTGATTATATATTACATATTTATGACGCTGAAACTTTTTTATCAGAGATTTAGATGAATTTTTATATTTTTAAGACTCTTGAGTCAGAAAAACATGTTTTTAAAAAATGTCTGTCTGATTGTATGTATTGTATGTATGATAACTCTTCATGGGAAGCATGTTTTGAGCTGAAATTTTGCAGACTGATGAATACAGCTCAAGTTAGAACTGATTAGATTTTGAGGCTGATTGGATAATAAAAAGTACATTTAAAAACAATTTACTAACTTAACAAAATTTTAAAAAATCGAAAAGAAAAATTGTCTCTCTTTCATATTTTAAATATGTTGGAAATATGTATGTTTTCATAAAGTATACGTGATTTGCTTTTGATTGATATATCTAGCAATTATTTTAAATATATTTTTTAAAGAGAAAGATAAATATAAACTTTACAAAATTTGTAAAAATAAGGAAAAATTATTTTATCTTTATACGTCAAACATATTGAAAATATGCAAATTGTCTTGAGATAGACGTAATTTTTGGCCTATTTATATATATAAAAATTACCTTAATATTATTTTTGAGGAAGAAATATGATTAAATGCTGAATACGTATTTTTCTAAAATCATTAATTTTAGAAAATTCAGAAATAATTTTTTTATCTATTCTAGTAGACATGAGTTCCTTTTGATATATATGTTACTTTATTTTAATTTTTTTTTAATAAAATTATTAATTTAAAAAAAAAATCTAATCGAAATTATTAATAAACTTATGCTCTTGAAATTAAGGAACTTTCAGCGTTCAGACATGTTGAGCATTATTTCGTGTAATAATATATTTTTAGAATGGCAATATTTAAAGGCTTGTATTTAATAAGTTAATTTTAGCGTTATTTAATTTAAAGCTAATTTCAATTAAGAAAATTCTTAAACTCGATTTTTAGAACCTCTCTTTGAGAAAGCATTCTGCTAAAGCAGTTAGCAGCGATTTTTACATTGTAATGCAAATGGATATGGTATACTCATGGATACGCAAATCACACAAATCTTGCAAATATATAAACCATGATATAAGGTAAAGAACTTATTTCTAGAGAAAAAAGTAACATTAAAAAGAATTAAATAAAATAGATAACAAAAAATAATAAAATTCGACCGAACAAACTTATAGAAATTATAGAGCTAATATTAAGTTTTCTTCACATAATTCAAGGCATTTAAAACCATACGTTAGGGTACCTATGTATAAAAACCATAAGTACAAAATTGCATCAAAAAGTATGAGAATCTAGTAGGAGAGTCTTATTAAAGCATTTTTAATTTTTGTTAACTTGTACCGATATATATCTTATATTTTTCTTTCGTAAAGTTTTCATAATCTTTTTTTTATTTATTTATTTTACTCAACTCTCTTATGATAGTGATAGGTATTCCCACATTTGAAATACAAGAACGTTAATATCGTTGTTATCTTCTTTTTAACCGATTTCATTATACACAGTAATCAAATGAATTTACACTTTTGATTGTTGAAAAATGCTGATGCATAAAAATGCGACGTATTCAGGATCTTAAGACTGCGTGAATAATGTATTCGCATTCTCGTGACGCACAGGAAAGTAGGAGAGAGTGAACCCGCCGAAGAATTGGATCTCGGCGAGATGCGTGCCTGATTCTCGTGCGTCTCTAAAGTAAAGATGATCCTGGCGTCGCCCTTCGAGCGTCTTCTCGCCGCCCCCGTCGCTCATCGTCCGTATTCTTCACTCTCGATTTCTCAGTCTCTTTTTCTGTTATCATCTACTTTTCCGGTTCTGTGGCTCGGCCGCTTCGTGGTCGGACTCACAAGATTTCCCGTGTGTTTTCAGCACGCATTTTACGCCGCCGTCACACACGCACATATATGTATATAACGCGTGCAAGGAGAGCCCGCAGACTTTAATCTGCGCGATGCTACGTGAGGTGTTTACTGCCAGGTCACGTCGTCCGGTTCCCCTATGCAGAAAATGCTCTCTCTCCCACTCCATCCCTTTGCTTCTACCTCCTTTGACCTCCCTCGTTCCTCATTTTTTCTTATCCCTTGTTTTTTCCTTCTTCTCTACCGTCACTGTGCTTTGCTGCCGGGCGAAGTCAAGCAAAATAACCTCTTTGCTTTTTTGTTCTAAGTTGTTTTACTTCGACATCGTCCTTTAGCATATTTCCTTGAAAATTGAAGCTGCTATGCCGAGATTTATTATTCATATTAGATTTCATAAATTACTATCCAGTACGCCTTGCTAATAGAATTAAGTAAATAGAACTGAAAAAATTTACATACATGTACAGGTCAGCTTTTGCGTCAAACTAGTTTTTACCTGAAAGAACAAAAAAATAATAAGAAAATTGATCAATGTTTAATAACAAGTATAATGTATATAAGGAGGGTGCAGGTAATGTGGCCACTTATACGAGACTTAGCTGTATGCGTCATTCTAGGGCGCCGTAACTCCTACACAGTATATGTATTGTATCAAAAGATGTTAAAGGGCGCGATAACCGCGCAGCTGGCGCCTTCTAGTTATAAGATAGTGTCATCTTTATGCACGAAAGCATCAAAACATTGATTTCTTAGCAGTGCATGCAATAAACCACATTTGTCGGCGTGATACGGGCGAAAAAAAATCTTACGGTACATAAAATTGTAGCTTTTTTACGTGCTTTAAGATGCATGTGCCAGTTTTTGCCGCATAGAGTGTATTTTCGATGCGGAAATCGCAACTTTCGTTAATGCTTAACGGTTGGTAAAGTGGCCATACGAATGCGTTACTAGGCGAAAGGCAATCGGCAAAGTTAGAAATGGCGGGTTTCCTTTACAATTCCTAGCATAATAATTCCTAAAATATCTACACCAAGGAGTGCGTTTCAGTACCATATAGTTGAATAACACATGAAGGATGACTCTTCTAGGCTAGTTTTGATGTTTTGTAGCACTTACTATACAACTTTACCATTAAGTGGACAATTTTCAACTACTTAGAACTACTTTCAAACAACATGTCTCAATAGTTTTCGAAGCACCAAAACCCGATTTATATCTACTGGGAATCAAAGGTTCCGTAAGGTGGCCACATTTCCAATTAATATTATCTTACAGTTAATATTCTTAAAGTTCATCTTGAGAAAGCAAAGTGCTAAAGAGGTTGTCAGCGTTTTCAATTCTTTCATTTTTGTTCTGTCTCAAAGTAAAAATACAGTATCTTTCTCTAACAACTATGAAAAAGTGTAGAAAACCAGCGAAGCCTTTGAGGAGAGAAAAATCAGGAGGTATCACGAGCTCGCCGCGTCATGATTCAAAGTCGGAGGATCTGTGCGGCCGAAGCGTGAGCGCGCGTCAGCGTTATTCGCGAATTGCGGGCATAACTTACGTAAAGCATACAATAAATCGCGGCATCGGCCGCGATGCCCTCGTGCTCGGGAGAACAGGCAACAGCAGCACCGGACCATGAATCAGGATTTTCTGATCGCCACGGCGCGGCGGCGCACTCCCTTCGCGGGCGAGAGGGGCTGCACGCGGCTCCTGCTCTTCTGCGTATGCACTTGGAAGAGCTGCTGCTGCTGCTGCTGCTGCTGCTGTTGGATATACCTGGCGCAGCCACGTACACCTAACATTTGAGCGAACTCATCTATTTTCAGTCGCTCCTCGTGCCGCCGCCCATATACTTGGCCTATATGTACTTTACGATGTAAAACATGCGCGCGAGCTCCGATGAAAAGAAAACACGGATTTCCGTTTACTTTATCACTGGCCTTGAGATTTATGGTGTATTAACGGAATATGAGAATTTTATGCTCATCTGAATATGGATGAAAGTGGGTCCGGAAGGAAATTCTTTTTATTCCGCATACATAAGACTACCATTGAATTTTTTAAAAGAATACCAAGGTAATTATATTATATAATAAACATCTCTTTTTGTATTTACCAATACCTGTCTATAATAAAAGATGAATTTCTTTTATACAGGTTTTCATTTTCCTAATTAAATGAGTAAAAAGTATTTAATTTATTTTGTGTACTAATATGTAAGGTGGTTTCAGGTAATATGACCATGCAGGTAAAATGACCACCTATAAGACATCTCGTTTTATGAGATACGAGTATTCTAGGATGCCGTAACTCCTACAGTATGAGTATTCTATCAAAAGATTTTCAGGGACAATTCGACCCCGATACTGGCACCCTCTAGTCACAAGATAGTGACATATTTGCATGCGAAAGCATCATATAACTAATTTCTTAGCAGAGCATGTAGATAAAGAAACCACTTTTGTCAGAGAGATTTTTACGTACTTTAAGATGCATGTATTAGTTTTTGCCATAGACTGCATTTTTTATGCGAAAATTGCAACATTCATTGACGCCTATCGGTTGGTAAAATAGCCATACGCATGTATTACAAGGCAAACGAATTTAAAATGCCTAGGCATACTAATCCCTAGAATACCAACACCAAGATGTGCGTATGGCACCATGATAGTTAAAGAACGCAGAAAGGAAGTCGCTGCTAAGGTAGTCTTGACTTTTTGAAGCACTCTCTGTACAATTTTACTAATAGATAGCCATTTCACAAGTTTTAGAAAAATGGCCAAGTTTCAACTATTTAGAACTTCTTCAATTATAATTCAGAGAGTACATTTTTTACTAAAGCACTCGTAAGATATTAGAGATGATGGTTCAAATAATAAGTTCCAATAGTTTCCGAAGCTTTAAAACTCGATATGTATTTACTGGAAAATAATTACATGAAAAATACGTCCTGAATATTATCCATTTAGCTTAAAAATCTAATGAGTTCTAAGTTCAAACATACCTACATAAATTTTGGTTTCATACATAGGCAAATCTTCAAATTGTGATTACTGCGATTGGAACACTTATATTGCTTATAAACATTGCCCATGACATTTACAAATTCTGAATAAATTCAGTTATATACTATAAATTATACAATAGATTCTCTCAAAGTAATTATATTTACAGCTTATAATGTATAGTAAACGACCGAGTATCGTGACATATTGGTATTGTATAGAATTTTTCCAAAGGACAAACGTGTGCCTTTTAAAGTAGTTGAGTTCAATCTTTCTGACTCAAGAACTTCGAAAAAGTAGAAATTCATCAAATTTTCTTTGAGAAAGCACAACAGCAGTGTCAAAATAGAATTTTTATGATATCTTCTAAAGTAGGTAGTAAAGATTTGCGGCAATCGAGAATGCGTTTGCTAATTTTGTATAAACTTTGACGATGAATCGAACTCGCGAATATAACGAAAAGCTGGAGAAATAAAGGAAGAGAACTCAGTAAAGATTGAAGCTTAGAAAGAGGGAAGGGACGCAAGTGCATATCTATCTGACGGCAGGGGGGATGGAATTTTCGTTTAATTCAAGCGAGATATCTGGCGTGCATGGACCCCCGCGGAGCCAAAGGTCCGCGTCTGGGAGAATCGCGCGCGAGCGGGGATAGCGGTAATCGGTCGTCGTTAAGGGGTGACGCACAATGCGTGTGCCGCGACGCGATTCTGCGATAGCGCCCCCAGCCGTATGTATACAGACAGCTACACAAGAGCTTCTCTTTCGCTCTCCCACTCTTTTATTCGCGACCATTCCGCAGCGGCGTCGGTCTATGTGCCCGTGACGACTGACTGCGGTTTAACCTCCGTGGCTTAACACGCTCAAACGAGCCCATTGTCCGATCTGTTTCTCTTTCTCTCTCGTGCTTTCTGTTTTCTCGACTTGGGATTCGTCTGTTGCTTTCGTCTCACTCTCTCGCGCTGCATCTGAAATCAAGATCTAGCCATCGGCCGAATCCGAAAAAGAAGGAGTGATACCGCGCCACCAAGCTTTGAGGTTTGTTTTATTTCTCGCTGGAGATGCGGCTCCGATAACGACCCGATGCACACGCTCGATCAACGAGGGGATTTTTTGCGTCAAATCCTCTTTGCCAGTAGGAAAATCTTTCTTTTGCTTCCTAGCATTTTTCTATCAAAGCTTGGATTTTTCCTTCTTACTATTTTTCAAGTCTTGCGATTCTATATACATTATCCTATTTACTACAGCTGTGACAAAAACATAAATATAATAATTTTTTTGAAATGCTACACATAGCATACCATCAATGGATATAAGTCATTGCGAAATATTTGCAATTGTTAATACCAAAGAGTACACAATTGAAGACAAGTGGGGTGGGGATAAATACACCGAAAGATAAATTTGCAGAAGGATAAATTTACCTAACGGTTGAAATTGCCGAAAAGATCAATACCTATGGATAGATATGCCGCAAGTTAAAAATGCCGAAAACAAAAATTCCTAAAAATAAAATGCTGAAAATTAAAAATGCCGAAAACGAAAATTTGGAAAAGAAATTGCTTTCATTAGAATATGCGCCTATATTATAATAATGTGTTAATTTTTGCTAGGTTGTTTCTTTTCAATATTCGATATTTTTAGTTTTTACCCGTTGTCGTTCAACATTTTGGTTTTTTTAACTTTCGGCAGTTTTATGCATCGGCATTTTTGCCGTCGGAACTTTTTTCGGCACTTTTGTTAATCGATTACATTGGCACATTATACCTTACGGAAAAAGTACCCTTCGGTAAAATGAATTCGTCATTATTATCTCATATTTTTGGTCATATCTCGAGAACGATGCAGTCATTTTCTACTAAACAGAGCACATTTTTTTCGTTCTTTAATATAGAAATTTCAAGATTCATTGACTTTCTTTTGTTTTATAACGATTTTTCTATTTTACGATATTCTGAAATCGATAAGGTAAATCTTGGCTGAGCTCTTTTCCCAGACTGAGGTTTTTTATCTTTCAAGATATTTAAGTTTTATTTTTCTTTTAATGTGATTACTAATCCCTCAAGAATGTTCCGGTAATTTTTTATTAAACAAACGAATTTTTATTTATTTTTTATGAAGATGCTAATTCGGTTAAAAAATTAAAGATTTGTTAATAATTAATTTTTGTTTTATAATGATTTATCTATTTAACGATATTTTGAAATAGATAATGCAACTCATGAGCGTAAGCTTATAATTTTAAAAAATTCTTAAAATACGTATTGGAACAATTTATTTAGTTTGAGGAAGGTAAGTGCTAATGAATTGGCAGAAGTATTTTCATCAAAATTGTAAAAACTCTTGAAATTTTAAAGTTAATATAGGAAAAAGACTAATACCAATAACTTTAATTTTCAGAAATATACTAAAAAACAAAAAAAATATAAGTTCTATACTTATAGAATATCCCTTTTAGGGTTGCGTATGGTTTAACGGGAAATAAGGCAGCTTCTTTCTCTTTAAAAGGGTGTTCCTTGAAGTCAATTTTATATGTAAAAAACTTGAAACTGCATTATCAAGCATCTCGTGACTATTTGAATATTTTTATATTTTTAATAATTAATTACATTTTTTAATTGTTATTTGGAATCTATAAAGCAGAATTATTACCTTTAATATTTTAACCAAATGTTTAGAGCGATTTTTAGTATAGCCAACCTTAACAAATTTTACGCACAAGGATCAAAAAGTATTACATAATTTTTTCAAGATCACGAGTGCATTTGTTGAGAGCGTTTGTTCTAACAATCGCTTTGAACATTTAATTAAAATGTAAATAGCAATAGGTCTAGAAACTTTCGAATTATTTAACTGGAAATAGATACGCGAGGTATACTTTTATGTGTATTTGTACAATTTATCCCGTAAGTTGTATTTATTTATACTTACATAACATTCCCACATTATGATTTATAATTGTATAATTTACAATGAAATAATGAATTATATAAAAAACAAATTAAATAAGCTTTGTATTAATATCATTGTATTCTTAAAATTCTTGCAAAAATGTGTAATCAAAAGTTCATTGATTACAAACTTTGAAGAACCCCTTGACACGTAAACAGAAAAGTTTGTCGAGCCCTTATGCAGATGAAAATCCCATAGGGAGGTTGGAATACAAATTAGGATTATCTTTCTTGCAATGAAGAGCGTTCAATTTGAGAACATCAAACTCTAACTTTGAATTCAAGCGCGAGTGGTAGCTCACGCCAAACACCACCGGTGGCAATGCAAATTCGAGCGTGACTTGGTGTCGTTCGTGACAATAATAGTTGAGGGCTTATTAACATCATAGGAGTTATTGACTATCTAAAAATAGAAGAACACATTAATTAAACAGTTTTTAAAGCGATACATTTATTGTCTAGACTGATAGATTACACAACATGTTTATAAATAGTTACCAACGACTGATATATTTGATATTACTTGTGTATTGTTTTTAATTATATAACTATAGGATAATACAAAAAAGTAGATTAAAAGACATTATTTCCAGATTTAAAATTCATAGATCAATAAAATAAGGCTAAATACTTATTTAAACTTGTTTGCCATGATAACTCTAACGAAAATGAAATAGGTTATTTAAAGCCAAAAATACGAGAACATACATCGCATAACGCCACGCCCATAAACTTTTCTTTTTACCCCTAAGGGATGAAACGAGCGTTGGAAACAATTCCTCTTGTTTCGTTATATCGAGTCCAGCGTGAGCTGGGCTGAATACGCAATGATACATTTTTTTCTCCTTTTCTTTTACTTTCAACGCGTATTGTCAAGATGTAAAAGGCTATATCTTTCTTTCTCGTATTCAGTCGGGCATGCTAGAATGGGATTCTACTTACGTCGCCGATTTGAAGAAATGACGGCAATATGCTGGGATTTCGTGAGGATAGACACGGTCGCATGGAATATAAATGCAGTTATTAGAAAGCTTTGCCCGCGATCAGTAAGGGGGAGAATTCCGTTATACCCAACCGCAAAAAAAAGGAAATATATCTGTGTTTGGCTATGTTTCAAACATTCGAGGCAAAAATGTTGACAATGTAAAGTTTGATTATTAAATGTACTGTAAAAGAAGTTCTATATTTTTATCTTAAATAAAACAATTAATAAGAAAGTTGTATGTACTATTGCTACGAAAGATTTTTACATTTATGTTTTATAAACATTTTTTTTTGTAAGTTACTGAATAAAGCCAAAAATAAGAACAAATTTTGCTTTGAAAGTGAAAGTGTCTTGAAAGCATAGTATATTTCAGAAAAGTATCCATAAATTCGTCTACGTTTAATCTCCAAGAAGACTTAACCTAGTTTTTAAAATGTTTTTCGCCCTTACGGGCCCACGGAATAAAAAAGACCCAAGAGCAGCTGCGTATCAGAGTAGTAACTCAACTTCGACGAAGGTAAGAAGTGTGAGGAGACCGAAACAGAGGAAGAAAGAAAGTCTTTGGGATTTCAGCACGTGCCATTATACCGAGTTTCTTCGTTTTCACTCGGCACCAAGCTTCCATTTAAACTTCCGCGCTTCGAAACTCCGCCAAGTGGCTCAGTGCGGAGAAGGAGTCGCACGAAGCCAGCGACAGCCTGCAGTGAAATCCGCACCATATCGTACGCGCGCGATCCTTACGGCAACGGCCCGTCACTTTACCCGCCCATGGAACCTTAACTCGAGTATGCCACCAAAACACTCGGAAGTCAGGACTATTGTACTGCCAAACGTCTTGTTTAAAATCGAGTTTGTATTCCGCAACTTTCTCTACCAGTCTGCGACTCTTATGTATCCCCCTCTGTTATGACTCATAATCCAATTGGTGTGCATACTATGTAAGCGTTTCATTGTTGTGATGCTCGATTGTATATTTAAGATAGACCTGATTTTCCTTTAATTCAACTGACCCACTTTTTTTTAGTTAATAATAGAAATAAAATGATTCCTTCTATTTTCCTCATAATTGTATTATGAATATTACTTATTCAAGACAAAAAAGTAGTAAGAATAATCAACTTATGTAATTACACTGCACACCTCGTGCATGACACCATAAATAATGAAAATATTTATAAAAGCAAATTTCGTGCACGTCTAGATTAATTCTTTTTGGAGGTGAATGTTAGTTCTCAAATATTTGACGGATCAAGGAAATTAATGATGGTCCGTGTCATCCTGTTGGTTCACGTTAACGATCTAAACAGCGGTTTTTGTTGACTGTATAGAACAAGTCGATCGTTGGCGCACTCTCGATTCCAGATTGAGTTACTTGCTGCGGAAACCAATTTCCATGGCCGTGGTGGTCGGCGAAATTCAATCTACGAACGGGCTACGGCAGCGGCGGCGCTCGGAAATAATTAGCACGGCGAAGCGCCCCTTTAAGGGCCTGATCCGGAGGGATCGTCAACGTAATCCCCTAAATATGAATATAATTTGTTGGCCGAATGGGCGAGGGATGAAGAAAGATGGGTAACGGCAGCGAGAGGGAGAGAGAGAGAGAGAGAGAGAGAGAGAGAGATGGGCATATTATAGAGAGATTTAGGAGGACGGCCGGGAGGATGGACCACATCAGGCCGGATCGTCTGGTAGATCAGCCCAAGTTCGTCTCCGCCATTGTAGTCCGCTTTGACGGCCTGTCGCTGGAACATTTCGCGGCCGGGCTTTTCCATCTATCCTCTTTCGTAATAAGCTGAACTCGTGGCGCAGCGGCTCTCATGCCTGGCATTCGCCCGGATAACGGTAGGATTTTTAAAAATTAACGTTCCGATAAAAACAATCCGGCCTGCGGCCTCTTGTCACTCCTCATTCCACGTTGGATTAAACGAATTTCACTGAGTCACTTATCCCCCCCGGCTCGACAATGACGAGCCGGACTTATCACGTGGAAAGCACGCTTTTTTGCCTGCGTAAATAAAAGTGAGGGCCTCTGATAAATATTTTTTTAAAGCCTGAAATTCGAATTATTTACAACGTAAAGGAGAATGTGTAAATAATGAATTTTTGCGTTAAACGTAAGAAAATAATTAAATTCACGGAGTTGAAGAATTAGAGCTCATGATTCTTCAAAAAAAAAGCTTTAAAACAGAGAAAATTAAAAAAATTAGATTTGTAACAGTGGAAATTTAAAAATAATTAGATATGTGTATATGAATGTAATAACCAAATTTTTTGTCCGTTATATTATAACTCTCGAAGGAAAGCATATGACACGCTGAAATTTGGAGGTACATATTAGATATATCTTAACAAAGAAATGATTAGATTTTATAAGTGATAAAATTTTATAAAAATCAAGAAAAAAATTCATTAGCAACATGTACACTGAATATAATGTAAATAAGTACATATTATATTAATCTGACATTTTTAAGAAATAAATGAAATTTTCATAAAGTATTCGTGTTTTTTAAAGTTGCTATTTTATCAAATCCAAAGTAATTTTTGAAAACATTGTAGTAGAAATGTGCCAAAATTTTTTTTATAGTACACGTAATTCCATTTGATTCATGACTTTCACTATTAATCTAAATTAAGTAATGTGATGACAGACTCATGTTTTTGAATAATTAATACACTTTTTCTAGAAGTTGGTATTCTATCTAACGAATACAAAAAATTTTAATCTTGCAGCAATCCAAAAAATAATAATAGTAATAAATAACAATACACTCTTAAAGTATGCGTGTTTTAATGTCTAAGCTACACCAGTCAACGATTGTAAAAAAAAGTATATTTTCGACAACTTCTACGAATATACGCAAAGAAGTGGCAATAAAAGACTATTCCCGTGTTTGTATCTGTTAATATTTGCTCGGTTTTGATAGTCGAAATTGTCAAAAATATAAGAAATTTTTGCATTCCACGATTCCGAAAATTATATACACAATAAATAGATTGCTTCTAACAGCACATTTAGTAATAAAAATTTTTATTGTAACTTATGCATTATGCTCGCTTTTCTCGAGACCATTTATTATTATTATTTATTATCATTAACCAAAAGTAAATTCAGTAAGTATTTTCAGTATTGTAAACAAAAAATATCACGCATTTATGACAATGTGAATCTAAACCATCTAGAGTGCATTTGTTGAACAACAAAAGGATTTTGCCTTGGTACGGTTTCCCAAAATGCTAGTTGCGATGTACTGATTGACCGTTGCCTGGCAATAAGCTGGCTTCCATACTAATGGACCTCGAATAGTTGAGATATTTTTGGCTCTGAAGCTCAAGAACACGAGTCGAGAGCACAAGCGCACATATACCCACATATACACCCACCCACATACAGACATATACACATACACACTCACACATGCACACACACATACGTCAACACGGGGTGCGAACTACAGGGAATCTGCGTCGCCCCCTCTTCGCTCGCTAGTTCGAAGCTCCCCTTCGGGAATGTCGCCTCTCCACGAATCACGAGGAAGGCGCGTTTCTTGCGGAGAGGAAAATCGTTGGACCACTAAATTTCTCTCTTTGCCTTACCATCGCCGCGCGAGTACTTTCTATTCTGGATAACGAGCGCCTGTTCCCTTTTTCATCTAAATTCAATGCAAATTTCGAGCCGGTTAAATAGCGCAATTGAAATATGATCGCCTAAGCCGTAAAATGATTATTGTAACGTTGTTTTAAGATTGTTATAACGTTGGATGTACTTCGTTAATAATTATTACAACTCATTTATTCTAAAATAAGTTAAGATAGTAACAGTCAATTTCGGAAATGCTGTGGTTACGAATCATATAATATAAAGATACCATCAAAATCACACAGCTGACACGCAGTCAGACACAGACCGATACTAAAAACCCCATTATCATCCTGTTATGGAATTTAAATCGTACCCTCCTCTTTCTCCATAATTATCTCGAGATTGTGCTTCCTATGACCCATTGATCTCAGATATTCATGATAAAGTACTGTGAGACTTTCATTTTTAGAATACCTGTTGGATTTTATTTAAATAATAATTATATTTATTTTCAAATAAAATACTTGTCATTACAGAGTTAGTGTATTAAGAAAGTGGTGTAGTAAATATAATATATTGCACTGCGTGAAAACTATATAAATAAATAAGCAACGTTATGTGGAATATTAGTTCTTATAAAAACTGTATGCAACTTGTATAGGACCTGTCTCTACATTAATATTATCTTGCTCTGGCCTTGTCTTTAAGCTGTGGAGATCCGCATGGATTAAAGCTGCTCCTTATGCTTCATTCCTTTCCTAGATCCTTTAGGTCCGGGAAACTATCATAATAACAACAGGCTATTATAACCACGCACGCACACACACACACACTCACACACACACATACCCATACAAACAAAAAACACACACACACACACACGCACACACACAGGTACACACACACACGCACACACAGGTACACACACACGCGCACACTCACATACACACATACACTCACGCACACACACTATTTATATATATATATATATATATATATAAAAGTATAAGAATGACCCATATATATATATATATATATATATATATATATATATATATGGGTCATTCTTATACTTTTTTAAAAAAGCTTGCGCAGGGGGTCTTCGAAATTTAACGCCGATTTTTTATATGAATTTACTCATCGAAATAAGCTCTCAATTTTTTTAGCCCCTAAAAAAGAATGCTAAATGGGTCACCCCATTAGCATAACTCATTAGTTACATCACTACACTGAGAAAGAGAATTTATTATGAGAACATATCGTGTTTTGTTATGAGAAAATAATTATTTATTAAATATTAACAAATGTTATTTGAAATCAGTATTGGTCACCGCATAAAAATTAACTCCAAAAGTGCAGTAAAAATAATATTATAAATGAACTTAAAATTAAACTTTGATGTTGTATTGGACATAGACATAATTAAAAGACATGAAGATGAACTTACTTTCTTATATGTGTAGTGAATAAATTATCTTTATTATAAGTATTGAACGGGAATTTATTGTAGCACAAAAATGATAAACAATGAATGATTTATTAACTGTTAACAAATCATTTTCTAGGTCCAATAAAATGCAGCTAAATAAATAATTTGTTAATATTATAACACGCACTTTTATTTCGCCATATTCCACCATTTATTAATAGTTAATAAATTTTATTAAAATAACAATTTCTATCACTGATACGTGTCTTTTACACTCTTATACATCAAAACATCTTAAGTTTAAGTATAATTCGTCTATAATTACATTTATACTTATACCAAATACTTATCAAGGCGGAATCTTGAAACCCTCTCACAGTCCTTCATAACGCCATGTCGCAATAAGCATTTTTATAAGCGAGCACTAGCTCTTAACATAATCACTTAATGTATTTGAAGAGTCGAATGCAATAACGGTATTAATACAGTTTTTATTGATTTTTATCTCAAATAATAATGCTTAGATAGTGAGACAAACAATACAATGTTAACAAATTGAGCGAGTTTAAGAATAACATATTTTGCTAATACCGTTTTTTGTAAAACCTATTCATCATATAAAAAATATATGTGGCGGCTAAAATAAGAAAAACAACATAATAAAAAAAATTCCTATTCATATGAAATCTATGTTAATAAAAAACATCGTAAAAATAGTGTCTAAAAAACTGATAAAAAAATATTTGAACATTTTTAGGGTTGGTAACCAATAAGAACTTTTGCGAAAAATAATAGCTAATGACAAAAAACCTAACCTATTTTTAGCTTAGAGACCAATTAATTCTGATTCTCTATATCAAAAAACATAAAGAATTTAAGTATTATTCATATCAAATACATATTTAATAAAGAAAGACGGGAAAATCGTGATTTCTTTCAATGAATCGCTAATAACAAAGAATCTGACCACTTTTGAGCTTGGTAACCAAGACATTCGGATTCTCCACACCAAAATACATAAATATACACCAAGTTACCGAGGGGACCAAAAAGATTTTTCTCAAACCCTTCCAGCACCGGGACTATCTCTGTACTGTCCATATGCTTATAAGCCTTATATAAAACATCATACACGTTGAAACGTTATTATAAATTATTAAACAATGTAAAAATTCATTGTAGAAATGTTATTTATATTGCTCAAGAGAATAAGTCTTGATAAATTATTAAAATTCTGGTAGGGCAAGTAAAGTATACGTGCACTGAATTCCCACAAAATATTGAACCAATCAGATTAAAATTGCTTGAGATATTTTATGGCAAAAAAATTTTGTACATGAGCAAATGTCATGAAGTGACAGTTAGGAGGTCTGATATAGGTTGTTGATGGTCAATTTCTATGGTGAAAACTAAGTTATATGTAAAAAAGACAATTATATGGGCCATGAATTGTTATTTTGAATTCTTTATTAGAAATTTCTGGTCGGAAAAGATAAGCAAAACTAAATATTTATCGGAAATGATAAGGATAAGAGTAGATAATAACCTTTATTAACATTATTAGAATTATTAATTAATTACTTATGTTTTAATATTTTATTAGAATATGTAACAGTAGAAGACTAATGTTTATTTTATACTTTTACCATTAAATGTATCCAATTAGCTATTCTTATTTAATCAAATAATGTTTGTAATTATTTTCCAAATTTGAGTACTCTTATCAAATTCTATATGATAACATTGGAGAGTAAATAAAGTGTAATTGAGAAACGAGAAGTTCAACCTGCATTTCTAGACATGCAGTAAGTGGCGCCACCTTTATGACGTTGGACGAAACTGAAAGCTCGCTCCTGTACAACTGGGTAAGACTCCCCCGCAGATCGATAAAATGTAGAAATCTACAACGCACGTGCATATCCTACATACCAAGAATCGGACTGTCAGAAACTAACGAAAGCATTTATTATGCGGTAGCAGTTCATTGATATAACTTAGCAGAAACCCAATAAAAACCATTGTTTCTAAATTAAATTTATTGTATACTTATGTATTATAAAACGATATAAGAGGCCAAGGTATTTTTAATTTTAGTGTTTATTCTGAGAAATATAATAAAATTTAAATTATCTTAAAAAAGTAATTATTTCTATAATTGTATAAATAATAGTCAACGATGCACTGCTATTTAAATTAATACTTGAATTTTCACATAAACGAAGCTAATGCTAATATAAATATACGTTTCAATCTAGGTCGAGATCTAAGCATTTATATTGACGTATATTTATCATTTTATAAATATAAATCAATAGATGAATCTAATGAATCTCTATAAATATAAATAAGTTTGAGAAATAAATACATGTGATAACATTTTCTGTAACGAGAATTTTCAAAAGCTGAGTAAGTCACGAGTGTTATAGAAGTACGTTTTAAAGAAGGTAATTAGATGAACATAGCGAGAGCTAATTAGACGAGCTTTTTTATTACACTCTTTTTTATGCACAGCCTAGGACTCCTTTAATTTCATTCAGTGACTCTAAGTGTAATACAGCTAATCAACAAAATAGCAGAATTTTTTATCATTAATAATTGCTATCATATTGTTTACTTTACAAAGAACATTTCAATTAATTTAATTGAAGATGAATAATATATTCTATATAATTATTGATACAAATAACATGTTCCACACACAGTAATTAATTTAACCCTACGTGGTCACGCCCCTACAAAATATAACACGTTGAGTATTCGGGGTTATTTTGACCTCAACCGATAAGCGGTTACCATGCCGATACGATTTATTGTTATATTAAAAAAATGTTAAGTATTTTTGAAGTGGTGTATAATGTGCTACAAACGTTTTTTTTTTAAATTGTAAACTTTTAAAATCTGAAATTTCTAGAAATTTATGATATTTAAGTAAAAAATTAATTTTGTCTGCATTATATACATCACTATTTTATTTCTTGCCTGATGAGCAAAGCGAATCGGGTGAAGCCCTCTATCCCCCACAGAGTTCAAACTTTTGTCATTCTGCTCCGAAACTATCCACACGATTTCAATGAAAATTTCTATATGTGCTTTAGGCCAATTTAGGGGTGCATATCTCTTGAACCAACTTTTCGCGTCGTTTCGTTTAGGAGTTATTAATATTTTTAACTTTATCGTTTAAATACATACACCATATATTTATATCCAGATACATTACAAATATCACATAAGATATATATTTATACATACATACGCCATATATTTATATCCAGATACATTACAAATATCACATAAGATATATATTTATACATACATACACCATATATTTATATCCAGATACATTACAAATATCACATAAGATATATATTTATACATACATACGTGTACATATATTTATGTATATTAGGTAGATATATATACATATACATACATATATGCATGCATACATACATCATGCATTCATGCATACATACATACATACATTCATACATACACACATACATACTACATATATACACACATACAGACATACATACATACATACATACATACATACATACATATATACATACATACGTAAAATACATGGATACATACATACATACATACGTACATACACACGTACATACATACATACATACATACATACATACATACATATATGAATGCATACATATATACATACATACATACATACATTAATGCGTACATACATACATACATACATACATACATACATACATACATACATACATACATACATACATACACATACATACATATATGAATGCATACACATACGTACATACATATATGAACGCATACATGCATACATACACATACATACATACATATATGAATACATACATACATACATACATACATACTTGCATACATAAACTCTCACATTAGCACACAAACTCACACACAATATAGTCGGGGTGTCAGGGACAAAAAAGTGTGAGATAGACCGACTCCAACCTACAGCTATCGCCGAGGAGTCTAATGATAGCTTTTGACTAGAAGAATATGCTCCTAAATTCGTTAGAATGGGTCCGATGCGCAAGTGCGATTATTTATGCAAGAAGTGACTCAATTACGGTTCTTTTTTACTTTTCTTAAAATAACTCGATAAATATTGATTTTATCCACAAAAGTTACTGGAATAAAGTTGTTAAGAAGTATATTTTGCATAGGATTAGTAGATTTCGAAAGTCAAAAAGCAGTATTTTTTTTCAAATGGACGTTTAAGACAAAAAACTCAAAAAGTTTGCGTATTAAAAAAATACGTCAAGAAGGGTTCCATTTTGCCAAGAATGCAAGTTAAGATACCTCTATGGGTACATAAAAAGATGAGCCGGGTTCGATTTTTAAATTTAAAAATGGCGGCCTAGTTACAACGTTGCTTATGCAACATTTTGATGGCAAATTAAAGGTATTAACATGTACTTTATGCATGCAAAAGTAAAATATTTTAGTTCCAAAATTACCCTTTTTTAAAACAAAAGCGCGAAATTGACCGACGCTAAGATGCGTTATCTTCGAAGATTGTAATGTCTAAGTATTGTAACTATGTACATTGGAATATGCTTTCAAATACATGAATTTAAAAAATAAACATTAGGATCCAACCAATAGGAGCCGAGATATTGACTTTTCATGTTATAAGTGATTACAGGGAAACTAATTAATATTTTTACTTGAAACTTGGTGTGATTGTAGTAGACTATACCCTGTAATTTCTGAATTTTTTCCGATCATTTTGGCCAATCGGTTCGGTAGTAATGACCGTGGATTAGAGCCATGTCGCGCGAAGCAGCCAAATTAGCAGCCAGCAGAGCATCCAACGCGCCGCCGAACTGCCTCCCCTCACGCGCGTCGCGCGAACTCGCCATGAACCACCGCCGCATTGTGCCGTTCTTTTTTAACAAACAAATTAAAAAAAACGCTATCAATTCATTGGCACTTAGCTGCTTCAAATTTAATTAATCGTTCCGATAGATAATAGAAATAATATTCGGAAACCGTAAACATGTGTAAACTTAATAAGGAACAAATCTCAAAGTAAGACTAATTTCTTAAGAGACAAACGTGCGAACCTTATAACGGATACAGATGGGTTACTAAACAGATGGAAAAGCGGTTTAGACGAGCTCTTCAATATACACGAACAACAGACCGTTTCGGACTATAAGGAAATCCACACTGCTGAACCACACTTCAAGCATAATAATAATAATAATAGTGAGATAGAGGAACAAAATATTTACTACTAAATTATATATTGAGTGAGATAAAATAACAAAGACGTACTATTGAATTTGTTTTGCCTAGAGCAAGCTTAAAGGTTCGTGATATCGCCATATGTTTTATCATTTGATAGTCTATATCAATTTAGTTAATCAGTTATTTTGATAGTTAACAGTCGAAAGTATAACGTGAGCAGAGGCAAGATGAGGGGTAAGATGAGGGAATGAGGAGGGAGAGTGAGCATGTACTCACAGAGAAAATTTAATTTTAGCGAGATCTCGTGTAGTTGGCCACATTACGTTCATGGTCACATTACCTGCATCCCCATTATAATCTTAAATTAAACTCCCTGGTAGATAATAATCCAATTCAGCTGGTTAACGTATTAATTTATAAATTAATACACTAAATTTGTTACCTAAATATATATAATAATATATATAAAGTTAATTTCTAGCTCATTTCTACCTATGTACATATGTAAGATACAACTTTATTTCTACTTTATTGCTTCCTCAAAGAGGAAATGAGTTTTGAGATAGTAAAAAAATGTTTGGCTAAAAACGTGTTACAGCTAAAAACAGTTAAAATCGCATGAGTCACCAATGACAGCTAGCGAAACAATCTCGTAAGCCCATCCTCTAACCATATACATATTTTGTTGATAATTTGTGCCGCTGGTATCGTTGCTCTCCTTATTCTGAGGTACAATGAATACACTACCTTAAATCCTAAGCTAGCGTAGCCACCCACGTAACGAACCTCTCAACCTGTCAAATAGATTTAGACGGCATATTTTGTTGCTAAATTGTTGCTTGAATACTCGAACCTCAGTCCCCTAACCCTTAATTTCAACCCTCCTCGTATCGAAATTTCATTATTGCTAGCTTAATATACATTACCGAATGCTCTTTGTATACTTACAAGTTATGAAACTTGTTCCAGCATATGACAAATAGGAAACCATATTTTTCCTACCAAGCGTGATAGCACGTCGATAACCAGAAAAGAACATCAAAAAATTGTCTTATTCTTTAGAATAATAAAAAGTTGTACGTCAGAAAACACCTGCGATCACGCGTAAACTCGTATACTGCTGTTTCCAAACCAAAGGAAAGTTTTCGCAATTTCACGCAACAATTCGCCTACGAAGCGATCGGATATTTGTCGTGTAAAAACTTTGTTTTGTCCGCTTCATGCCGTGTTTCACATTTGAAAAGTAACTTGCGCTCGGCAGCTGAAACAGCATACTACTGTAATTGTTTTTCATATATAAATCTATAATTCAAAATCAACTATTAACAATTCTTTTCATTGATTCATAAATCATGAAATTTAATACGTTTTCATGAACAGTTTTTAACGATAAAATACTTGAGCAGTGAGCACGTATGGATAATTAAATATTATGTATTGTATACTTTTGGACTCGGAATGAGGAAACTGTGATTTTATAATTATTTAGTTTTTCGTATATTAGTCAACGTCTTTTGATTAAATTTCAGTCAAAAATATGTCCGGTCCAAAAATATTGCTTGGGTCGGTTTAAACAACTCAATCCCATATACTAGGGATACCTTTTGGCATATTAAACCCAAGATATCCTATTATTTCTTAATTTTTTTATATATAGTACTTGATTTACTCTTCAAAATGCGATGTCGAACGTATGGCATAGTGCATTTCTTACACATAAGAATTGTACACGTAAATATTGTACACAATTTAACATTGGTCAAATATATCTATATATAATTTGACCAATGCTAAATTGTGTACAATAATTACGTGTATAATTCTTATGTGTAAGAAACGCTCTATGCCGAACGTATCAATTGGTTAAAATATGCTACCATGAAAATTCCCCTAAAATAGCAGTTTTTTGAGTGAAAAAGAGCAAACTACAATTTTATTTAGGAGGACCAATTTTTGTTGGCTTGCCTAATGCGGTGAAGTTATTAATAAACTTATAATAAACGTAAAAAAATGGATAAATTAACATACAATTATTTTTAGTTCAGTTAATGTAATAAAAGTGGTTATGATTGGAAATGAATTTTTGTGGTAAATTCAGAATTATTCGTTGTGATGTAAAGACATGTTTTTTTTTACCTTCAAATGATTCTCAATTTACCACCATATTTTGTTTCTAATCTTAAAATGGGCGTAACTCTTTACCACGTTATCCTTTAAAGTTCTTAGACCCTCAAATTATAGGTTTTGATCTCAGCTTTCACATGAAGATGCAAATAATTAGGTTTGGCGTAAATTACATATAGTAAATTACGTCAATATATATTAATATAACGTTTATTTTACATGAAAATTGTAAGGTAGAAGATTATTCGTAGCTGATAAATGAAGTAAATATCCTGTACGAAACTAAAACTCGGAAAAATACGCATACGCGAATGAGTTGTATAAAATGACCAATGCAATATTTTTGGGCCGGACATCTTTTTGTCTGAAAGATGGCCAAAAGACAAAGAAATCTCTTTTTTTATTTTTCCATAATGATTGAAATATGAGCTTTGTGGAACTATTACCACCTTAAAATTTCAAATAAATTGGTTATATATTATTAGGCGAGGATAAATTATTTATCATGTATTACCTATTTTTTTACGGTAAATCTGAACATTTTATCAACAAATATCGAAAAAATTACTTTTAAAATTTTTGTTATGGCTATTAGGTCTCTTTATTCGGATATAATACATACGAGTACTTGTATATTTCTTCGGCTATCACAAGGTTGTGAGAGTCAAACTGATTGAATCAGGGTCATTAGTTTTATTATGTTCCAAATACATATAGTTACGTAATTATTATTTTCCGAAGTTATAGCTATTTAAACCATATTTTATCATAACATTTAAAAAAAATAATAATTTGGACTTAAATAGGCTATAACTTTATTCAATAATTTTGTTTCTCAAATTGTCACATTGATTACCTAATTATATGTATTTGGAACACTATAAAACCTCAAATATACTCCGATTCGATCAGTTTGGCTATCAAAACCTTGTGATAGCTGAAGAAATATACAAGTATTTATTATGGTCAATCAAGGCGACCTAACCACAAAAAAAAATGTCCGTTATATTTTGATAAAATATTGAAATTTACCGAAAAAAAGAGGTAATCTACGATGAATAATTACTTTAAATTTTAAGGTTGTTAGGTCCCCTTAAAAATTCAAAAAATGTTGTAGTGCTTAAATTAGGCTGAAAATTTTTTTGAGGGCATTTTTCGACATGTACCTTCATATAAAAAATTGGCTAAAACTATCGTGAACCTCCTACACAGCTTTTTCTAAATATCTGTTGAAATAACCCATAATACATATTTTTCACAAATTAAGCAATTATTCAACACAGCAAAACACAACCGATCGAATTTAAGGGCGAGTGTCGAAAAATGAAAGTAATGCCCGTAAAATCGTCTGCTCGAGTAGTTAGATCTTAATGATCTGTAGGCGCACGTAAAGTCAGAAGGCATTCCCAGTTTCGCGCGTTCGTCGCGCAGCTCTGACCCAGTGAGGGCGCATAGGGGGTTTCCAGAATAAAGTGAATGCTTGTTTGAACGGGGCGAGAGAGGAATAGTTCTTACTATTAAAGTATAACAAATTGCACTTGGTTTAAAACAAAAGCTGATCGACATAGCTGCCGATGATGAAGTTAAGATAGTGCGCTCCGTAGTTTTTGGTATGTAGATGTACGTACTATTCGCAGAAGGTGTCTGGGTGGTTATGGTGGCCGATGACGATGTCCAGGTAGTGCGCTCCGTAGTTTTTGTTATCTAGACATCCGCACCTACCGCAGAAGGCATCTAGGTGGTTATGGTGGTCGTAGACGAGATCCAGGTAGTGTGCTCTGTAGTTTTTGGTATCTAGATGTACGTACTAACGGAGCGCTCTACCTGGACCTAATTATCGGCCACCATAACCACCTAGACACTTTCTGCTATTAATACGTTCATCTAGGTACCAAAGACTACGGAGCGCACTACCGTAACTTCATCATCGGCAGCGGCCATGTCGGTGAGCTTTTGTTTTAAACCAAGTGCAATTTGTTATACTTGAATATTAAGAAGTATTCCCGTCTCGCCCTGGTCTTCCCACGCGCACAACGCATACACAACGCAGGCATTCGGTTTATTCTGGAAACCCCCATAGCGCTCGTCGCCATAGCGCAGAACAAGGGCGAAAGCGAAGGCAGTGCCGCCAGAGCGCCAGCAGCGCATTATGCACGAGAACACGCGCTAGCTCACGCGAACGCGCAGCCCGCGATCCATAAGTCCGTCGCGTCGTGTCGGCCGACCACAAAAGCCAATCCCCCCATCATCGAGATAAAGTCGGCGAGTTTCGGGTCGAGCACCAGTGGTGCCTTAGCGCTCGCCTTGGCGATCAGGACGAACTGTATGCTTGTATATGTAATGCAGCGCCGAGATAAAAGCCGTGTTTTCACTTTGCCGCGGCTTTCTTACGCAAACGTCCAGTACGTGTTGTGCACCTCTTAATTGTTACGTTCCAGGAGGAGATGAGTTTCGAGATAGCGCGCGTAAGACTCTCGTGAGAAATCGCGGCAATTCTTTTGCCCTGATCCCCAGACTTGCCGTCCTTCCGGCGAGGTCAAAATAAATTTTCAGCGCTCTTTATCTAAATGATTGCAGGCGAATCGCATAATTTAGCGAGAGAGAAAACGCCTGGATAATCAACGAGACATCGCGGTATCTTTTTAAGCAGACAAGCTTGTTTCTTTTTTTTCATGATGTCTGCTGCATTTGAATAAAGATATTGGTGTAAACACGAGATTGATACAGCACTTTCAAACTTTTATTGTATATTATTTGTATAAGAGACTATTTAAATGTTGATAATACTATTATACACGTGGCACAAACAATTAACATGTGTTTAAATTAGAAAACGATTGTATAAAATGGGCCTCTTTTCTAAGAATAAATTGTATATAAATTAATAAATTAAATAAATACGTTAAAATATCTGAAATGTATAAGGGAATTTTATAATGTATCATGATAGATGTAAGGAAAGGGTGCAAAATGTAAATGAGGACCACCTGATCTTTTGCTGTACATAATTTACTAACAGGCACATACCAAAATGCGACCGAGTTGTTCAGTCACATGCACTACCTGAATTGCGTGATACAGGCGCAAGGGCTCGCGTGCCTTCACATGACGGCATGTCTTGGAAATTGAGAAAAAAATTTCCTAAGCGAAATAAATAGTAAAATATCTTTTCCACCCCAAAGTATTTTTAATAATGGAAAACATTATCATTTAAACTTAGATGATAAGAAAATAGATTTATCTTATTATTAAAGTTTTAATGATCGTTTCTTGACAATAACAAATACTAAATAAATGAATGCTTGTTCTTGATTATTTGCAAATGCTGCAATATTACACATAATACATAATAAAAAAGTGATTCCTTTTTCTACATAGTTTACTGTTACATTCCTTAAGTACATGACAATTACTTAAATTGGTGTACAAACAAATTGTTATTGAACTTAGATAAATATTTTCCAAATCAGTCATCGGTTTTAAATTTAATTGAAATACTCAAGTGGATGTAAATATCCAGGCATGATTGTTTGTAGGACAAAAGGTGTAGTAAGAATCGCAGGAATATAATTAGTCTAGTGCTGTATAATATGCGATTTGACAGTAATATGAAATTGTAAACATATTTCTAGTTTCGAGTTATCACAAATCTTATCAGTAAATTGTTGAAAACACATAAATTAATTCAGTACGCTCCTGAAAAGAAAGCATATCTGTTACGGCATTCGTGTCTAATGGCAATGTAATTACAATATTACGTAACGCGCGTGTGATGATAACGTCGGACTATGCGGGCTGAAAGTCTATGACAGGTCGAGCCCCTGCGCACTCCGTTATTAATTACTCTACTCTCCTTTCCTCTGGCTATATACGTGTATACCTATACGTGTGTTCGTTCCTACTCGTAGAACCATTAAATGCATACTTATATGGAGAGTTTGCGCCTGTACCTGGCGAGAGAGAACGCACCGGATAACAAATAGTCGAAAGACGTATGCCTGCGTGCATTTGCTCCCCGAAGAGCTCCAACCCATTTGGTAAATCACACGGCTCCTGATATTGTCCAGGCACTAGTAGTATTTTGACTAGCCGTGGCTCGAGAATGAATTACGAAGCAATAATGGAGTGCTCTGCTACGCAGGAATTTTGTTTTATGGCACGTGTTATGAACATTTCTCAAACTTTTTTCATTTCGGAAGGTGTGCGTTTATACGCTGCAGAAATTCGTTTACGCATTAAATTTTAAAGTTATTGGAAATATCACAGGAACATTAGTTGATTTCTAATATAGTACCATAATTCAGAATTTATATTTTAAATGACGAAGATAGCAATTATAATTTATATCTAATTGCATAAAAAATCCTACATTTACTATTTTGTTTATTTAATAATTGGCTTATAACTCATTATGAAGCACACTTATCAATAAATTATAACAATTTTGTTATAGTTTACAAATAATATAATTATTGCTTCCTCATAGAGTATAGATAGATTAAGGAAAATAAACAAGAATAAATAAGAATCTATCTATCTATTTATCTATCTAAGCTTTGCGTCAGAATATTTAAGTTTTCCATTGTAGGGCTTACGCACAGTGTGAACGAAAAATTATGAGAAACTTTGGTACCTCAAGTTTTTAAATCTAGAATAATAAAGAAAATCTTACAAAATATGCAATGATGGCTAAGAAAAAATAAAAAATGTGTATGAATAAGCGACACATAAATCTTTGATATTTCATTATTTGTTAAGGGGAGATAAAAAGTTTATTTAAAAAGTTCAGGTAAGTGTTACTTTATCAGAGCATTGATTATATTTCCAATATAATTGTGAAGATTCAATTTGGCGTTGATAATGACGTTATACGCAGTAAGCCACCGCGCGCTCGTATCTATCTGAAAAATACAGCTATATATATTGTTATTAAAGGGCGCCCGGTCGAGCATTGATATCGGGAAGTGGGTTAACGTTCTTTATCTTACTTGAACCACACCCCACGCGCCTCATCGTTATCGACATTCCTCTCTTCCACTTTTCCTTCTTTCGGCCTCTCGAGACTTAAGTCGAACGGACGTACTCGTCGATCTCGAGACTCGCTGCCGCGTGGGAAAAAGGGAGAGAAGGTAGCAGGCGACTGTAGAAAAGCGCTGCTCGCGTAGTCCGCGAGACGAAGAGAGAGAGAGAGAGAGAGAGACCAAGTGCTGAAAGACGAACAGGAAGAGGCTCAGAGGCTCAACGAAAAAGGTCGGCCCCCCGGGGCTCGATCTTCGTCGAATAACGCTTATACTGTATTCCGGGACCGCAGAAAATAGATTTGTACATGCCTTTCGTCCGGCAGGATGAATTTTAATGATGCCTTGTTCTTAGATATTCTTCGTTCCACTTTCAAAAGTGTTAATACGTAAATCGATCTTTGCTACTGAAAATTATGCTTTTCATTATGAACTTTCAGCATTCGAAAAGTTTTCGCAACTATGAAACTTAAACATAATTCGGAAATAGAACGAGGCAAGATTATTGAATTTGCATATGTAACAATGAAGGCTATTCAATTTCTGTCACTGGATTTTACAAAATTGAATGAAATATCAAAATATCAAAATGAATACACTTTTCTATCTTTTCGAGAGGCTTTCCATTTGCTATCTCAGAGAGAAAGTTTTGTAAACATAAATTGTTTTTTTAAAAAAAACGTATGTATGCACACGTGTGTGTAAGAGTGTGCGTATGTGTAATTTTGTAGATGTTTGGCAGAAAAAAAGGTAAATAATAATTACTTATCTAGATAGGTAAAGCAGATAAGCACGATAAGATATATTTTGAATAATTACCTATCCATTTAGTTACTCATGTATGCGAGTTTGTTTAAAGTAGCATTTCAAAATATAAAAACAAAATTATTGAATTGTCTTTGTAATTGTAAAAAATATTTTGATACTCATCAGATGTAAAAACTCGATGTTTTAGCAAAGCTGTATGCATTTAAGTAAAACAATTTACATTAGATAACATACAAAATTGAAACTTTAAACGTGTTTTACTCACAACAAATTTTCATAACATTTAAAATGTGGCTTGCGCATGAGGTTTACATGAATCTTTTTGAAACTTTCAGAAAATATACGTTAGTCCATGTAGAACATAAACTGTTGATAACATTAAATGTGTTTTCTTCTTATCTCATCTGATCCATTAGTTATTATTTAAAAAGTTGATTTTTAAAGCATTTTTCTAAATCAAATGAAAACTAAATTGTTTTAAGGAAGTAGAAGACGATTTTTTAAATTCTATCAACAGTCTTTTGTTGGCTGAATAAGGAAATGACTCAATTATTTTCTTAAAAACTGGCCCTTTTCATTTAAAAACTTTGAGTTTTATCAATAGCTCTGAAGTTATTTTGCGCTAAAAATTAATTAGAACCTATTGGAATCATCCTACATAAGTCTTTAAAATTTTAGCTTATAAGACTGTACAATTAAAAAAGTTTGTCTTTTCACCATAGTCCTACCTTAATTGATTAGGTAATTATTCAAAAAAGATATTATCGTTTTTTTTCTCATGTATATGTGGATCTGAAATTCAGTAGGTTTATTAGATACTTAAGTACTTATATCGATAAATATATCAATTTTGAAAAATTCATAAAATCTAAAAAATTGCTTCAACGCAGAAGAAGGTTTGTTACAGGAAGAAAATTATTCGAGAAAACGTGTTAGAAATGTATCTTGAAATATTCGGAATCGAAATACAGTATCTTATTTTATTGTTCAAACTAAAGATTAAAGTTTGTTTAATTGTTTTAAAAGATGTAGTAGTTTAAATAATGATATATTGCAGCAATTAATTAAGTTAGAAGGAACTACGTGTCAATCAATTGGCAGTGGTTTTTTAAAAATCATTTTATACGTTAGAAATGTCAAAAAATATGCAAGTTTTTATAAAATAGACGTAATTTCATTTCAATTAAAATATCTAACAATTTCTATAAATTATTTTTCTGGATAAAATATGATTTTGAAGTTTGAATACGCATTTTACAGAAAGTGGTTACTTTTCATAAATATGATCGTTCTATAGACATTTTAAATATCTATAAAGCTGTGTATTTAAAATAAATCCAAGTGAATCATCAATACTCGCTGATAACTTTTCTTTCGATGAAAATTTGAAATATTTTGTAAGTTTGACTCATTTTAGGATATTGACTTGCGAGATCTTGTAAAGGATCTTACTTTCCAGATAGTCGGAACTAAGGCGCAACACGTCTTGAGATCACATTTCGTATGCAGACCTTGACTTGCTATTGCAGTCGTTCGAGTGTATACCTGTACTATGTAAAAGCAATGCGTTGTGAAGCGCAGACTCCATCGGAAGATGTACGCAAATTCACGTGAACAACACGTCAAATCCATTGAACTAAGCATTTAATTTATTTGTTATACTGAGGAAGATTATAAATTCTAAAGTTGACTGCCAAACTAATATAATGTTTTAGAATTTTGATTGAATGAAAAGTCCATTTTATTTGAAATTAATTTGTTATAATAATCACCGAAAGACACATAACTTCATTTTATAATTTGTAAGGTATTGTATAAAATACAAGAACAACTGCCAAGGTAATGCAAGATGAAAAATCAAGATAATTAAATCCATATTGTGCACCAGCTTTTCTAACTAATTCAATCCTGAACTAGAAATATGACGTTTCCCAATATGTCGAGTCTCATATTGGCTCTGCTATGAAATAATAAGTAATTTTTGACTGCAGATTTGTAATCAACGATTCCAAAAGCCCCCGTGTAATGATTTTCACGCTGATTTGATGACCTTTTTAATAACTTATATAAGGTTTAATCTGAGTTTAAATTTCATATCTTTTTTTAATTTCGGTCGAAGTTTTCATATTCAAAATGTAAAATTTGACGTTTGGACTCAACTTATCCTGTAGAATAAATATATAGTTTTTTTATGACAGAAAATGCTCCGGCGAAATATCTCTTTAGTCCGCCAGGTGCAGAAGGTGGAACTCCAGAATCACAGCAAAAGTAGCAATTACACTAGGTGCTAATAAAAATTCTTGTATTTGTTATCCTACTAACGTAAAACGTAAACTACTAACGTAACACTTTCGTTGCCAGATATACAATTTTAAAGGCGCCTTCGCTCGAATTAGCTATGGTGCATTATCGATAAGCAGTCCATCACAGTTAGAGAGAAGGCAAATGGTATCTTAATTCGACTGGCGATCTGCCAATGATCGTCGTGAATCTCGTGCTCGTGACGAGTGACGTAAACTAGCTTACATGACTGCCATTTTAACGGGCGCAAGCGCTCGCGCACATCGTCGAGAAGAAACGGGAAAGACGAGAGATGCGGAGAACTCCACATCCTGGAAAATCGAGTGGCTTTCAGGTACAAAGAGAACAAGAATCCAGATGCAGAGCTACGATTTCTATATGCACTGAATCTAAGATTCTGACTGCACGACTTCTCGAGTGTCTATAGAAATACGATGCCATATGGACTGGAAAGTAGTACTTCTTCAAGAAGATATAAGAACCTACTTGAGTGAGAAAATTTCTAATCGTACATCAACACATTTTTCTCTATTTGTTTGACTTTTACAGAATATAAAAAATATGGATTCTAAAAGAACTATGTAAATAATTACAATCTATATTAAATTAGATATGATGTAACACAACAGTAAAACAGTATAGTTTAAAGTAAAAAATAAAAATAAAAATAGTCCTCTTTGGAAGTGGGAAAATAAGTCAATTTATATTTTTATGTGTTGTATAATTACTCATAACTAAGTTTGGTTGTTACAAAAAAAAATTATCGTTATTCTTTTTTATTATACTATATTTCATGAAAATTTACAAACTTAAAAAAGTTTTTTTTGCCAATGCACACAAAGGTTCGGGTTTGGACAGATGCCAAAATCGCATCGTTTGGTTTCAGTCTTATCTGACCCATTTATACGTTTTCTATTACAAACCCTAAACCCTGCATGGAATTGGTTTCATTTGAAAATGGTGTAATAAAAAAGTCTTACTATATTTAGATTATACTAGCCTTATTGTAATGAAATGAAACGAAAAGAGTTTTACTTTTTCATATTTTCATTTAGTATAAATAAAAAAAATACACAAATGCATGCTATTCCCATTCCATTCAATGAACTTGCCGCGTATGTCAAATGCTTTACTTTGTCGTGCAAAAAATGGCATTGATCGAACGGCAGAGATGACGAATTACATTCGCCTTGTACAAAAGCTGCTAAGACGCCGTGTATATCCGATATACAAGCGTTGAAACGCTGTATTATTAGACGTGAAACACGAGTCCTGGGTATTAAGAGCCCTTGGGTCCATCGGATAATCGTCCGTTCGCTTCGTGAATCTACTGGCACGTTCGGGCTTTGCACGCATGGTGTACACAGCAGCAAAATATCGTAGCACCTTGAAAGAGAATCAAAAGATTTATCGTTTCCTTTTAATTTTATGTGCTTTATGTGCTTTCCGTAAGCTCCTTCAAAATCTAATATTTTTATATGTTTTTCAACCTAAAAAAATAAACGTCTCAAACATCATTCCACAATGAAATATAGCCTAAATATAAAACTGAATAAATATAAAGGTATTTTGATTATAGTAAAATTTATTAATAATACATCCAATTTCATTTCATTGCTAATCAAAAATAACGAGAAAGAAATGTTAGAAGAATTGTATTCAACGAGATTTAATTTCTTAAATCGAAGAAATAATGATAAAACCAAATTGAATGCAATTATATTCGTGACAAGACGTTAAGAATTAGAATTGGAAGAGCGAAAAAATAGGGGTATACGGTCTTGGTGACCCACATGTATACAGTCAGACTAATTGGGTGATTAATACATGCTCTTTATCCCGCAGCGCTCGAGTAACCTCAATACAAACTCTGTTTCCAACCCATGCAATACCTCATCCTTTAATCGTGCCATTTCCAACATTATAGTGACTTCCCAGAAGGTCTTGATTCACAATAAGAATACCGTTGACTTTGAAGATGCAAAAAGCGAGCTAAACGACTTTGGATTAACACAGTATCACCTTCGTTTAATATAAATAGGTCTAAAGTGGCCTTATTTTGCCATACAAATCGACGAAATGGCAATTTACCTGCTTTAAATATAATATTTTAGTATAATTCATAATTTATAAAATGTTTCCCGATGTTTTTATATGAAATTTTTACAGACTATTAAATTAAAATACAAATAATTCATAACTGTATTATTTAAAACCGAAACCATATCAATTATTAATAAATAAAATTTGGTATCAAGAATTTTGTACTAAGTTTTATTTTAATTAGTTAAATTATAGTTCATTAGTTAAATTTAAAAACCGTTGCCAATTCATTGGCACTTAACTTTCTCAAACCTTACTAATTGTTCGAATATGAACTAATACTATCTCCTTATATAACAGTAAAATGCTAAATAACAAAAAGTATACCAGAAAATAGTTTTAAGTTATATTAATAGTTGAGTTTGTAAACTACGAATGTATTCATTTATTATAAAAAATATCATAAAAATAAAGAACCGCTACTAACTGCCTTAGCAGAATGCTTTGTCATAGAGAGGTCTTGATTAATCGACTTGTAGAATCTTATAACGGAAATTCGCCTTATATAAATTAAAGCATTAATTTATGATTTCATGCAGGGTTCAGAATAGTCTTAAAAGAATTAATTTTCGTAAGAACTCGAGAAAACTTAAAAACCGCTGCCAATTCATTGGCACTTAGCTTCCTCAAACTTTATAAATTGTTCCAATATGAAATTATTTATTCTATTTAATACTGTGGTGAAAAAGAGAATAACAAGTCTATTGCTTTTTAATATCTCCAGATATATGTACATATTTAAATATTGTAATTTGTGAATTCAAATTTTAACTCAATTAAATACTATTCCTTACAAATTGAATTGGAAAAGATAACATAAAAAATATATCAATAATCTATAAAATGCTCTACAGTATTCTCTTGTTTTGAAACTATTAAATAATTTCTTTTTTTATGTTATTGGAGTAAGAGCATATTTTTGTGATAAAAACCGGGGTTTTTAAAAAATGTTCTTTACGCTCACCTATTAGCCAAAATCTATTTTAAATAAATCGAGAAAAATTTTAACTATGAATGAATGAAAGTTAATATTTTTGACTAAATTTTAAACTCAATTTATGGTTTGAAATAAATAAAACATTTTTTTCATAGCCTAATGAAAAAATATTTAAATTGTGTAAGAACTTAAAAAGTGTATGAATATCAAATTAAATTGTTTTCAATTGTCGAAAATAAATTTTGCAACAGTATAATTGTTGATTAAATTTTATTTATGAATATAATGTATGCTACTTTTACAAATAAAATTTTTCCGTAGTTTTGTGACATTGTTCGATTTTATGAACAACGGATTTATTCAAGACCACGTGCTTCAAGCACAATTTTCTTATTGATAAGAGGCACCACACCAATGTACTCGACGTAAGGACCATGAGGGGCGGATTGAGACTCGGATCATTATCTAGTAGTGGCCAAATTAAGAGCCAGATTAGTAACCGGTCAAAATAGTAAGCGAGCGAACAAAGTAGAAAGCTTTAATATTAGAAAACTACGAAGCGGAGTAGAGCGAATCAAGTACCAAGTAGAAGTTAGCAACCGATTTCAGGTGCTCGAGGAAACGGATGCACAGACGGGAGTAGATGACGATCCGAACAGGTTATGGGGGGCTATCGAAAAAACTATAAAAGGGGCCACGACTAAAGTACTGAGTAAGAAAAAAAGGCCGAAGAACAAACCATGGTTTGACGAAGAGTGCGAACTCTAGTTTGAAAGGAGCAAGAAGGCTAAATTAGATAGCGTGCACAATGACAGCGGTAGGGCCGTAGAAGAATACCATGAAATAAGAAAGCAAGTGGGTGTGATTTACAGAAACAAGAAGCGCGAGTATCAGAAAAATGAAATTAGAAAAATAGAAACTAATAGTAAGGAAAATAATCCGCGCGAGATGTACAAAGGAATAAACGCTATTAGGAAGGGTTTTCAGAGTAGATCGCAGTTAATGAAAGATAAGGACGGGAACCTCGTGACAGGCGAAAATGAACTATTGAAATTATGGAAAGACTATTTCGATAAGTTATTAAACGTGCATGAAAACTCCGAGGAAATCCACACTGATGAACTCCATATGGACGAACCGACAAAGAAGTAGAGGCCGCGATCAAAAAGCTAAAAAACAATAAGGCCGCAGAAAACGATTCTTTACCAGCTGAACTACTTAAATATGGGGGCACCGCGCTTACATCTAAAATTTTTTATATAGTATGTGCTATTTGGAGAAATGAAACAATACCAGAAAATTGGAAAGAATCCATCATCATACCGATCTTTAAAAAGGGAGATAAAACAAACTGCAATAACTACCGGGGAATCTCACTTTTACTACCTGCTACAAAGTTCTGTCAAACGTAATACTGGCCAGACTCACACCATTCGTGGTACATATAATAGGAGATTATCAGTGTGGATTCCGGCGCAACAGGTCGACGAGCGATCAAATGTTTACCATAAGACAATTATTAGAGAAAAAGTGGGAATATTGCGAAACTATACACCAGCTATTGATGGACTTTAAGAAAGCGTACGACTCTGTCAAACGAAGCAAAATGTATCAAATCCTAGTGCTCCTTGACATACCAAAAAAACTCGTAAAATTAATTCAAATATGTCTGAACGGAAGTACTGGAAAGGTCCGAGTAGGCGGTAATGTATTCGAATCGTTCATGATACGCGACGGTTTGAAGCAAGGTGACGGGCTTTCAACGGTACTCTTTAACTTGACGCTAGAGTATGTTGTTAGAAAAATGCAGGCTAGCGAGCTAGGTGCAATACTCAACGGAACAACGCAGATTTTAGGCTATGCGGATGACTTGGATATAGTGGGAGATAATGGTGAAACGGTGGCGAGAAACACGGAAATCCTTATAAATGCAGCTAAAGACACGGGGTTAGAAGTGAGCGAATCGAAAACGAAATATATGATCATGGAGAAACTGGGCAATCGCGAAGGAGAGGGGGATCTCAGAGTCGGAAATTTCACTTTTGAAAAGATTAGCGAATTCAGAGATTTAGGTACAACTATAAATGATCGAAACGAAATTAAAGCCGAGATTAATAAGAGACTTCATTCGGGTAATGCCTGCTTCTACGCTGTGAATAGATTACTTAAGTCAAAGCTACTGTCGAAAAATGTCAAAATAAGGATATAAGGACTATAATAATGCCGGTAATCTTGTACGGGTGCGAAACCTGGGCGCTCACTAAAGCGGAAGAAAATCGTTTTAGGGTATTTGAAAATAAGGTTCTGCGGAAAATATACGGGCCAAAGAAAGATGAGGAAACTGGGGAGTGGAGGAAACTGCACAATGACGAGCTACATAATTTGTACGCGTCACCAAATATTAACAGAATAATAAAATCACGGAGACTAAGATGGACAGGGCTCGTGGCAAGAATGGGCGATGATCGTACGGCAGCGCGCATAATGAAAGGAAAACCGAAAGCAACGCGATCTCTAGGTAGACCTAAACGCAGATGGGAGGATAACGTAAAAGCAGACGTAACTGAAATTGGGCGGGAGGGCGCGAAATGAATGGGATTGGCACAAAATAGGGAAACGTGGAAGGCTTGCGTAGATGAGGCGATGAACTTTCGAGTTCGAAATGCCACTTAAAAAAAAAAAGTTAAAGACCGAAATACATTTCTAAATGATTTCCTAAAGTTTCTTTCAATTGTTTGATGGTCTCGGCCTTTACGGGTTAAAAATAGCATGAAAACAGCTTTAAATTACATAAATTGAAACGAAATCGTACGGAAATACCGGGTCTGGTAAGTGCGCACAAAAAAAGATTTTTTTATTTCTTTGGTCGAGTTGTTTCCGAATTTCTGTAGAATTGCTCATATGCATATATATATATATATATATATATATATATATATATATATATATATATATATATTAGGAATATGTGTCGAATGTCATACACACACATACATGCATACATACAGACAGATATTTTTTAAAAACATATTTTCCTGTCTCAGGAACTTCGAGATTTATCAAAATCTTTTATCCGAAAATTTTCATCGTTTTAAAGCTTTCTCTTTGAGAAATCAGAAACGTTATATAATGAAAACGAATCGATGAATCTAAATAATTCTTTTCGATAACAAATCTTTATCACAAAACGAAAAAAATTGACTTTGATTGGTCAAAAAATGACGGTGTAATATGCCCGCTCATTTTGCCAATAGAAATGAGAATAAAACTGGTCTAAACTTGATTTGAAAAAATCAAAACATGTGTTACAAAAAATATAGTGTGTACTACGGGCGAAAGGGCTTTTTTGACCTCGTATGTTTGCAGTACTCGTCTCCGCCTCGCTGTATATTTTTTTTTTTTTTTTTTTATTATTATTTAACGTCGCCATGTTTGTGCTTCCATGTGGTGCTAATCGACGACGGGGGTCTGCGGTGTGTTTGTAAACAAAGCACATGTAATTTTTACAGAGGTGCTTGTATCAATCGGCAGAGACTAGGATTCGAACCCGGGTCACCGGCGTGGGAATCCGACACTCTACCGACTGAGCCACCGCAGGCCCCATGCTGTATATTTTGATTACGAATGTCCCAAAACATATTTCTAATCTGTTTTTTTTTAAACTTCTTTTTACTATCCCAATTCTTTTTAATATCCTAATTTTTTTAATGGATTTTAAACAAACTGAAATTATTAATTTAAGAGAATATTTAAAATTTAAGAAAATGCAATTTTAAATACAACATATTATTGGATTTTCAAAGTTAATGAATAATCTTTTGATAACTATTCTTAATGTTTTGAATCTGTCCATAATCCAGAATCGGATGATTATAGAATGACGATTTGACTAACTTATATTTTAAAGCATGTAATGTTCCTTAAAATTCAGAATATAAAACACACGAAACAATTTTTGATTATAAGTAAGCCGTACAAAAGAAATTGATGATAAAAATATATACCTATTAAACGCATATAGGTAGTAAAGCTGTTTAATACAACAGTAAATTATACACGAATCGTCATTCTTTTTTTATGACTTTAGCAATTAAATA
Organism: Gastracanthus pulcherrimus; assembly: GCA_949152435.1. Classification (NCBI taxonomy): domain Eukaryota; kingdom Metazoa; phylum Arthropoda; class Insecta; order Hymenoptera; family Pteromalidae; genus Gastracanthus; species Gastracanthus pulcherrimus. Next base: position 50,107,445 of record OX424574.1, read on the forward strand.
ATCTGCTTTTAAAGAGTCATTAGGAAAATTTAACAAGATATGAAATTTTCACTATGATATTTAATATCTTAATTACGCAAATACAAGCAGTACGTTTCACGTGCACTAGTACTCGTATTTGCAGCCTACAGCGGCACGGCATGCTTCTGCATCTGAATTTAACGAGACGCTGCGCTAATTGAGCCGTTTCTTGTTATATATTAAGGCAAAAGCATATTTTGTATGCGTTATCATATCCTTTTATTTTTTTTATTACCCTTAGATGCATTTAACATTATTTTAAAGAAAAAAATATAAAATTTAATATCCTGTATTTCAAGATTCAGTTAAATTTATTTGTTTGCATAATATATATGAAATATTGCAGCATAGAATACCTCATGAATTAAGACATAATTCTACTGAAAAATTCGTTGTTACTTAAGCTACTCAAATGTGTTTTAGCTATCGTATTTTAAATATACATTATAATATTGATTACGTGTAAATAAAAGACGCTTACAAGAAACTTTTCTTAAAATCAAATAACAGACACTTGTTGTTTAATGCCAAACCGGTAACGGTCCGTGACTGCGATAGCTAAATGCTCCATACAAAATCAATAATCAACAAAGTTTCTTCTCTGCATGTCTGTGGTGCCATTGGCACCCAGAAGAGAGAAAAAATTTTCCACTATAACAGTGTGCATAAAATTGAACATTTTCAAAAAATGGCAAAAAAGCCCTTGAGCAGAATGTAATGTTTTTTCTGCGATTCAACAATCATAATTTTGACTGTTTTCTTTTTGTGAAAATATTTATTGATATATTCAAATCTACATTTTTAGATAAAAAATAGATTTTTAAGCAAAAACACATTTTTAAATAAACATGTACAATACATAACTTTATGTCACACATGTGCGATTTCCGCGTTTTTCTTAGCTATAAAGTGGACTTAAAGTACCTTTTCACCCTTCGTACACAATATACTATTGCATAATACAAAATCGACCTCAAAAGGTCTAATGTAATTTTTTTGACTACGCTCAGAAAAACAGATTAGCAACTATTTTCGGCCTATCATAAATATTATTTTTTTAATTTTAGACTATTCTTTAAGAGGTAAGGTGTGAAATAGAGAACCTTGGTAGAGACTAAAAGAAGAATACTTTTTGAAGATAATCCACACATGATTGAAAAGTATTAAGTAATTTAAAATTGAATATTTTATGGTTGAATAAAGACGTTCAGTTTTGTATAAATTCTTTCACAAACATTTTATACAAAAAATTTAATTTTATTTTTATTAATTGTTTCCTGTATTTTTGTCTCCTGTACTTGTTCTCTTTATCTACAGTGTTCCGTGCTACAACGTTGCTCTTTATCTTATTTTTCCCCTTTTCTTTCTCTTTACCCTTTATCGAGAGATAGAGTGCAGAGACGAAGAAGTGACTATCCAGAGAGTCTCTTCTCTTTTTTTCTTGTGTACAGCATGTGTGTGTGTGTGAGAGAGAGAGAGAGAGAGAGAGAGAGAGAGAGAGAGACCGTAAACTTCCCAGTAGCAAGCAGGGGATTAAAAGATACGAGGCGAGTGTCGGCTCCGTAGAAAGTAAAGCGGCGAGCGACTCCCAAAGTCCACGTGACTCTGGCCGTCTAGGATCTATAATAGAATCTCGATATAAAAGTAGAGGGGAGCAGCAGGTCGGCTTTTCTCCGCGTGTAGTTTGCTCTCGGTGCGTGTATACGTTGCACATTGACGCCATAGCCCATGTAGGTACGCGAGATCGAAGCCAGGCGATCGGTGCAAGAAAATTGCAAGATGCAAACGAAATTCCAAAGTTCGGAAGGGAATTTCGCACGCCCACGCAACTCTTGCGAATATTAAGTCGAACAGGTATGTGTTGTATAAAAGGGCGTTACGAGCTTCCATGTGTAAGTATCGAGCGAGACCGCGTAGGATCGACCACCTGTCAGGATCTATAATTGAATCTAAAATAGAGTGCGACGATAAAGGCACGCCCTTTGCATACGCGAGACTTAAAAGAAAGAGAGTGAGAGAAGCAAGTATTCTCTCAAGTGGTTTACGAGGTAAACAACTCGGCCCATTGAGGGACGTGTATTAACTTATATGCGTTGGTGTGCGTATGTGTCTGGACAGTGGAATTAAGTGCGAGAGCGATGGGATAAGATCGTCGTAGAGAGATCTTTATTTTCGTCGAAGGGACCTCGTCGATCTTGTCACATTTCTCTTACCTTTCTTCTCTTTACTTATTTCTTTTCGTATCGTCTTTGTTATGCTTTGTATGTACGTATATTGTTGCACGTCTTTTAATAAATTCTAGACGCGCATGTTTTTCATTTTTCGACGACGGGATGTTCATGAATGCGACGAGAGCAATTGTGTGTGAGGCGAGATAGAGACGACTGTTAATGTTACGGAATAACAAAAGTAGCAGATAAAGATGTATTGAAATTTTTTTTGAACAATAGAAATTTTAAACAGTTTTTACTTTATACCTGCATATTATCTTCTTAAAACGTATTCTATTATACGATAGGTAGTTTAAAAAAATTGTGGTTGAGATCTACACTTTTAATTCATTTCCGTTTCATTTAAGAGATATGTTAATTTAGGCAACTACTGAAATATTACATTGAACAGAAGCTTCGCTAAAAGAATGAACTTAGAGTTTTCTCGAACAGCTTCGAATATGGCCGCAAGGGGATAATCTTGACAAAATATTCTTATTTATTTATTTTTGATTGCAAAGAAAATTATAATATTTGGAATTATTTATTTTAATGAATATGGATTTTTCTTAATAAAGTGAATATTGCATACGCACACGTGTTAAAGCCGGTCTCATTATTGTACAAAACAAAATTAATTTGATATGTACAATTCTATAGCTGGCTATCATTGTACACATCTTTTTATGGATTTTCTTTTCACTAACCTTTTACAAAAGAAGTTCTTTATTATCCCTGTTTGTCTGGTATATTCCTGTAATTAAATATCGACTCGGAGCTAACGTTCCTCCCCTCCCCAGTCTTCCTCTCAATTTCAGTTCAAAGGTCACGCCTGCTAAATTGAACGGAGAAAATAATGCGGAGATATATATATACAAGCGACGACAAGGGGATTCCTCGTAGAAAATTCATTATCAATTTCGACTTTATCGAGATCGTGAACGTGCATTTTCTAGTTTCTGTAGCAGAAAGAACTTGATCGTATCCCCGCGAGTGCTACACAAGAGAGCGAAAATATCGTGTGTATTTCGTGAAAAGTTTTGTGCAGTATTACGGAGCTTAGCACTCAACCACTACTTAAAAAGGAGAGTAATCCCCGCGAAAGCCCGCGGATTTCACCGTTGTTTAACCAACATAAGAAGAGAAAAAACTTGAGCCAAATAGCTAACAAGAAAACCAAAAAAACTACGTGTGGTGAAAGGTTAAATGATTTTTGCCAACAAAACCGACTTAATGTTCGTCAGCAACGTTCCGACAGTATTTCGCTACCCTCATCAGACTTTACCTTTTAAATCACCAGGTTATACCTTTTATTGCCTAATGAGAGCAACAAAATGCTGCCGATACGTCGCTGACGAACCTTAAGTCGATTTGGTTTGCAAATATCATTTAAGTTTTCACCACATCAATATTGAGCAAACGAAAAGCAAAAAAAATTTCTTCATCAAGAAATTTTCAAAAAATCTATACTTTCAAGTTTTTAAATTTCTAGAAATGGCTATAAAATGAAAATTAGCCGACCATATTCACTGAAGTTTTTAAGCCTCTCCTAGGAATGGATAAAAACGATGCATGCAACTCCCGAAGTATATATAGTATGTTTTTACGTTAAAAAATGTCAAAAGGATTTTGGTATCAAAACAATGCTTTCTCTTTGAGAAAGCTAATATATATAAATTGTATAATTTTATAACGTCAATGAAATTTGTAACGAAAGTTAGAAATAATGAAGAATTGTTTTTAATACTTTGTAGGTCTGACAGTGACAATAAGCAAAAATCGATGCAAACAACAGTAAGACAGTGTTTTAAAACATGCCAAAAAATGATAAGCCAATGCAGGCAGACGTATAAATGTAGCTTGGCAACGCATCATTTTCCAATTCATACTGCACGCCCACTCTCGCGCGCACAATTTCACCCTATATGGAATCCTCAAGAGCGCAGACAGTTTTGTAGCTATACGATACGTTTTACGATCGCGCGCCTCGTCTGGCTCCATATACATACTCTTCGCAACATCCCGCGCGTTTCGTTCTGCACTCGCACTACCACGTACCTACGCGCATATACCTCTTCATTGGTCCTATACACCTTCCTTCCTCCAGCTACGTACATAGCGGACCGCGCGCGCGCTGGCGCTGCATTTCCGACACAGAGTCGCGGCCGGAAAATAAATTTATGCATCCCGGAAGTATTTACGGCGCGGAGCGCGTGTATAATGACGATCGCGAGCGACACGCCGCTACCGCGCACCCAGAGTCGAGAGAGAGAGATAGAGAGAGAGAGAGAGAGAGAGAGAGAGAGAGAGAGAGAAGGAAAAAGAGAGAGCCCGAAGGTAATTGCAAGGTTGGTGAAGCGCGCAAGCGGCCTCATTGAAAGCCACTCGCCTTTTGCGCGCTCGCTTCTCTGGTATTCCCTGGTGGAATACACTCGTTCGTTTGGCTCGCGCTCGGTAGCTCGCTCGGGATGGGAAAATAAAGAGGGAAATATAGGAGGAAGGATGCCGCGGCCCTTTATACAATGCGAGCCCGCCACCATGCCCCGCCACCCTCCCCCGCTCCGGTTAAATTAACCGAGGGAATAAAATTTCATGCGCAAAAGATGCTTAATCAGCCGATATGCGCTCGCGTACTCGGCCTGGCGCTGCGCCGCGGCTGCACTGCTTGCTGAATCGCGCGGGCTTGCATTATATGCACTGTAGCACTGTAGCTATAGATGCGTATGCGCCCACGCTGTTGCCGAGGCTTCTCAATTAACCGACATTATTAATTGTCTGCACCCTTTCAATTATCATTGTAATTGTATTTTTTCATCTGGAGCCTTTTACTTTTAAATACATTTATTTATTTAACTATGTCAACGATTGTTCTTTATAATGATTAATTAAATGCTCTCTATATTCATCGATCCTCTATTGAATATATAATTACTGCAATGCATAAGAGAATGTTTACAACAATTTTTAACAACCATTTCATATATTCCTTTTTGGCAGATATTATTAGCTAATTCGAGCTGAGAATAACGAACAGAGTACAAGCATGTCGTTGTGCATTCTGTAACAATGTTTTGTATTTAAATCATTGCTTCTAACAACAAATTGTTTGTTAGAAGGAATTATTAAATTTATTAAAAGGAAGACGTTAGAGTCATCTTACAAACATTGCAATAAATGTTTCTTATGTCCTCGAAGATACTATGAATTCTCGAAACACATAAATAGGAGTTGCTAGAAGTTTTATAAGAGTTTATGAAACTAAAATATTCAGTTTATAAGTATAAAGAAACCCTTTAATTTAGATACCTCTATAAATCAAAATACAACCTCTAAATTGTTTGCTAAAATCATAACTTTTATGAATAAAATTGTGAATTCTGTCAAAAATATTTTTTCAATGTCATTCGTACATATAAAAACATTTCATTTCCTGATCCTATTCAAAACATTGAAAGCCCGAAAAACGACGCTATTCCCTTTGAAAGTTCTATATGAATTTTTCATTGAGTTATTAAAGCAGACTATTGTAAAAATGAAAATGTCTTGTATTGTATGAATAAATACAGTTAGTCGAAAAATTGGTTCAATCTAGAGTATACATCGTATATTTAACAAATACCTCTTATTTCAAACAACAAGTAAACAGTATATATAGCAAAAATTATAATACAATAAAACTTACGTACTATATATATAATATGTGATGGGGTTGAGTATAGCTGATATATACCTGAAACATAACAAATAACTGATCATTAGATATAAAATTATATTTTAATATGTATAATAAAAATATTACATTTCTGCCATTGATTTTTAATATTTATTTATTTTAATTTTTTAAACTTACATATAAAAAGCTTTTATATTTCCTCTACTTTTGAAGACAGAATATTTAGGAGAATTTTAGGAGAAAACAAGAGTTATAGAGTCCATCCCCACTAGTAGAGTATAATAATTTTTCTTTCAATTGAAGCTTCTATTTGATCTGGCTGAATCATCCCGATAACACACATTTTTCATGACGACAGGCGCGACGTGTCGTCGATCGCCGTTCATATCCAAATACGTGAGAAAAAAATGAAATTTAAAATGCATACCATATATGACTCGCTATATATCGGTCAAATCCCACGTTCTCGTCAATTGCGAATGCCAGGCGCAGATAGCGCCAATGGTGCGCTTTTATAAATTAAAAAAATTGCGCCGTCTCCCTTTTCTATCGTTCTCACGGCATCTGATATGCAGCATATGCTCGACCGCTAGTTCGCACTCGTGCGATGCACGTTCAGTTCGTGTACGCCAACATCGCTTCGGTCCTTTGGGCATATAACAACAAAAAAAGCAAAAAGCTAAAAAAAAATCGCTCTCGCCCTCACAAAATTTCCCACCCTTTCTCTCTATCTAGACGCACGAGCACTCGAGCGCAGTTTTATTTGCCCATTGAATCGTGAAACGCGCGAACGCTTGGCTTGTAAAGCGAGTGTTGTTAAAACAAGATATGCATCCTCAATGACGAGCTGCGAGGTGGAAATAGAGAAATACTGAGAGATTTCATTATTTGGTTAGAATTTAAGATTGTTAGTCCTTGGCAGGATTATTAGTTCCAAATTTAGCAACTTTCATGTACGCACTTTTGAGCATACTTTGAATTGTATTTGAATTCTTCAATATAATATGTATTTAACATCATTATACCTAGATTGGCTGGATAAGTAAAAGATAACTTTATGCCTGAAGAAACTTAAGACCCAACTGGTCTTAAGAAAAACTTTTAGAGAGTGTTTGTTTCTAACAACAATATGAGTTAAGTCGTTCCAAATTTAATATGGTAATTCCTAAAATAACGAGATGTACTTTCAAAGTACTGTATAAATATTTGAAATATAAGATTTAATATTTGTGAGCGTTACAAGAAAAACTGCAAGATATCTTGAAATTTTTATTTAAAAATTTCAATCAGAATTCTCGAAGTATTCGGAGCACGTTGATATTAAAGTTCAGAATTCCAATACTTGAGATTTTTTACAACGTTGAAATAAAGAGTCTCTATCCCTAACGGCGAAGATAGAGTGTGGGGGAGTACAAAAATGCGAAGTTCGAAAGAAGAGAATAAGGAAAAAAATACGGGCAGCGTGAAACGCTCGATAATGTGAGCAGCGCGCGCGTATCCCGGTTAGGCTTATGATGGGGAAAGGGAGTCAAGCGAGACAAGCGGCTCGCACGAGATCCAAGGGGTTCGGCATAATCGCGCGTTCATCGCCGCCTAATTGAGCTTACAAAAAAAAAGCCCGGCCGATCCCCTTTGCTCCATCTTTCTCTCTCTCTCCCTCTCGCTCTCCTTCTCACGCTTTTTACGAGTTCCTAACGACCCGAATCTCAGTCCTGTGCTATCTTTCTCTCCTCCCTCGACTGTTCGACGCTTCGGATGCGGACCTTTGTACACCCCCGTCCCGCGAGATTCGTCCTGGCCGGCTTCCAGTGATATATGAAGAAGGAACGAGTGTTGCACCACATCCTCGACGCAAGGGTTGTGTATAATAGCCGTACGCGCTATACGAAATTGATTCGAGAAGAAGGGTCTAGGGATCTTGGGCGCACGCGGCGCGCTTTCGATTCTTCTTCTTGGATTCTAATGGATGATTCCAGTGCGCGGACGGCGAGAGTGGTGCGCACGCGAGAGCAAGAGAGCCGCTCGGATTCGTCGCCTTTTTCAACGAAACGGAAAATCGGCCTGTCATTCGGACCAAGCCACGCGAGCCGCGAGAGTCTATTAGACCGTGACAAAAATGTTAAAATCCCTTAGCAGGATTTGGTATTTGGTCGGGCGCGCGAGTGCCCTGCAACCGAGCCGAGGGGCAAAAAACAAATCCGATGTGTGCAGTTGGAAACAGTCCGAAACATCCAAGTAAAATCAATATGGTGCATGTATAGTGCGGTTCGCAGCTACACGAGATCAATCGAAAAGTCGTCTTGTGTTAATTCTTTACGTTACTATTTTCGTCTAGAATTGAAAGCTGATTCAATTCGCTGTTTAATGAGTCCTATACGTAGTTATTTTTTCAATATTAATATATACGCGCTGCTTGTTCTCTTTTGTATTCATTAGACACGACGCAACTGCAGACATTATTTTTTAACGAAATTATTTTTTATTTTAGTTTATTTTTAAACAACATTTAGTACTGAAATCAATTTTTCTTAGTGACATACGGACATTACAGACCTTAACCAGGTAGAGGGTTTTAGAACCGATCTCCGTCATCGAAAAATCCGGAAAAACATTTTTTCAGAATGTTCCAGAAAAATTCTTACTGACAGGGATTCGAACCCGCACCCCCTGATCGGCTATTGTCATACGTGTTTACCAATTGAGCCATTGAATTAATTTTTTTTTGTCAATTTTTAAGGGATACTGTTATAAAGGTATTAAGAAATAGGCACTGAAAAAATAGATTAATATTTGAAAGGGATCAAGACCAAGTAAAAACTAGAAAAACAAAAAAAAAATTAAAGCTTAAGGAAATAAGATATTTAAAGAGGCACACGAATGATTTGTCTCTTTTTGTTGCTCTTAAGGGGATGCAGTACTAAAAATTGGCGTTTTCGTGATTTTTAGACACGACCGCTCCAATGGAGTCTTTTATTTTCGTCATAAATTTATACATAGTTATCACTGGTTTTTAGAGTATATCGCTTACAAGATTAGTGATGATTAGGAAAAAAAGAACTTTTTTACAGTTTTCCACATTAGATAGCATTTCAGTTAGGTTTTTCTCAAGTTTACAGTTTTGTCTTTCAGTGTTGTATTTGGTACAATGTGTTAGTATGTGATCTATGTTTAGTGGAGTATTACATTTCTCGCAGATGGGAGGTTCGCTTTTATTAAATAAATGTTGGTGTGTAAAAGGTGTATGGCCAATCTTAGTCTTGTGATAACAATCTGTTCTCTTCTGTTAAATTGGATGGCTGGATTTACTTCGTTAACAGTGTTTTTCATTTTTCTTAGAGGGCATTTATTAGAGCTGCTTGTCCATTTTCTGTTCCACTCTTTTTGGATTTTTCTGGATTTTTTTCATAATGAGGTGGTTGCTCATTTTGCGCTGTTTGTTATTATATACTAACTCACATGCTAGTTCGGCTGCATTACGTGCTGGGGCTAGCATGTTATTTTTTAAGTCAGTGTAATTGATAGAAAGTATCCCTTGGTGTTCGTTTATTAAGTGTGTGATCAATTTAATGTTGGAGTTTTAAGATTTTATGCTTTTTAGAGAGATCATTAGGTGTAAGGAGTCAGTGTATATGGTAGTATATTTGTTGGGATCAATGTTTTGAATTGTTTGGATGACTAGTAGTTCTAAAGATTCTTGAATTCCATGCCATTTTGGTAGTTTCAATAAGATTTTTTCTTGCGAGGGTAGGATTGCTGCTGCGCCTATGTAATTGTTTTTTGTTGTTGCTGAGATGATGATAGTTTCCGATCCCGCTCGAGGGCTGCCCTGCATTGGGAGTGAAATATGGTTAATGTCTTCTTTTTGTGTTATCCATGGTTGTTTTGTTGTTATGTTGTTCGGGTGGAAGTCGGTGTAATTTATGTGGTAATCTTCAAGGTGTTTTTGTGCTCGGTAGTAGAATGGTTTATTAAGTCGAGGTTTCTTCGTATATTCTATTGGTACCTTTTTTAGTAGTAGCGGGTAGGCTTGATTTTTCGGTGAGTGGAGTAATTTGACAGTATAATTTAGGGTGAATTTTTTTCGTCTGAACCTATTCTCATACTGGTGTGCAGTATGACATCTAGTCTTTTCAGAGTATTTTAATTGGCTGATCCGTACACTAAGCTTCCATAGTCTAGCTTGAATTGGAGTAGTGATTTGTATGTATTAACAAGTATCAATTGGCTTGCTCCCCAGTTTTTTGCAGCTAGGACTTTTAAAGTATTTATTCGTAAAATACATTGATTTTTTAATGTCTCTATGTGCGTTTTCCATGTTAACTCCCTGTCGAAGATGAGGCCTAATATTTTGACCTCTTGGGCTGTTTGGATTGGTTTTTTTTTTCACTAATAAGTTTAAGTTTTCTGCGTTACTTCTACTGTTATCGAAAACAATCGCTTGTGTTTTCTGAGACGAGAATTGGAAGCCGGAAGTGTTTGCATACTTTTGTAAGCTGTTGAGGGTTAATTGCATTAGCTTCTCACTGCTTTTCAAGTTCTTTCCTTTGATAAACAGCGTTATATCGTCTGAAAATATTGTGCATTTTATCGGAGCTTTTATACTATTCATAACATCATTTATCGCCAGTAGAAATAGAGTAACACTAATTACCGATCCTTGCGGCACTCCGTTGGTTATATCGACTAAATTGGAATAAGTCTTATTTATTCTGACCTGAATCGCTCTGTCTATGAGAAAGTTTTTTATAAAGTAATACATATTACCTGCGATTTTTAGATTCTGAAGGGTTTCCAAGATTCTTCGACGCCAAAGGAGCTCGTAAGCTTTGTTCATATCCAGACATACAGTGAGCATGTGTTGGTGGGCAAAAGTATGTGAGATTCTAATCTGACTAAGCAATCAGTGGTACTGCGGTTTTCTCGAAATCCACTTTGGGCACAGTTCAACATGTTGTTGGATTTTAAAAACCACTTCAGTCGGTGGTTTATAATTTTTTCGAGCGTTTTACACATACAACATGTTAGGGCGATTTTTTCCAGGTTTTAAAATCGTAATGACTATGACTTTTTTCCATAAGGCAGGGAATACTTTTTTTTTCAGATTATATTATATATTTTTAATAGACATTCGTATCCTTTGTTTGGCAGTTGTTTGAGGAGGATGTTTGGGATCATGTCAGGTCCCGGACTAATGTTTTTACTGTCTTCAAGAATTGATTTAAGTTCTTCCATGGTTATTTTATAGTTTAAAGTATTATCGCTATCCGTGTCTTGGGGGTCAACGTGAGTTTTTATAAGATATAAATTCTGGTGATAGATTGATGTCACTGGAATTATTAGCGAATGTCTTTGCCAAGGTATTTGCTACAGCATCTGGATCGTTTATAACTTGATCATTTTGTTTGATGGTTATACTCTGAGAAAATTTTTTACCTTTGATAGATTTAATCTTTTTCCAAATTTCGTTTATCGGTATTTGGTAGTTTATTGAGCGTAGAAATCGAAGCCAGGATCTTTTCTTATTATCTTTTATCGTTAGCTTTGCTATAGCTTTTAAACGTTTATGTTCGATGAAATTCTCCGAAGTGTTGTATTTTTTGAGTTGGTTAAATGCTTCTTTGGAATTTTTAACAGCCTTTTCGCATTCTTCATTCCACCAGGGAAGATTGTGGTTGCCTTTTTTGTATTTACTTATAGGAATGCTTTCGTTCGCTGCGTAGAAAATAATTTCATTAAACTTTGAAATTAAATTGTTAATATCTATATTATTACTTGCCTCGCTTTCATTCAAATTTATAACTGTTTATTTGTACATAAGGAATGTTTTGTGTGTTATCGAAGGTTATTGTTATGGGGAAGTGGTCGCTAGCGTATAAATAATCTAAAGCATTCCAGCTTAGTAAAGTGGCAATGTTGCTGCTACATAGAGTTAAGTCGATGGAGCTCGTTTTACCATTTGCTGCGTTGTAGTCTGTTGAGGACAAGTCATTCAATAGTAACAAATTATTATTTATAAGTATGTTTTCAACGATTCTTCCTCTGTTATCTGTTTTGTATGACCCCAACAGCGTGCTGTGGCTATTAAAATCGCCTAATAGCAGGTATGGTGTAGGTAGTTGTGCCAATAAATTTTCTAGTTGCGTGTTGCTTAAGTTATATTTGTTACTTAACTATATGTTACATACAGTAATCATTTTATTGTTTAACAGAACCTGTATAGCTATAGCTTCTAGTTCTGTATTTCGCTTAATTTCGTGGCTGTATAAGTTATTGTTTATTAAGATGCTGACCCCACCGCCGGTGGTGAGATAGTCCTGTCGAGTTTTGTTGTAACTAGTAAGGTTTTCTAATTTCACTGTTTGATTTGGCTTCAGATTAGTTTCTTGTAGGCAGATTATATCTGCTTTTTCATTTGTTATTAGAAGTTGTAGAGATTCATATTGTTCTTTTAAGCTATTTAAGTTCCATTGTACAAGTTTAGTCATCTTGAAATATAATGTAATATTTATGTTGTTTGGGATTTGGAGCTGCTTTCTCCTTCTTCGTCATCGGAGTTTATACGAGTTACGAGTGGTGATTGGTTCGATGAATGGTTATTTAAACTGTTTAATAGTCTTGTGCAGCGTTGTTTAATACCAGTGTTACGAACATTAGGGTAAACATCTTCTGTAATAAACTTTTTAAAAGATTCTAAGTCGTTAGTGTAAGCTTGAACAATGGTAAGGGGGTTTCGAACGCATTTAATATTTTCCAGAAGACTTTTGAATTGAACATAATTAAGTAAAACATTTGCGTTCTTTAAATAGTTTTTTATAGACTTTAGTTTTATATCAAGATCATCTTCTTTAGTGTCCTCTTTTTGGTCTTCGTGGTCTGATGTTTCCTTGTTGGATTTGCGGGGGAATCGCTGCGCATTTGGATTTTGTTTTCTGTTTTTGTTGGGGCTTTAACAAGCTTGCGCATGTGCCCCTTAGCTGCTACTGTGGTAACGTTATCGTCTTCTAGTTTTACATCAATCTGCGATTCAATTGAGCTTATTTGGGAGTGGGATTGTTTATTGACACCTGAGGTAACTTCCATTGTGGTTGGAGCATTGTTTTCTTCTGGGCTGTCTTGGATAACGCTAGTTGGATGTTGCGAATTGTTATTGTTTACTGTAGGTAGCTCTGTAGATATATTGAGCGTCGGAGTGTTGATTTGTGATGTATTTAAATTCTGATCGAAATTTGTACAATTTTTGGCTACATGGCCTTCAAGATTACAAACGAAACATTTGAGTACATATGTACTTGAGTAAATAAAGTAATTTAAGCTGTCATAGTCAAGTTTGAATAGTTCCGGAATCTTTTTAACGTCGTCAGGTTTTACAAATACTTGTCGCCTATGGCTGCCGACATGATTATATCCATCTTCGGCAACAGTTGCTCTTAGGACTGTGATTGTCGAGCCGTGAATTACTTGTAGTTCGCCTAGGACGTTTTCAAGGGTACCGTTAGGAATAATCGGTGATACATCAGAGAATATGACTTTTTTAGTTTGTTGATCAGTGGACGGATGGTGACGGTTTTTTGTTGGATATTTAATGATGAGTACTTATCGGTTAGGTCGTCGACTAGTTATTTGCAAGCGAGAAATATAGAGATGCGGTCCTTGGAGATCCTAGAAGCGAACAGTACATTTTTCGGCTGCATGAGGTCACTGATTGCAGTGGTGTAGTCTGTGAGATTGAGGCCGTCAGCGCAGTCCATGAGTAGTCCTTGGTCGCGTTTGGGGAAAAGGTTCTTCTGTGTTATGACTGCATAATTGAATGACCTATTTCCAGTAAAGGTTGGAATTCCTTTCGTGGCTGGTTGACTTGTAGGGGAAGTCATGGTGCACTCACGCGCGAGTCACTCGCGAAGTCGCGAAATCGCGAGTTTCGCAGGGCAATGCCCTGGTGTTTACTACTACTATATTGGATAAATATCACTCGTAAGAGGAGCAAGCTATAACACGTCTGTACTCTACGAGTGCTCGGCGTAAACTGTTATTTATTTATGATACAAATAATACACACAATATAATTTCCACAAATTTTAATGAAAGTAATAACTACTATAGCATATGCACAATTTCCAAATTTCGCCATTAATAGACTCTTTAATCACACGATTACAAACCTAAACGATTATCAAGAGTCTACGGGTTAGAACAAAATTCAGTTCATCAACAAGCGCGGAATTCATTACCCTCTTCCAATAATTAAATGCTCTTCGAATAATGTGCTACTGTGGTTTTACTACTCAATCTCAACAATCGTTGCAATACCGTTCCACTGATTATCCGTACCGAATTTAATATAAATAGAGCTACAATCACGTTTTCAAAGGTCCTAAAAAAGTGTTAGTCTTTTTTAGTTTTTTATAAGATGCTTCGCAAAAAACTAGTATTTTGGAAACATCGACGGATATATATATAGTTCCACGAATACTGATTTAAATTTAGGTATTGATAAATAATACACGTAGTACCCATTACTGGCTAAATTTAAATTATTAAATTTAAGTTCCAAATATAATTTTCATCCTTAAATTAGTAAAGCTAAAAATCCAAAAAAAATTTATACTAAATTTATTGAACTTAATTTCCAAGCTCTTAACCATTACGATCGTAAAGTTCATGAAGTACCACATAACTTTTCAACTGTAGCCGTAAATACAATTTTACTCTAATACTTATGCAAACGTTTTTAGACCACTTCTGCACATGCATAATAGCGCAACCTACAGTATGCCCACAAGAAAGGGATAAAAGAAAATAATGGGATAACGGAAGTCGCAAGGAGACTCGACAAGAGAAAAAATAATAAGACGGAATCGGTTTAAAAGCCCAACAAGAACCGGTACTTTTGCCAGTTAAACGCCGCGTGGCGCTGACCGCGCGTTGCGAGTACTGTAGCGCTCTTTCCGTCGGCTCGCGATAATCGCGAGAAAAGTTCTACTTACAGCGCGTCTCTCGCGGAGCGGCGCGGCTAACGTGCGCGAAATAATTGCCGGGGCATTGCGTCACGCGTATGTACCTATAATAAGTGCAGCAGCGGATCGTGGTAATTGCGCGCGCGGATCTGTCGCGATATCGGGCGCCGACGCGACGCTCGGCGATCCATCGATTTTTAATAACCGGCAGCGTGCATGCACTCGTTAAGATTCCGGCTGTGCGAAAGAGAGCGAGAGGGAGAGAGGGAGAAAGAGAAAGAAGGCGGCTCTCGACTACGCTGCTGTATACCGGGCATGTACTTGCTCGCGCTAACTCGCTTGCAGAATCGATCGCCGATTAATTAGGAAGTAAGTGCAGCGCGGCGGTATTTCAATCCCGTAATTACGGCGCGGCAGCAGGTATAGCGTATATAAGCGCAAGCCAGCCCCGCGGGGCAAAATTTCATCGAGACGAGTCTCTGAAATATAACGAGAAACAACGTTTCTTATGCTGCTGATGTGCCCCTGCACCGCAGCTGCTTATTTATTCCTTCTGTTTTTTGCTTTGCTTCTGATTCACAAGGTTAACTTGGTCGCGCGGTGCACTGCCTATGTCGTTTTATTACCGCGAAACGTGCGTTATTCAAGGGAGGGACTTTTGTTTTGCTTTTCTATGCGCTCTCAAAGTGTATGGTATGTATTACAAAGATTAATCTGTTCATTAATATACCGTAAATAACGATTTTTCTGCAACAAAACTCGATAGATTGAAATTTATGCACTAAGATACTAGATTACTAAGATGAGAAATGCTGATAAAGTGAGCATACATTTCTAATATACTTTATTTTGAAACCAAATGAAAATGAACTAGACAATCAAATCATAATTATGGCAATTTTAATTTATTTAAAATATAATATAATCACTAAATTTAAACAAGATACTAAATTTAGTTAAGAAGTTACGTTTGACATTGTAAGTCTATTATTAACTTTAGCCGATTAGGATTTCAAGAACTTACTAAATTTTGTTCGCTGATCTAGTTTTTTTCATACTGCTTACGTAGAAATTCTTTAATATATTTTATTTATTAAAGAAAAAATATAAAATTTGTTAGATCCTCAAAATGATCCTCAATTCGATAGTTACTTATTCATCGGTCATTTTAGTAACAAAAGTTAATTAATTTAAAAAGGTAACTATTTTCAAGAAAATGAAAAGTCAATGACTAAATTTATCTAATTAGTAAGTGGAGATAGTGGTTTTTCTTTGTCGTCAACACGACGCGCTGGAATGGTCGAGAGAAGCGAGCACTCTAAATTAATGAAACCGTCAATATCAGAATTCATCAAAGTTTTTTGACTGCGGGCGCTCGTTGAATAAAAGAGTCGTTAGTCTAGCTAGAGAAAGAGCCTCGGCTCGAGGAGCTACATAGCGTCAGAGCGTCGCGCGGCGCCGCGATAAAGACGTCATAATGGAACGTTCGGGTGGTTCATTTGCACGTGAATAGTCCGAGACATTAAAACCCGCGGCGAGATGACGTTCGACTACTTATTATGCCGTGGCTGAACGAGTCGTTGCGCTGGGCGAGCGGCGACGCGCGCCTGCCAAGACACGACGTGCAGCGCGACGCGGTCCACTATCTCGTTAGAATAAAATGCAAAGTAGGCCAGCGGCCCATCCCATGGCCGAGCTCCTTGCCGGGCCACAGTCTTTCCGTCCGGCGGCTCGTGTCCTTCCAACCGAGAGCTTTGGCAGAGTGACAACCGCAGAAGAAAGAGAGAGAGAGAGAGACGGAGAGCAGCGAGGAGAAATTAGCCCTCTGCGGGTTAAGTGCTTGCGACAGCTCGAGAGGACAGTTGGACGAAAAGCCGAGATAATGAGAATAAGAAAGCGATATCGAGTCAAATGAAGAAAGGCCAAGTGCTGACTGCTGGGTTTTCGTTGCAGGAAGGAGGGCCAAAGACGAGCTCGAGAATGATAGGGGGGAAAGGAGAAAGGACGAGAGGCTGGAAGCTCGCAGCTCGCAGGCTGGTTGAGCGCATTTACATGATATGAATATAATGGAGTGGGGCGGCTTCGAGTCGAGTCGACTGTTAGCGCGAGACGCGCCTTTGCTACCTGTTGAGCGAACACAATTCGACCCCCGATGACCCCAACCCATAAAGGATACGTATATATGTTACATTGTACCGTCGCTAAAGTTTAGACGATTGTCGACTTTCCGTTATTACAATTGGAATAGACCACATTTCGACATTTCGATTATATTACTTTTCGATAGAAGACAACTTTTGAATACGCTTATTGTTAGACTTGTTGTTAAATCGCATGATTTGTATCTTATATAGATGAGACTATGTAAGTCGCAGACATATTAGAAAAAACTTTACGATGACCAAAGTTGTAGCAGTATGTCCATATAAAATTGATTTATATATTATTGATTTTACAAAAGATTTACATTTTTAAAGCATTTTTACATATACAGTTTTCTAAATAAATATCGAATTTATTATAATTGAACGTGGCCTACATGTACACAATTAACAAGACCCTTTTATCATTACATTACATCGATATATAGTAGGCGGCAGCTTCACGCTCCGCAGAATGTCCGGTAATAGCCTCTGACTCAATCAACAGGATGTATGCGCTCGTACATTGGGTGCAGGGAAAATGCGAAAACCAACAGACGAAAAGAAACTCTTGTGCGTATCTTTGATCGAGTGCAAACAGACCGAGGCAGGCAATGCCCATGCATTATTATTGCCCCCTGGCTTGTTGAAGATAATTCGCAAAAATCGCCGCCGCCGCAACCACCGCCGCAGCGCTATCACGATTATTATACTCGACGTGCGTGAAAGGAGAGGAAGGATATTATGTTTGATGCGAAAGCTCATTAAACTCATCCACTAGAAATATTATTAAGCGCCAGCGTATCATCATTCGCTTTTTACGAAAGGAAACTCATTTTATTTTCTTCGGTAGTTGGTCTATATTTTCTAAAAATAACATTCGACTTTCTTGCTAGCAAATAAATTTGATTTTGTGATATTGAAGATAAAATTCTTTCATTAAAACTCATATGCCATCAACTTCGTAGTATGGAATTTTGCTATGCACATGTATAATAAATATTTTATTTTTACTTTATTTTGAGTAATATTTATGTCTTAATTGTAACTTTCAATAACTGTAAGATAAGCATATCAGCACTACTATTTTAATATAAAAATGAATATACAAACTGGAAGATAATGACAAAAGATCGTAAGATCTTTAATAATAGTAAAAATAATATTAATATAATAAATTAATAATAATAATAGTTAAAAATCATCTGTCACACTGTAACAATAAACTTCTCTTGTGGCATGGTAACCATCAATCAATAGAATAAGTAATAGGATTTCGGCTGTTCAATGTACACAGTCATTTAAAGGGGACACTTGAGAAGGAGCTATTCCATCAGTAGATATATGCATGATATTCGAGGAACATCTTTCAGTATGCAGTGTATGCATCTTTCATTCGGTGAGAAACGACAGCATACCGTTCGTTAGTCCACACTACGTTTGCTGGATTATGCTAACCGAACTGTCTCCTGACCTTGCCCGTTATTATGCCGATTGATGTTCCGAGTCTTCGTAATCCCCCACTCCTGTTTGATTTGCTGTCAAACAGCAAATATCAATCAAAATTCTTTTCAATTTAAAATCACTAAATCACGCTGATTATCTTGCTGATTGTACTTGATACGTATTGTAAATACGTATGTGTAAGCATTGCATTATTTTCTTTTATTAACACTTTTAACAAAGTCTCTTTGTAAGGGTTCAATAAAAAAATATACATTATTATAGAATACAAGAGTCTGGAAATATCGGTATAAGAATATGTAACGGAAGTGTAAATGAAGAACTAACCAAAAAATATATTATATAATTATGTATACGCACCAAGCCCAAATATTGTTAATTACAAAAATTGGGAGATGACTATGTTAAAAGTGCATTAAGAAAATTAAAAAAAAGAAATATAAATAGGCTTACAACTACAGCACAGTTAAAAACGTTTATCTTAGTATTTCATATCACCACTGGAGTCAATTTTATGTACATTTAAAGTTTTAGTAATTTAATAGCATAACAATCAACTTTCTAGCGTATCTCTTTAATTCTTTGATTGAAACAAAACATCAAAAACTTTCATGTCAATTACACGCGGTATAAGAGAGTAGAACAGTTAGTTGATGCACCGTAAGACAATAGCAGGAACGTATAGTATCGTTGATCTTAATACATTTTATATTTGCAAAACAATTGTTGAATTTAACGTATCGAGACGAAAAAAGATAAAAGTAAAACGACAACAGCTAACAGGAAAATAAACGTAAAAAAGCTCACTGGCTCACGAAATTTCAATTACGCTGTTACAGAGGATGAGTCGTTGCCTCGTAAAGCGCCGCTTAAAATTGTTCTCATGAGTCGCAAGGCAGTCTGAGAGCGAATAAGCGAGCTGAAGAGAGACAGAGAACAGCGCGTGGCGATCAGTCGGTGAAAATGAAACACAAAAACGCCCATATTGCAGAGAAAAAGAGGAGAACGCAAGCGGGCGAAAAAATAGACAAGATTCCAAGATGCGACGCGCGAAGAGCGAAAAGGCAATATAAAAGCGCAATAAAATCGCGCGGTGTCTCGCTATCACCCCCTTCCCTATCTTTCCCTTTCTCTTTCTTTCTTTCTGTCTCGCTCGCTCCCTCATAGTAAAGAATGCACAACAGACTCGGACGGTAGTACACTTTTATTTCTTCGTGTCTTGCTCCTCTCCGTCTACCTTCTTGCGCTCTTTCTCTCGTTGCGTAACTTCGCTAACTTTTTGACGCGTTCCGCAGGGAAATTCAAGCGTTCGGCCATCAGTTGCACGCGCGCTGCATTGACGCGGATGCGCAAGTGCTTCTCGAGGGATTATATTGGCCACAGAAAAAGCCGAGGTAAGCAAGCTTGTCTTGAAGGTGCAAATTTATCCTTAACTTTGCACTCAACCGGCGTCTGGACAACATCGACAAAAAGATAGATATAGATGGAGATGGAGATGGAGACAGAGGAGGGACAAGGGGTAAAAAGAGTGAAACGTGGTATAGAGAAAAGTAGAAGGGGACACATAAAAGCTCACTGGAATATGCATAAAAGGCACTCAAGCGAGCTCAGTAGAATTCATTGCGTGTCGTCTTTCAAATCGGAAAAGAGATCTACGAGCAGAAATGAGACGAAATTAAAGAAGTCACATGAAGCATTAGAAAAATTTACATCATGAAAATGTGCAGTGTCAGGTTTGGAACATTTTTATATATGACAGAACGAAGCTTAAAATACACTTACTCCTAAAGCTATGTCGATTATTTTCAAACAATTATGTCAAGAATTTCTATTAGAATCCTTTAGAGTAGAAAACAAATAAAGCATGAAAATTTTAATTTTCAAGACATTAATTATGCAAATATTAGTCAAAATGTTGGTATATTTATTCATTCTAGCGTAACCGCTACTATTGATTTTGAGTACTCGTATATTTCTAAATATAAACAAGAATTCTTTGAAAAATCTATAACGTTATTATTTGTTAAAAGGACTGAAATTTAAATACAAAAATTTATATTTTATTCGTATTAAAAACATTTTCTTTAATTAATAAAATCAATATTAAAATAAACCATACATAAGACTTGTAGCTACAATGGGTTAACTATATGATAGAATAAACGATGCTATAAAACAGTAAAATGTACGAAATATAATAAATTTAAATACATAGAAAACAGTCAGCAATAAAACTTTTGTCGTCGACTAAAAAATCACTTGATAACGAATGCTGATTCTGTCGTAAATGTACAATGTACACGGAAAGAAACATCCGCTATAAAACGTATATAATCCCCTTTTTCAACCGCCGACAATGCTAAAGTAAAAAAAAATAAGAAGAAATAAAAGCAAATCAACGCCACGAATAAGAGTCGAGTTAAATTTCGATTCCCGTCGCGTGTCTACTTCCTACGCGGCGATAACGCTATTCTAAATAATCCAAAAGAAAGCACGGGCTGCGAGAGAGAAAAACGAGGATGGAAGGATAGAAAGAGAGCGAGAGAACAAGAGGAGGCGCCACGCTGCGACAGGACCTCTAAAGCCAGGTGTCGCCCCAAAGTCCACTCGGGATCCGAGGCACGATCCGATGTGAATGATCGGTCGATCGTGTAGATATATGCGTTCTACTGCCATTACGTCATTAAGTAAGCTTGTATATGTGGCGCGGGAACCGCGAGCTCGCGCATTTCTTCCTACCGTGCGATAAATATGGCCCTCTCCGACGAAATTATATTGCGCTCGATTCGCCGATCTTATCGTTGCTTTCTTTACCCTTGACTGTCCTTACTCTGCTCTGTTTACGCACTTTTCGCGAATTGTTCAATAACGTGCTTCTTTATTACTGCTGTATTATTATTTGTAAATAGTATGAATTTGTTAATTAATAAACATTTCCTGATTAAGTTTATTACTGACCAAAAATTCAAAGAAAAAACAAAGTGAATGTAAAGTGAATAATTATCAATCAAAAAGAAGAATGTTAAAAAACTGAGAATTTCGGTCCTCAGGGAATGTAAAATCTTTATGAGTTATTTGTATTTTTTATTCAGTGAAATTAAATTTTATAGCTTTCCTTCGGGAATTTTTTACAATATCCATATTTTTACCTCTCAAATCGATATTTAATGCAGATTGTCGTTATACTGTAACATACAAGCAGAGTACCGGAGGTTTGGGTCACGTGTCTTGCTGAAACTTTAGAATGTTTTCTTGTACCTTAAAATGAAGACTGCATGGTAAGAAAGTCAAACGCCTTACCAATTATGAGATACAGGTGGAAACGTTAATATTGTGTGTATATAGATCTGTGGGTTCCCGGAAAAACGACTTAAGGTCAATTTTTTGAAAAATGAGTTTAAAATGATTTTAATATCTTTACATAGTATATTATTATAGATAAAAATACAAAAAATCAAAAAAGTGTCAAAATAAATGACCATATCTACTATTTATGAGTTTTTTTAACATTAGTTTAAATGAAAATTAAAAACTTAAAACCTTAATATCTCAAAAACCTAAAAAGTGGACTTAAATCGTTTTTCCGGAAACCCGCAGATATTATATATATATATATATTATCGAGTTACAACTAAAAGCATTAACAATGGTAATATATCTCTATAATATATGCACTATTTTTAACACGCCACACAGGAAGTATACTTAATGTACCAATAAAAATTTTCAAGAAAAATGAATAAATTTTCCTTAAAAATATTAAGTGGCTTTTTAATTTAACAACTATACAAAGAGCCAAATAAAGTTATAAGAAGATGTACAAAACATTAACCTCGTCAGGATGTATTCCCATAACCACTTGTTGAAAATCTTGAGAAAATCTATTATTAAAGTTCAACGAAGCATCAAGAAATAAAAAGGCAGAAGTAAAACTGAAGAAAGTTGTAAAAATTAAATTTTCGAGAATTTATCTGAGCGAGAAAAATTAAAGAAAGGCGGCAAAGGATGGCGGCTTTAAGCTAGCAAACGCGTGAGCGCTTTATTCCCGCACTTAGACTAAAGTAATGATGGTTAAAGCCTTCACCATATGAGAGCCCCATCCGCGTATAAACGAAAGGAGGGTTTCAAAATTCAAACAACAAAGTTCACTGAAAGATCAAAGCATCTACAGCTTGTAAGGAGCAAGACATGCTTGAAGTGCCAATCGTAACTTCGATAACAAATACATTTTATAATGATAACAGCGTACCCTCGTTTTCTGCATTCTTAATACTCACAAGAAAGTATAGTACACTACTTAGGACAGGATTTCTCGAGACATTCATTAAAACTGATATTTTTGACAAATTCTAGGAAAATTGATATACTGCGTAGGTGTTATAATAAGACTTATATTGTTATACGGTTAATTTAATGATTTTCCTATAATGCTTACACTTATTTTTATTTCCACATAGAGGCAGCTTTGTGGTAATAAAAAAAGGGTTTCTAGAAAAAATGTTAGTAACATATTTTGAGGTATTTCAAATCAGGCAGAGCAGTCCTATCTTTTCTTTCAATGTAGGCTTCATGGACAGTCGAACCCCAGAGATTGGGACCGCGCACTTTGTGAATTCGTAGATACTGTACATTATCACACGAGTTCGGATGAGCAAACAGCGCCGGCTTGTCATGTTTGAACAGGATTGGTTAGAGCGGTAATAGCGTCGTCCTATACTGCCCGGGATGATCGGTTACGACCTTTTACTGTGTCCATGAATTTCACTGTATTTTTAGGATGATTTCATCGGGCAACTATAACTGTATATAAATTTCGAAAATAGGTATTTAAAACTCTACTCATGTGCGCGTGCGTGCGTGCGTGTGTGTGTGTGTGTAAATGAAAAAAGTGGGTCTTGAAATTTTCGGTGACGTGTGGCTTTAGAATTAGCTTAGAAAGGGCGGATGTCCCTTTTTTCTAGACGATGGGGGATGAAAACTATTTTTATTAACTGTTGAATGCGTTTTATTTTTAGCAAATTTTCAATTTTTTATTTCTAGTTTTTATTTTATTGTATGTTAGAGATAGTACAATAGATTTACTGTAAATTCATTTAGAGTTTAAAATTACCTAATTCTTCCGACCCAGTATTTTAGATAAACATATAATCTAGCAATTTAAATTAATATATTAGAACAATGAATTTAAATGCTGAATGAATGGGCAGCTGTTTTTGTCTTGTTATGAATGCAAAAAATTTAATTAGCATTAAAAATCGACTATAATATAGAGTTCAGTCGTTCAGAGTTTTTTAAAACCTCTCTCTTGGCTCCACTCTTTAAAAGAGTTATTATTCCGAATATGAAAATAATTTAACTCCGGAGCGAAATTATTCTTGGATAACGGAGAATCGTGACGGGTACGATTCTCTTGCTCCTGATGAATATCACTCTTGCTCGGAGCAAGAGCTATTTTGTGGGTAAGATAATCGTACCGGGCAGGATTCATTGTAATATCGATCGAAAATCACTCTGACTGAGAGCGAAACTGTTCTTCGGTAACGGAGAATCGTGTCGGACACGATTCTCTTGCGCTTGACGATTATCTCTATTGCTTGAAGTGATTGATAAAAATTGGGGTATAGGAGTTTTAGGAGACGTTGATTACGAAACAAATGTCAGAATTTCAAAAAACAAAATGGCGGAGCAAGTAACTATAGCGTTTACTCAATTTTATGCATATTTCGATATGACGTAGGGGGTCATGAATGTCGCTCTTTCAAAGAATAATTCTTATAAAGAACGATTGTATGCTGAGAGCGAAGGGAATCGCTTTCTGTATGAGCGTTCTTGCGAAAAGTGATTGGAAAACACTCTTGAGAGGATAACTCTCGGCAAGAACGATATGACAGAGGGAGTCATGAATATCGCTCTTTCAAATAACAATTCCTTTAAAGAGCGATTGTATACTGAGAGTGAAGGGAATCACTCTCTATGGGAGCGTTCTTTTGCAAAGAGTGAATCAGACAAATTCTTTAGAGGATATATATCGGCAAGAACGGTATGACAGAGGGAGTCACGAATATCGCGCTTTTAAAGAATGATTCATTTAAAGAGCGATTGTATACTGCGAGTGAAAAGAATCGCTCTCTATGGGAGCGTTCTTTGTAAAGAGTGATTGAGAAAAACTTTTAAGAAGATAACATTCGGCAAGAACGATATGCCGGAGGGAGTCATGATTATCGCTCTTTCAAAGAATGATTCTCTTAAAGAGTGATTGCCTACTGAGAGCCAAGAGAATTGCTCTCTGTGAGAGCGTTCTTATTGAGATTAAAAAAATATCGCTCTTTTTAAGAGCACTCTTAAAAAGAGCGAAATAGAAAAATTCCGGAGAAGATGTATCAATATTGACTCTTTCCCAGATCGCGCTGAACCTCTGATAGCATTCATTGATGAGTATCGCGAATAATTAATAAATAGCTCAAAAATAGATAGATTGACTTAAAAAATGGCTACGAAATAGGTATAAAATATTTTCTACATATATACAATTGAAAACAAAATTTTATAATTAAATTGAATATTTGACTTTAGTTTCTTATGCACATTGCTTCAACTATATTGAAAAATAATAAATATTGAAGTAAACAGACATAACAGCGAACGTAAACTTTAGGTCATGATAACTATAGCGTAATGGCTACATCGTGGCCGCTTCTAGCCTAGTTGTTGCTACTTACGATAAATAAATCTTACTTATACGTCTATTAAATAGACTTGCACTGTTAATTACTACGTTATTTAGTTAAATTTTATTATTCTGCTAATTTATTTAATCAGTATAGTGATTGATGGTTAAAGAAATGTATAGTTGTAGCGAAGACAAGCATAAAAGGGAAGCCACAACAAGGTCCTTTCAACAAGACTAGAACTGGCCAGGAAATGGCTATGACCGTACATCTGCCACAACCTCAAATAAACATGTACTTTTATATCTTTCTTACATTAATTGAAGACTTTCTTCGATATATTAAACTCTAAAACCTCAATTACTGTTGTAATGAAATCGCATACTACACTGTAAACAGTTTAGCATAGTACCAGCTACTCTACACGAAGTGCGACTTATGCTCTTCAGTTTGGGGTAGTGTATGCACAGTAAATGACTCACATGCATGAAACAGTCCCAATCATGCCTTAGTTAAAAGAAGCACAGTGTATAATACGGGGGGGAGGGGGGGGGGGGATCAAATATCCCATTTCCACTATTTGTTGCCCAATATACTATTGTACGAATAATTGAAAAAAAATAACTATGAAGCAATTTGCTAGAATGATTTTCGTTCATTGCAGTAAAAATAAAAATAAAATGAATTAACTAATTCAAAGACTTAAATTATTAGAAAGCAAACCACGAGGCATACGGCTGCCGGTAAGAATTAACTTTCATAACGTCAATGAAATTACTGCGGTAGAAAAAGCGAAACGTGGGCATAAGTTCTTCTTACATCTTGTGTAAACCTGCATATTTTACTTTCAGGAAGAAAAAGGAAAATGAAGAAAACAATCTATTGAACGGACGGAGGAAACTGCCGGAAGAAATGTGGCGTAATGAGCGTAGCGACCTGTCACCGCCATTGTAGCGGTGAAAACAAGAGGGTGATATTCGGAAGTACTCGAGCAAAGAGCGGGAAACCACGTCAAAGGCCGAGGATTATGAATTCTGCCGGGCGAGTGGACGGACCGCGTAGCCTCGAGGCAAGCGCGAATCCGCGAAAGTCTCTTTTCCTATGCACACGTCGCAATATGTATCCTATCTTGCGGTTTTCACTCCCCTACCATACGCAAATTTTACTCTTCTTTGCCCACTGCTGTTTCTTCTACTCCTTCTTCTTTACTACCCTTTCAAATCACCCCGTGAAACGCGAACCCAGTTTGTAGCACGTGTCGGTGTGCATTTGCTCGATGAGAACTATAAGAAGAAACGGTCACTTTAACTGATGAATGCGAGAGATAATGTACATTATGAAAATTAGAAAATGTTTTTATACAGTGCGTCTTACCATATTAAAATCTTTATGCATAGAATGATTAGGTCGAATGATATTCTGCTAATATAAATATCGTGGTTTAGGTGATTATAACAGATACTATATTATGGCGTCTCTATTGTTAATTCAAAATTAGTTTGAAACAATTAAATAAGAAAAATTAATTAATATTGATTATATTATATAATTCACATATTTGTTTAATTTTATACAAGTATTAAAATCAAATTAGTATACTTATTATATAAATTCATCAAATGCGTCTTTTTAAAATAATTTTGCTTCCTCACAGAGTATGTGTGTATGTATTGGGAACCAAACCATATACTTACAAAAATTCTTCTTTCACAGCTTCAGTGTGTGTGTGTGTATGTGTGTGATTGTGTGTGTGTCTGTGTGTGTCTATGTGTGTGTATGTTTATCTGTCTGATTGTGTGTGTGTGTGTATACGTGCGTGTGTGTGTGGGTGTGTACGTGCGAGCGTATATGTGCGTGTGTTTGTATTTTATACGACGTGGAGACGAGAATTAATTTTTTGAAATGACGTATTAGAAGATCGGTTTCTCATGCTTGGATAAATTTGTTTCCATCTGGTTTCATACATATAGCAATTATCGAGATTATGATTCACTAATATTCACATGGATCTCGTAATAGAGTTTCTCACACTCGCTTAAAAAAATAGTATGTTCAACGCGTGCACTCATGTGATTGTCGACCTAAAATCACCTGCTTCGCGCACTATGTATACAATCTACTACGTACATTTATTGTTGAATGCATTTTTGTTTTTCAGCGATCTATTAACATTCGAGTTTGAGTTTTGTAGACATTCTGGGTATAAATAATGTTACTAATTCAGTGAAAATAAGCTATTTAGATTATTTTTTTAGACCCGTAAATGATTTGGATATATGACAAAATCTAAAAAAAATACACTTTTATGGGTCCAGAAATCGCAAAAAAAATTTGAGTGCTGGGGTTTCCAAAGTTTTCTATCTTGTTTTAGGGGCTAAATTATGAAGAAAAATGCGTTTGAACAATGAAAATTGGCCAAGTGACTATGTTTTTCTGGCAAATTAGGTGTTTTTTTATATATAGCAATTATAAAGGGGTTTTACTGCGCAGTTAATAACTGTGCACACAAAGATGGAATTTGTTTTCCCCAAAATGTATATAAAAGTAGAAGAAAAGACCGTTAATTTGAGTTATTGTTCGTTGAAAATGGATGTTCCGGTGCAACGTTATGACGAATTGAAAATAGGGTAATAATTTGTTAAAAATAGGGTAAAAACGGACGAATAGTAGTTAGTTGAATTTGGCTTTAAAACTAATGAAAATATACATAATGAACCCTACAGTTTGCAACGTATATATAGAGATTCGACATATTCGCTTTCTATTTCACGTGGTATAAGGTTTATATTGAAAATCATGTTTTAGACGCGGGACAGAACGGACATTTTGACCGTATTTTATTGATTTATTCTAAAAAACAATCAACTAATCGGTTCCTACAATTTATCAAAGAAAGTTGACAACATTATACACACATTAAAACCGGCCAAACATTATTTTTCATTTGTACACTCATATGCGAGGCCTAGACGTCATCTAGAACAGTTATGGCAGAATCACCCATATATATATATATATATTAGCTTATTTTCAAGCTGTACGAATCTTATATATGCAAATATGAATAGATACTACTGTTATTATATTTGAAGATACACGGTTACTCATAAGTACACATATGACTATATAGGTATACGTCAGTATAACATTGTAAGTGCAATTACATATAATTACATATAATCCGTTTTTACCCGGGCAGCTAAGCCCCCACAATATGACTTCCGAACGCAGAAGCGCATGCGAAGAGTTTATGCGTGGGATAAAGGCAGAAGAGTTTATGCGTGGGAAGAGCGCGTCTCCGTTTGGGTAAGGCCGCAAACAGAATGGTACGCAAGGCGCGTGTGACTCGTGGGATGCCCAATAAAATACTGGATCGAGGAGAAAGGAACGCTTCTCATTGCCGCCTAATGGTGCAAGGCGACGATAGCATAGGGTCAAAATAGGATCCAAAACGAACAATTTAATCCCTATAAACCTCAAATTGGTTGATCGGGTGAGTCTGTAGGTTACGTGATAGCAAAGAATGTTCGAAACCGAATATCTCAGGATGTTAATGGATTTGAGGTCTGCCTGAGGGTAATTTGATTAACAAATGTATTACTTTTTTCATATCTTTTGTATTTAAAACTCTAATTTCTTATTTTTTCTTTTGCAGGCAAAAATAAAAAAAATAGAATTTATAGGAATACTACCCCCTTAAATACTGAATAAAATCTTTAATTTTACTATTATAAATCTCAAAATCTTGATCCTACACGTCACAATAAATTGCCATTGTTAATATCTTATTTATTGAAGGAACTATGGGTCATCGACGATTATCCGTCATACGAGAAATGAAACATTTTTTCCGTAGGTCAAATGATGCCTTTTGATATGTATGTACTCAAACTTTAAGCATGCACTTTTTCATTAATTTTTTTCGAACAAGGGTCTAATTTTTTGAAAAATTTTATTAATAAATTTTAAAAAAATTGGATCTTTGTCGAAAAAAAAATTAAATGAATATATACACGGTTAAAGTATTAGTAAATATTTAAAGGTATCATTTAACGGGTAATTGTATACACCTCAAAGTTTCTTGAATAAATACGGTAAGGTGGGTGCAAGTAATATGGTTACCTTAAGGAATTTTCGGTTCCCAGTAAATATATATCGGGTTTTGAGACTTCGGAAAATAATGGGACTTGTTATTTGAGCCTTTATCTCTAATATTTCAGGGTTGTTTTTTTAAATTCTCGCTTTATTATAATTGAAGAAGTTCTAAACAATTAAAAATGGACCAGTTTATCAACAGTTTTGTAAAATGGCCACCTATCATGTTTCATGGTATAGTCGTATAGTAAGTGCATCAAAAAATCAGGACTAATAGCCTATCACATACTTTCTTTCTGTGTTATTTATGTACATAGTACCGTAACGTAAACCTTAGTGTCTATATATTTTAGGGATTAGTATGCCTAGGAAGTTTAAAGGAGCAGCCGCCGTTTTTTACTGCATTGATTGCCTTTTGCCTTGTAACGCATTCGTATGGCCATTTTACCAACCGATAAGCGTCAATGAAAGTTAATATATTGTAGAAGTTATGACACCCTAGAATTGCTCATAAAGCGAGATCTCTTATAGGTGGTCATTTTACCTACATGACCCTATTACCTGAGTCCACCTTATTAGAAATGGTAATTTATTGTGACGTGTAGGATCGAGATTTTGAGGTTTTACAACGGTAAAATTAAAGATATTATTAAGTAGGTATGTATAGCAAAAGAAATGAAGTATAAAAAGTTTAAAAATTATTTTTGTATGATTTAAAGGTGTCTTGTCCCCTTAATGCACTTTTAATAAATGTTCAGAATCGACTGCGAAACAATCAAAGTTGTTAATTGAAACTAATTATTAATGGTTGTTTATTTAAAATTAGGTTTAGTTTACTGTCTGTGAGTTTATAGTCCCTGTTGAGCCATTTGATCCACTTTGTCAGTAATCATAAAAGTACAGTCGCTTGATCGGGGCAACGCTGCTATAATTACAATGTAATTAAGCGGTAACACCACTCTAGGTACACCTGTTTTTGACGACTTTTTGTGGTTAAATAATAAGCGAAATGAAAAATTCGTTTAAAGAACTTTATTTACAATATATAAAGTGTAAAAAAATTTTTTTTTTTCAAAATTGACGCTCAAACGGGAGGACAGTTTCCTCGTACATGGTGAACCCTAGAACAAAAAAACAAAGTTTTTCTTAAAGTACATATTAGTAGACGTGGTAGTACGTAAGGATTTTTTAAAATCAAATTTAAAAAAGATGGTGCAAATTTTAAAAAAAAGTTTTGATTTTGACAAAAATTTTTTTTTCAAATCTGCATAATTTTTTTTAAGTTTGATTTTAAAATAATCTCTACATACTATCACACCTACTAATATGTACTTTAAGAAAAACTTTTTTTTTTGTTCTAGGGTTCATCATGTACGAGGAAACTGTCCTCCCGTTTGAGCGTCAACAGAGAAGGAACGGCCTACTACGGGCTCCCTTGGCCGCCATTTTGAAAAAAAGATTTTTTCTTACACTTCATTAATTGTACAATAAAGTTCTTCAAACGAATTTTTCATTTCGCTTATTATTTAACCACAAAAATATCGTCAAAAATAGGTGTAACTTGAGTGGTGTTACCCCTTAAGGATGATCAGCTCCTTCTTTCATGTTCGTTTACCGTCACGGACCCAGTTCCTGATCAGTATCCAGTTCCTGATCATTTGGTTACATTTATTACTATTTTGACTTTAATGTATACAAAATTTGTTTTAAAAAAATAATTAGTAATAGTAAACTATTTCGTAGTCATATAAAAGAACTTTAAAAGTTACTAGTAAAATACATTTTTAAGATAAAAAATGTTAAAGTTGGACGTTGTTGACAACGTCATGATTGACACCATCTTACTGCAGTTGACTACAAGTGAGCATGCAAAGAAATTTACATCATTTCTTTAAAACTTTGTAATAGATTGTAGAAAAACTTATGTAATTAAGATATTCAACAGTTTATTCGTATAAATCACTTAAAACATTCATATAAAATATTATTGATATTTGTAAATACGTGTGCTTAGAAATAGGGTCCAAATTCTTATCGTTTACCCAATTCCTGATCAGTATTAATAACATGTTTTATGTGTGTTTAAAAATCTTAGAATACACAAATATTTGTAATAACAATTCTATAAGTAGTTTTAATTCATGCGTAAATAATTTATCATGCAAAAGTCGCAGAAAACGTGACAATAAATCACAACACTATGTGCATTTTATAGGTTATAATATATGCTCGCACGAGAGTCTATATCGTGCAGTAGACAGATTACGAATAACCGAACACTTTTACCTCGCCTAAGTTTCACATTTATAATCACACAACCAAATAATGTTATATTTTAGTATATCTACTGTATTAGTATTGCTTAATAAGTTTTTGTTTATCATATAAAATACTTATGCGTCAATAATATTTGTGATCAGGAATTGGGTCTTGATATGATCAGAAATTACTCCCATACAAACCTCAAGTGATCAGGAATTGCTCCCACAGCTTTTTTCTTTGAGGCTTTATATTTAACTTAATTTTGATTATTTATGTATTTTTTCAATTTTATATTAAAGATTAACAGTTACATTTGTTATTAGAAATTTCATTTTCCATGAATAACTCATCTTTACGCTTTGACACAACAAATAACGTGACGACGTGCCTTAACTGATCAGGAACTGGGTCCTTGACGGTTACTCATCAATCTGAAGACGCCTTATGATCCCTGCCTCATTCTGAGTTAAATTAACTTGGATCTTTAAAAATGAAAATCTATTGCTAGAGATGAAGCTCGAACAAGTTGTTGACTCGCTCTAAGTCTAATCCTTTTGGCGGAGTTTCGAGTTGGGTAATAAATTTCCGGACAGCAATAAAAACTGTAAGAGAGTTGCGCTTCTTGAGCCTTGTGCCCTCCGTAAGTCAAACTTCGTTAGAAAGTCCACGAAGAAGATTCTCCCGAGATCTCGTTAAAGCTACCAGTCAAACAGCATAACGGCCCCGTCAAAGTATGAGGAGCCAAAAGTATGCAACCTGTGCGCCTTTGCACAGATTTCAAGCTATACGTGCAGGCTCATTCGAGGATAGTAACAACTTCTATAGATATGACTAACTTCTTATTTAATATTGTATTCTGTTTGTGTATATTTATGTTTACCTTTTTACATCTTCATTTGCTTATTATTATTTAAAACCTGTATCTTCCATTATAAAAAATTACAAATAGTTTTGAAGATAAAATTCATTGATCAAATTAGATCATAAAATTAGATATGCAGCCTATGTTAATATGTGAAATTTAATCATCTTTACTTGAATTGCTCCGCGCTCGTGATAATTGCAATTTTGTCTCCTAAAGTTTGTTTTAAATTATACTCTATATTGTTACCTATTATTATACTCATAGCTACACATATTTGCTATAGGTATATACTATCGTATAATTGAAATTTATTTACGTTTACCTACTCCTTTTTTATTTTTTTAATAGAATTAAATTTAAATTTATTTCTAAATGTTTATATGTTTAAATGTTTAACATTTCTCTTTTAAATTTTAAGTTGTGAAAAAATAATCGAATTTAAATCTAATGATTTGAAATTGTTTAATTTTCAAAACGTTTTAATTGTAAAACGAGCATTAGTTAGACCTTTATCCCAGCATACTTGCTGAAACTGACAATGTCTTAAGCCCACCTAATTATTTTAAAAATGCAAATAAATTAGGTTATATATATTTAGGATAAATCATTCATCATATAGTACTTACTTTTTTCGATAAATTTGAACATTTTATTAAAATATAACGGAATATTTTTAATGGACGTCGGGTCTTTTGTTCGGTCATAATACAAACTTATATTTCTTGCTTTGCCGCAAGGTTTTGAGGGTCAAATTGACCGGATTGGACTTTTTGAGGTTTGATTGTGTTCATGTAACATATAATTAGGATATGAGTGTAGGAATTGAAAAAATAAATTATAGCGTATTTAAGCCCGAATAATTCAATTTCTTTTTTTATTTCATGATAAAATATAATGAAACTATTTGTAATTTTAAGAAGGTTATAAGTTCCCTTATCTGTTCAATATTGCTGTTGTTTACTAGGAAAACTCGAGGGTATCTATATAGCAACCTGCTAGAATCTGCCTATCTATGAGCATACTTGTTACGTACTTGTAAAATAACGGATAACTATCAGGTACCTGTATAGCGTACAATTGAGCCAATATCTTAATAATATTATTCTTTGACTTTTTTATTTAAATTTCTAAAATTTTAAGTATATTTAGTAAAATGAAATGAAATATTCTTATTTTACGATTTGAATAATAGAAAGATTCGTTTACAAATATTTATATTTCCTTGCGAATTTGAAAAATGTTGTTAAAAAATAAATGCAATTTATTAATCAATATGTCCACGTCTCATTGTGATTCTTTAAAAGTAAAAAGCTAGAGGATAGTGGATTACTGTAATATGTTCATGTTCAGATTAATAAGAGCGTAAGAAATAAAAAAAGCGTTTGACAACGAGTAAATCATCGATCGCATGGTCATTTTATAAATATTTATAACACGAAATATAAGACGAAGTACAGTTTAAAGTATAAACAAAAGCACGTGGTCACTCACCTGGCAAAGAAGGCGGCAGCGGCGCTGGCCTGGGCCGGTGTGCCGGGCGTCCCGCTCACGTTGTACGCGTACTTGGTCTCTTGATAAATCTGGAAGGCGTTGAGCGGCTTGACATGCGCCATCCTGTGATGATGATGCTCGTTGTACTTGTCGGTGTAAGCACTGGTCGGGTTCTTGGGGTGCGCGTAGCTCTGCCCGGCTTTGGCGGCTGCGCTCTGGGGGCACTTGTCGAGGACTTGCGCGCCATGCTGATGGGACTTGTCGTGGGCGGAGATCGGTGGCTTGTCGATGTGCCCGTAGGACTTGTAGTCGTAGCAGGCCTTGATCTCCCCGTAGTACTTGATGTTCTCGGCCTTGTAGCCGTAGCCGGGCTGCTCGTGCTGCGGGCCGGCCGAGGCGAGCTTGGGCTTGCCGCTGCCGGCCGCCTCCTGCGAGGCCTTCATCTTCTCGGCCAGGCCGGCCGGCAGCTTCGCACACTTGTCGATCTTGAGCACGGACTTCTCGCAGGGCCGGCCCTGCACGGCCTCGCCGGCCTTCAGGATCGCGCTCACCGTGCCCTTGAACTTGGAGCTGACGTCCCCGCAGCTCTCGGCGATCGGTATCCGCGACTTGCCGCTCGCGGCCAGCGGCTCCCCGTCCTCGTCCTTGCAACCGACGAGCCTGCTGCTGCCGCTGCTGCTGCTGCTGCTGATATTGCTCGAGTGCAGGGGGTTGACGTGGCCTCGTTGGCCTACTCGCGCACCACCGGCACTTGTGCTCGTACTCGCGCTGCTGGCAGCGCTGCTAGCGCGTGTCGATTCTCGCGCGGTCGGCGTGATACTGGACGGATTAACGGGCTGCTGCTGCTGCTGCTGCTGCTGTGGCTGCGGCTCGGCGGACGCCGGCGCGCCGGCGACGTGCGCCCCGTTCTGGGTGCTGCTGTTGCTGCTGCTTCCCCTTCCAGCGCCACCGGCCCCTACTACCCACGCCCCCCCTGCGCCGTGCCCGCCGACGTAGCCGAAGCCAGGAACGCTGCGTCGAGTTCCCCCTGCCGGTGCCGCTGCCGCTGCTGCTACTGTTGCCGTTGCCGTTGCCGTTGCCGTTGCCGTTGCCGCTGCGCTGGCTCCGCGATCGTCCTGCAGGGGAGATAAGGTGTAAAGAGCCTGAATAGAGACGGCCGACTCCCCCTATAGCCATTTTTTCCTCGCTCTCTCTCTCTCTCTCTCTCTCTCTCTCTCTCTCTCTCTCTCTCTCTCTCTCGGGCTTTTCTTTCAATCGCACACGCATGCGGGCTCGGGTGGGAACGTAGGCGCGGATGAGAAAAGTTTGCGATCAAAGTTGAAAAAAACAGACTTTGAATATGAATTTTAATGAAAGACACCGCATAAGCTTTTAAATAAGCTTAATAGAGATCGCTGCGATTTTTTCTTACTTTTCTTTATTAAATTAGATATCTAACAAATTGATATGGTTAAAAAATTAACAATAATAGATATACTAATATCTATATATAGAATATTTTTAACATTGCCTATATAACCTATACTAATGATTTTGGCTAGTATCTCAATATTAAGACCTGGTTAGTCACTCTTACTAGTCACAATCGTCATTTGTAATGGGTTCTCTTTGGGTCGCTGATCCCAAATTTGAAGTTAGATGTTCAAAATGGCCGAGTCAATATAGTGGATAAAAGAGTTTTATACCATTCAGCTGATATTCATCCAAGTTTCAATTGTAGCTAATACTATATTTGCGGGGAAATGCGTTATCACGCACAACCTATTCTTCGTATCAAAAAATTTTCGTTGAAGAAGTTGCAGAGAAAAGACTATCAAAATTTAATTTTTCAGAAACACAGTTTGTTTTAAGGGGTACACACTTAAGCTAAACATTTTTCGCTTTCTTTAAACGTTATTTTTTTAAATAGAGGAGAGTGGGGGTGGGGATAAATGTGCTGAAAGATAATTTTGCAGACGGATAATAATGCCGAATTTATTATACCGAAGGGTAAATTTGCCAAATGGTGAAATGTGCCAATACGTAAAGTAATCGATTAACAAAAGTGCCGGAAAAAAGGTTTCGACGGGCAAAATCACAGATGGATAAAAATTCCGAAAATTAAAAATGCTGAAATATTGAATGGCAACGGGTAAAAACTAATAATATCGAATATTGAAAAGAAACGACCTAACAACAATTAACACATTATTGTAATACAGGCGCATATTCTAATGAAAGTATTCTTTTGTCCAAATTTTCGATTTCGGCATGTTTAACTTCCGGCATTTTCTTGTTCTAAATTCTTGGTTTCTATATTTTTAACTTTCGGCATATTTATCCATAGGTATTGATTTTTTCGGCAATTTCAACCGTTCGGTAAATTTATCTTTCGGTATATTTAACCCCACCCGGAGAGTGGGATTGTGATGATTACTTAAGGTGACCTAACCACCTTAAAATTACAAATAAATTGGTTATATATATTTAGGTGAGGATAAATTATTCATGATATAATAACTATTTTTTCTAATACGTGCATAGACCCTTTTCCATGCCTAAAATGTGAATGGAAAATTGAGCTTTTCGAGCGTCTTTTGTGTAGTGGGAAAAAAGTTCAGTATCAGCAGGAGGAAAAGTACCTTTTTCCCAAGGGAGTGGTTTTATCCAAATAAAACTTTCTCAAAACTTTCAAAACTTTCAAAATTTTATAAATTTTGCTACATTTAAAACATTTTGAAAATTTTGGCATATTTAAAAATTTTTGTAAATGTTGACATTATTTTGAAAAATATTTATTTGTATAGTTGACTACTCAAAATGCCCAATCCCCCATCCGCTTTTCCTTGCACAAAAAGGGCCTATTTATGCCCTTATTAAGAAAAGCTCGGCGTGTAACAAGGGGAAAAGTGGGTTTTCCAGACTCGGATGATGATTTGAGCTCTCGTGTCTGGCTTGGGCGCCTTTGGCGCCCTCAACTTCCACTCGTGCTAAAATATCATCCTCGCTATAAAAAAACAATTTTCCCCTCTAGTTGCACAATGTACTATTTTTACGGTAAATTATAATATTTTATCAAAATATAACAGAAATTTAAAAAAAAAATTTTTATTATCATCAGTTTTCTTTGTTTGGCTATAACTCATCCTTGTATGTTTCTTGCTCGGTCGCAAGCTTTTGGGAGTCAAACTTATGGGATTGGAGTTGTTGAGGTTTTATAGTGTTGAAAATCCATATAATTAGGATATGAGTGTGGGAATTTCAAAAACAAAATTATAGACTAAAGTTAGAAACTATATTTAAGTCATATTTTATGACAAAATTAAAAAAAAATTAAATAATGCAGGCTTAAATAGGCTATAGCTATGACCAATAATTTTGTTTTTTAAATTCCCACACTCATATCCTAGTTATAGGGGAGTGTCTTTGGGACAGCACCTAGTTTGAGACAATTCCGGTTTCAATTCTTTCGAAGTACAATATGCGGCGACGATTTAGGTTTTTAAACTTCATTATGAAAGAAGCCTATTTATAAAATTTTAGACATATTGACCTTTATTACAACATATTAGACGACTTCATATATTCAATCGAAAATAGACGTTGCATGGCAATGATTTTGGAGACTAGTTAAGTAACAAGATAAACAATAAATATATCTTTCTCAGTGCATATATATTTGTAAACTCTATATCTACAAGTACCAGGTCAATTTCTTTCAAAACTTTTAAGCGAATATAGTTAAATAGTTTAGTAGGTGTTATTTCTTATTACCGTCTGTCGTCCAGTTTGAGATACAGAGTGTCGCCCGAAAAGGAACACTTTAAATTTTGCATTTTTTATTTAATTGTGCTTTATCGTAACACGAGGAAAACAATTAGATCATCAGGTTATTATAAAGGTACTTCATCATTATAACGACTAAGCGAAGCCGTGAATCATTAAGCTGAGCACGCACAGGAGAGAGAAAGAGAGATAGAGAGAGAGAGAGAGAGAGAGAGAGAGAGAGAGAGAGAGAGAGAGAGAGAGACGCTAGCTAAGCGGCTTGCATTAGAGGGGCAGGCCTAGGTTAAATCAAAAATAATTTACTAGTCCAAGAAACTTTTTATATTTAAAAGCAATCGTTCCGAAAATTTGTGGGATTTAATGCAATATCTTTCATTTTACTGTTGTAAAACCACCAAATCTTGTTTCTACATCTCACAATAAATCACTATTTTCAATACCATATTTGTTAAGGGGACAGGACATCTTTAGACCCTGAAAAAGTAATTTTTTATGAGTCCATAAATTTTTATAGTAATTAAAAGCACAAATTCTGAACATTCTTTTAAGGGGTAACACCACTCTAGCGGCCCGAAAAAATGCCTAATTTGTACGATTTTTTACAAGAGTAGGAAAGAAGGGATCAAATTTCTTTTTTGAGGGTTTACTATACATATATTGAGGTACAAAAATATATTTTTTTTACATTTAAATACAAAATGGCGGCTATACAGCGAATTTCTTGAGAAGCCTTTTTCAAACTGGGAGAACAGATTACTCGTAAACTATTGCATGGATTGGATTTAAATTTTTACTGTAGCTTCACACATAGATTGTCTAAAGAAGTACGTAGTCGTTTTTCGATTGAATGTAAAACTTCAATTATAAACAATTTTTTTTTTAAACAATTTTCATTGTTTTTTTTTTAGAAAAATCGACTTTTTTTTCTGAAGTGCGCCATTTCTACAAAAATTGAAATATAAAAAAACCCTAACGTACTTCCAAAGTTAACGTTATATAGATTAAGAATTTCTTTGCTTTTTGGTTCCAGGTCTCATACTTTCCGAGAAAAGTGTTCTCCCGTTTGGAGGTTTGAGAAAAAGGCTTCTCACGAGATTCGCTGTATAACCGCCATTTTGTATTTAAATGTAAAAAAAAAATATATTTTTGTACCTGAATATATGTATAGTAAACTCTCAAAAAAGATATTTGATCCCTTCTTTCCTACTCTTGTAAAAAATTGTACAAATTAGGCATTTTTTCGGGCCGCTAGAGTCGTGTTACCCCTTAATATAAATATTTAATAATATCTATAATTTCACAGTTGTAAAACCTCAAAATTGTGATCTTACACATCACAATAAATTATTATTGTTAATACCTTATTTATAAAAGGAAATTTGGGGAGTGTCCTATTATACTTCATAAAATAAATGAAAATTATTTCTCCGACTATTGAATGACGCCTTTTAATATGTACTAAAACTTTAATAATGCACTTTTTTGTAAAAAAAAATGTTTTAACATTTTTTGGACAAATATTATTAATAGAATTTAAAAAAAATAGATTACTATATAAAAAAAAACAAAAGTTTTCACAAAAAGTGCACGGTTGAAATTTTAGTACATATCAAATGACATAATCTAACCGTCGGAAATATTTTTTATTTATTGTATGACGCGTATAATAGTGCACACCTTAAACTACCTTCAGGAAATAAGGTATCAACAATTGTAATTTATTCTGACGTGTACGATCAAAATTTTGCGGTTTTACAGCGGTACAATTAAAGATTTGTATATCACTATAACCTCAAAATCCCATCTATGATATGATTTTTTGGCGCTTGTGGTATAAAAATAGAGTTCGAGACTAGTACGTAAGTAGATTATTTACCTCGTGTGACTTTTCACTTTCGCTTCGATCGAGCGAATAACGTAACATGAGGCAAATAATCTACTTCCGCACCCGTGCCAAAATGTACTATACCAAGCGTTTATACTGAATAATTTTTCAGAATGTTTGCTTTTAATTTTAAGAAGTTCTTCAACTCACAAGAAAAGATAATTTTTTTAGGGTCTTAGGGCGTCTTGTCTCCTCAATAAATAATATGGTATTGAAAATAGTGATTTATTGTGATGTGTAGGATCAAGATTTTGAGGTTTTACAACGGTAAAATTTAAGATATTACTATGTATTTATTTATAGCATAAAAATTTTCGGAATGATGGCTTTTAAACATAAAACGTTTCCTGAAACCCAAATTTAACCCAGGCATGCTCCATTAAAGTAATAAGAAACATCGTGCATTATCCTAATATTTAGATGATATGACAAAAAAATCATATGTTATGTGGTTCATTTTTATATAATTACTATGAAACTATAATATTATCGCTAAAAACGAGCAATAACTAATTTTTACGTTTACATAGACACAATATGCAAAGAAATTTGCGTCAATTCGTGACTATATGCGCGATGCGGCTGTCAAAATGCTATTGAAATAAAAAATGTTGTTAAAGATAGCAAACAACGCAAAACAATATCGTATACCTATTAAGTCCATATGAATTATATTTGTAAAGTTAAATTTAAGTACGAGAATCTATTTTATGCTACAACATTGGGGAAATAGTGCCTTTATTAACGTTTTATTACCTTATTAAAATACATACGGCGATCCTAACCACTTTTTGCGCTTCTCCCATTTAAATAACAAATACACGTTGATAACAACGACCTCATTTCGACATATGATTTATAAATTATTTTAAGAATGTATGAATCTCGTTAGGCAAATAAAAATTATTGAATTTAAAAGTTTAAAATGCTTGAATTTTCATCTACGGTACTAAAATTCTCAAATACTCAAATGAAAGAATTGTAAAAACGATTTAATGTAAACTTTTCTGAGATGAAAAGTAGTCGAAATCTATCATTGTGAATAATTCATCAGATATGCTTTCGTTAGGTGCTTTTTAACATTGATTAAATCTTAACTTACATTCTTAAGGAATATAGTAACCTTTTGCACATTCCATAAACTTTAATTTTCTTGTAATTTATGTTTTTAAGAAGTATTTTATTATTTAAATTTTCTATATGTGGTGTATAATTTTAAAATACATAACAAAAGTAAACAAGTATATAATTTGATAAGCTCCATTTCAAAGATAGACAATATTTAAAATTTAAAAGTCAACCAATCTATGGATTTGTCCATATACGAATTTTCAATACTTTTGCAGAATAAGTATACTTTTTTAAAATTATGAACTGCTAAATTGATTTTTAACCGAATATATTTGTAGAAAGGATTTCGATAGTTAATTGGATGAATAGTCGCGTCACCGAATAATTGAAGAAAGCTTCAGTAGTTAGAAATGTTAAATATTGCAAGTACCGTATTCTGTAAAATCATTTAGTAGTCAAATTTAATTAACGTATGCAATCAACTGTTTAAATATGTTATTATTTCACACCATTCATGTATCTACTATTTATCAGGTGCTTTTCATAGT
Source organism: Gastracanthus pulcherrimus (assembly GCA_949152435.1). NCBI lineage: Eukaryota > Metazoa > Arthropoda > Insecta > Hymenoptera > Pteromalidae > Gastracanthus > Gastracanthus pulcherrimus. Next base: position 50,148,558 of record OX424574.1, read on the forward strand.
ATAATTATATAATTGTATATTTATACAAACATTACAAACAATGTAGATTATTTTCTATACAATTGATATTATAAAAACATACTTCCAAAGAAATAAAAAACTGTTTAAAGGAGACGAATACGAGATAGGTTATCTACTTTTCACTAACTCAAAGTACGTAACACATGAGAAATTTCAAGAAGGAACGGCTTATTCTACGGTTTATCCCTTTACGTGGTATATTTCGCGCTTCAACAGCTTTGGCCCTTCCGATGGCATTGTTTGCATCCAATGAAGCTGATTTTACGACTTATTTATATTACTCAAATGGAATCCCGTTAAGATATCTTGTATTGATACTTAATGTTATTTGAATATGTTGAAGTTTAAGTTCTAGTATCATTATTATTAATTTTTAGGGGAGCCCGGGCCACTAAAGCTGTAATGTAAATAAATATAGTTTTATATTGTTTAAAGTAAAGCAATAAAAGGTTAAAAAGCATTAAAAAGTCATGTGAGTACTAAGATAAATCTAATTAATGAGAAATTGGATGGATAACTTTATTCTGTGGATAGAAAAAGCAATTTGTTCGAAAAGTCATACATGTCATATTACTCTAGGATTCTTTTGCACAAAATGCCGATCCAATGTCTAACTCATTGGTTTTTTATTATTATTAATTTCTACATTTTAAGATAATTTAAGATTAGACAAATTATTATTTCGCTAGGCAGTATAGGATTCTGAATATGGTGAATAACCCACGGCTATCTGACTCTCCCTAGTATACATCTTTATCGAATCCTGACATTATCAACAGAAATATTTTCGATTTTGGAAAGTATAAATATATATTTCTGTGCATCTATAAATCGATATGTATTTACCAAAGCGAATAAAAATCTGACAGAAAGCAGTAAAGCAGGTAATCACGCCAGCATTTACGCCATCAAACGGTAGCCTCGAAAGCAAAAGCAAAAGCAAAAGCAAAAGCAAAAGCAAAAGCAAAAGCAAAAGCAAAAGCAAAAGCAAAAGCAAAAGCAAAAGCAAAAGCAAAAGCAAAAGCAAAAGCAAAAGCAAAAGCAAAAGCAAAAGCAAAAGCAAAAGCAAAAGCAAAAGCAAAAGCAAAAGCAAAAGCAAAAGCAAAAGCAAAAGCAAAAGCAAAAGCAAAAGCAAAAGCAAAAGCAAAAGCAAAAGCAAAAGCAAAAGCAAAAGCAAAAGCAAAAGCAAAAGCAAAAGCAAAAGCAAAAGCAAAAGCAAAAGCAAAAGCAAAAGCAAAAGCAAAAGCAAAAGCAAAAGCAAAAGCAAAAGCAAAAGCAAAAGCAAAAGCAAAAGCAAAAGCAAAAGCAAAAGCAAAAGCAAAAGCAAAAGCAAAAGCAAAAGCAAAAGCAAAAGCAAAAGCAAAAGCAAAAGCAAAAGCAAAAGCAAAAGCAAAAGCAAAAGCAAAAGCAAAAGCAAAAGCAAAAGCAAAAGCAAAAGCAAAAGCAAAAGCAAAAGCAAAAGCAAAAGCAAAAGCAAAAGCAAAAGCAAAAGCAAAAGCAAAAGCAAAAGCAAAAGCAAAAGCAAAAGCAAAAGCAAAAGCAAAAGCAAAAGCAAAAGCAAAAGCAAAAGCAAAAGCAAAAGCAAAAGCAAAAGCAAAAGCAAAAGCAAAAGCAAAAGCAAAAGCAAAAGCAAAAGCAAAAGCAAAAGCAAAAGCAAAAGCAAAAGCAAAAGCAAAAGCAAAAGCAAAAGCAAAAGCAAAAGCAAAAGCAAAAGCAAAAGCAAAAGCAAAAGCAAAAGCAAAAGCAAAAGCAAAAGCAAAAGCAAAAGCAAAAGCAAAAGCAAAAGCAAAAGCAAAAGCAAAAGCAAAAGCAAAAGCAAAAGCAAAAGCAAAAGCAAAAGCAAAAGCAAAAGCAAAAGCAAAAGCAAAAGCAAAAGCAAAAGCAAAAGCAAAAGCAAAAGCAAAAGCAAAAGCAAAAGCAAAAGCAAAAGCAAAAGCAAAAGCAAAAGCAAAAGCAAAAGCAAAAGCAAAAGCAAAAGCAAAAGCAAAAGCAAAAGCAAAAGCAAAAGCAAAAGCAAAAGCAAAAGCAAAAGCAAAAGCAAAAGCAAAAGCAAAAGCAAAAGCAAAAGCAAAAGCAAAAGCAAAAGCAAAAGCAAAAGCAAAAGCAAAAGCAAAAGCAAAAGCAAAAGCAAAAGCAAAAGCAAAAGCAAAAGCAAAAGCAAAAGCAAAAGCAAAAGCAAAAGCAAAAGCAAAAGCAAAAGCAAAAGCAAAAGCAAAAGCAAAAGCAAAAGCAAAAGCAAAAGCAAAAGCAAAAGCAAAAGCAAAAGCAAAAGCAAAAGCAAAAGCAAAAGCAAAAGCAAAAGCAAAAGCAAAAGCAAAAGCAAAAGCAAAAGCAAAAGCAAAAGCAAAAGCAAGAGTAAAATAATTTGAAAAAGATATGAGGCCAGTCAGCAAGTAAGCCCCCCTGCGCAGAGAGCGACCAGCCAGGCTATAGATAAAGCAATCGAATCGGAGCGGTGTTGGCCGGTGAAATGAAAGTAGCCCCCTCGAAACGATCAATCAATACGCATTAGCGGCTTGCATGGCAGAGCTCCGGTCTCCCCACCCGCTCACCTGGGCTTGCTTGGGCTCGTCGAGCTTCCTCGACGACGACAGCAGCTCCGAGTACTTGGGCGGATCCTGATGGTACTTGGGTGGCAGAGGCGCCGCCTGCTGCGTCTCCTGGTACTTGGGTGGCTTTTCGGCGAACTGCCGATACTTGGGCGGCAGCTCGTAGCCCGGCAACTGGCAGCACTCCAGCTCCGACGGCGGCTGCTGCTGCTTGCTTCTCGGGCAGCCAACGATGATCTTGTCTGGCCGCTGGTGCACCTTCTCGAGCCTCTCGTTGGCTACAGAAAGGTGGCTGTTGCTGAAGCGCACCTCCTTGCTGCGCTCCTGCTGCAGTGGCGCGTCGATCTCGTAGAACGTCAGCTGGGCCTCCTTCTTGCTGGTCGGTTGAGCACCAAGCGCCCGGTGCACTTGCTGCTGCTGCTGCTGCTGCTGCTGCTGTTGTTGTTGTTGTTGCTTCACCGGCGGCTCGTCGATCTGATAGAAAGTCAGCTCTTTCTGCGAGTCCTGTGACTTGGAGCGGATCTCGTGGACCTGGTACTGCTGACGCTCGGGCTGCGAGTGACTGCGTGCGTTATAGCGCTGCTCAAACCTTGCCAGGTTGCCCTGTTGCTGCTGCTGTTGCTGATGCTGTTGATAATGCTGCTGATGCTGATGCTGTTGGTACTGCTGCTGATAATGCTGCTGGTACTGGCTCTGCTGCTGCGTGATGCGAGAGGCAAGCTTGCTGATGCCCGGCAGACGAACGGAATTTTTGCCGTACTCCGCGTAGTCGTCGCCGTACTTGACGATCTGCGCGGGCTTGTTGTACTTCTCTTCGAATTGCGTGTAGCTGTACGTGTGGAAGCCCGGTTGGTGGTTCAAGTTTCGGCTCAGGTTCGACGCATTGTAGTCCGTCGACATCACAGCCTCCATGTTGATCTGAAACACAAACAAATCAATTCACTTTAACTTTATTCAGAACGATGAATTCAGAATCACAATGTTTATATGTTATGATTATGCAACTCAAATATATATGATCAGAGATTATGATTAAATGTAAAATATTTATTATAAAGATAATAAAAATACTTCTACATTTCACCTACTTTAGATTCCAAATATTTATTGTTAAAATCGCAGATATTAAATTGACAGTCATTTTTTATAAATATTTGACTTTATAAACCTATATAAAAAATTTATTTTTGTGACAATTTTAATCGAAAGTATATTATTAAGAAAAAACGCTGCCGATTTATTGGCACTGCATTCCTCAAAATTTAAAATATGTTCCAATATGAACTTATTTATTCTATTTAATACTGGGGTGAAAAATAAAAATGACAAATCTATTGCATTTAAATTTGTCTACACACACACACACACACACACACACACACACACACACACACACACACACACACACACACACACACACACACACACACACACACACACACACACACACACACACACACACACACACACACACACATATATATATATATATATATATATATATATATATATATTTATATTTAGTAATTTAGTAATTTAAACTTATGAAAAATACAGCATAGATTATGAAAAAGTATTGTTGTTTAAAATATTGTTTAATATATAAAATCTTGAAAATGTTCATTAAGTGTAATTATTCGAGTTAATTATTCAAAATAGTTTATTCGTAACAAATTGTATTGGAACATCAAAAATATATTAATTAACTAAAAAATGCTCTACAGTCTTCTTTTATTTTGAAACTATTCAATACAAATTTTTTTTACAATTTATTGGAGTATTATATTTTTGTGATAAAGGCAAGACTATTAAAAAAAATTTACTCACACCAATTAGACATTGTATTTTAAAAAATACAAGAAAATATTTGAACTATAAATAATCCTATGCAAAAGTATAGTATTTAAAACGCAGCTTAAAAAGTTTTGCATATCAAGTTACATTTGTTTCCAATTAACAAAAAAGAATTTTACAACACTATAATTGTTAATTAAATTATTTACGAATATAATGAATTCATTCTACTTTTCAAAATAAAATTTTTTCCTAATTTTGTTCGAGTTTACGAACAACGGATTCATTTGTTACAAAAACATCATAAAAATGAAAAAACGGTATAAAACAAACCGATGAATCTTAAATTTTCTTTTATCTCAAATATTCATAAAAAATAATAATTGAGCTTTGAATGGCCAAAAATTACCGCTTTATACTGAAGAAAAAAAGTATTAAAAATTTTTTGGAAAAAAAAATGAATATCATAAAAAAGAAAAAACGTTATAAAACAAAAACGATTCGATGATTAAAAAAAATATAACCTAGAATATCTCGAAAAATAAAAGTCCTTATGATCTGAGCAAAGAACTTAGCCGAGAGATAGTAAAAAGCTACGTTGTTGGACATTTTTAGAAGAAATAATGCCGTTTTACTCAAGTTATCGTTTTGCCATAGAAAATCGATTTCTTTTACAAAATGATTTTTCTCTCAATCATAGAAAAATAAAATGTCTCAAAATTTTACTGAATAATCTTCTCTATTGTCCAAATTACTTCAATTCTTTTCAAAAACTTTCCATCATATATTTCAGAGAAATCACCGTTCTAACAAGGAATGACGTTTGCGTGTATAACAAAAGAAAAAAAACACCTTATCCGAAATTTCGGGTGGTAAAATATAGGTAATTTTATGCTCTTTCAAAAGCATTTTCCCTGGATCGATGATATTATTTTTAACGTACCATCAACCCGAAAAACTAAAAGCCAAAAATCAAAAGACTGCAAAGAAAGCAAAATTTCCATAAAATTATAAAAAGTATTATTGTGCCCCTTCGTTTAAAAGAAAAGAATCAAAATGAGTCCTGAAGCATTAAATGTTACTGTGGATTTCTACAGAGATTGATGCATACGTACATACACACACACACACACACACACAGTCACACATACCCACATACACACACATACACACACACACTCACACATACACACACAAACACACATACACATACACACATACACACACACAGACACACATACACACACACAGACACACATACATCCATACAGATATTTTCTAAAAATAGTGTATTATGATTCCTAATGTCTCAAAACATGTTCCTAACATGTTTTTAGCAAAAAAAATGTATTACCATCAAAAAAGCTTCCTCTACGAGGAAGCAAAAACTACAGCTTAATCCGCGCTGTAGACCCGAGCTGAATTGGCTTGATGCGCACGCTGAACTAGCGCAATCTGTGGATGGAACTGCTTTAGCGCTATAAGAGGAGGGCTAGTGTAGCGCGAAATTTCTTTTCGTGTTCAAACTAGCGTTTTTATTTAAAATTATAAAGAAAAAATTGTTTTTATACTTTATTCTAAAGACTTATTGAACTACCCTCGTAGTCTTTATCGTAAATTAGACGTTGTGTTTAATGTTCTGTTTCCAGTTCAGTAAAAAATGTACATTTTTTGTATCGTTTTAACATTAATCCAGTACTTTGTATATGATCTTAATAAATTCAAGCTTTACTAATCCTATTAGCACGGACCATATACGAAGACGCCCTTAATTATAAGGGTGTAAGATCACAGCATAGACGGCCATAAATCGCTTAACGTCTTATTCTCAAACAACATCCGCTGATTAGTGGGGCCAAAGCATAAGAAAAATAGCAATGACAATAAATGATCAGACAGCGGTAGAAGAGGGGGCGTGGTAGTCTCTCTCTCTCTCTCTCTCTCTCTCTCTCTCTCAGTCTCTCTCTCTCTCTTGCTAGTTCGATATACGTGCTCGGCAAAGCATACGTCGGTGGGATCGAAAGTGGATAGGAGTCGAGTGTGCGCCGCTTAGGATGAGATTACGCGCCGCGGAATAAAAGCGAGCCTGGATGAGAGTTGGACGCAAGCTAACCATTAGGTACCACGGCTAGCTCGTACTACGCAGCGTTAACTCCTTGATCAAGCTTAAAATATCGCGGTAATTATAATTCTAATGAATTTATGCTGAGCACAGTTTACTCTTATGAATTAATTAATGAATATATTGATTTAATTATGTAGCGGTCGTGGTTTTCTAGCGCACGATCAAGTCACTTTGAATTTATACGTTTTTGAGTAATTTCAGATATTTGCCATAGCCTTGTAGAACTGCCAATTACAGAACTGTTCGATTTCTTATTTATTTTATACGTTCAACAGGTTGATGAATAATTTGTCTTGAATCAAGAACTTTTTAGTTATCGGTCTAACTTACTTACAAAATGAATTTTCATTATTGAAAATAATTAATTCCAATATAATGGATTATATTAAGTGACTACAGTAAATTAAATTGTTTCATAAAAACACTGATCAATATTATTATACTTCATACTTTACATATATATAAATTTAATAATGAAACAACGTTTAACATCGCACGAAACGTTGGTAAAAGCATGTTTTGAGATACTGGGAATCAAAATACACTATTTTTAGAATATTTCTGAATGGATGTGTGTGTGTGTGTGTGTGTGTGGGTGTGTGCATGCGCGTGTGCGTGCGTGATTGTGTGCGCGCTGCGTTAGTGCGTGTGTGTATGTGTATGTGTATGTGTATGTGTATGTATGGATTTGGATCAATTTTACTCTGAATATATACGGTGAATATTAATGTTTCGGGGCTCATTTTTTTGTTCTTTTTAAGGAAGGCGGCTGAAACATATTTTTTTGTTTTTCGATGCGTTTTTGTTTTCTAGCGGTTTTTCGATTATTGAGTTTTAGTTTTTCAGGTATTTTGATACCTTAAAAATAATATCATCTATTGAGTGATAATGCATTTGAAGGAGCATAGAATTGCCTATCTTTTCCAACCCGATATTTTGAATGAGCTGTTTCCCTTGTTTTGTTATTCACGAAATCGTCATTTTTTTCAACCGGTTATATCTCTGAAATATAAGAAGGAAAGTTTTTGAAAAGAATTGAAGTAATTTGGACAATAAAGAAGATTATTCAGTAAAATTTTGAGACATTTTATTTTTCTATGATTGAGATTGTAAGCCATAATCATAATCACTGGTCTCATATAATCATTGGTAAAATTATTCATAGAATCACCAATTCTTCATCATCAATGTTGAAGTATTTGTTACTACTTTTTTTAAAAAGTTGATATATCCCATAAACAATTAATCACATTGTTATTTTAAGATGTTTATAAATCTGTATAAATTTGTGTATCCATTCATCCCAAAAGTATTTTCTGAAATCCTTCATATGAATTAATATTCTTAAATTTTAATCCTTAATAAGTGATTCTTTATATTAGTAATTAATATTTATTGATTACTAATGTTTTAGAAAATCTGTAGAGGTTATTACCTATAGTTTTGTAATTTTTTTTTTTTTTTTTTTAATTAACGTCGCCATGTTTATGCTCCCATGTGGTGCTAATCGACGACGGGGGTCTGCGGTGTGTTTGTAAACAAAGCACATGTAATTTTTACAGAGGTTCTTGTATCAATCGGCAGAGTAGGATTCGAACCCGGGTCACCGGCGTGGGAATCCGACACTCTACCGACTGAGCCGCCGCAGGCCCCGTTTTGTAATTTTAGTAAAAAAAATATTTTTGGACAAACCATCAATGATAAAAAAAAATCAAACTTTTATTAAGATATCAATTCGAAAGAGATAGTAATTTAGAATTAATTTATTAGATTAAAGAATCTCATATTGGAACAATGTATTAATTTTGAGGAAGCTAAGTGCCAGTGAATTGGCAGCGGTTTTATTATTCTTCCTATTGTGTGTTGTTAGATAAACAAAAATTTTGAGTTTACATACTTTGATAATTAAATTATTACGAAAACAGTAACAAACACAGTACCGACAATGAATATTTCGAATTAATGGCGATCATTAATCATCAATAATAAATTAGTATTGCTTAACTATATTATAACCAATACATTGTATACCAATTCGTTGCCTTATATTGCAATAATTTATTTATAGAAAATTATTATTATTAATATAAGTAGTATTAGATATTAAAATTTACTATAAGGTAAAGAAAAATTTTAAATTACTTAACCCGTTAGGATCGTAGGGGTCCTGGAAGACCCACAGATTTTTTTCGTTTTCTTAAGATTTCTACGTGAAAAGCTTAAAATTATGCAAACTTAATATATGGATGAGATCAAAATGGACTGTTTTCGATTTCACAATGGGGCCCTAAATCATTTTTACTGCATAAAACTCAAGAAAACTTAAAAAGTTGAAAATAAAATTTATTACAGAAATCCTCTAGTTAAAGGTCGAAACACATTTCTACTTGATTTTTCAAAGCTTTTTCAATTTTTTGAGAGTCTCTGCCTTAACGAGTTTAACAAAATTGGTTGTTGAATTAATAATGTTTGACAAATTAAGTATGTCTGTCAGATCTGGCTATTACTACTGTATATGTTTGTACGTTAAAAATCCTACTCTTTTTTCTAACACCTTAGTGTTCATGATGATGAAAGTAAAGAATATATATGTAGGCGGGGGGTCTCCTTGTAAAATGGATGACCCCCACGGAGGAGCAAGTACAGATGCGCGTATGCAAATGCGCGCCGAATTCAAACGGTTTGAACAATAATCCATTTAGTAAATTATTATACTATGTGTATATAATATATATATATATATATATATATATATATTGTTCAGACCGTTTGAATTCGGGATTTGAATACGCGGGGGTCATCCATTTTTACTATGTGTGTGTATGTATATATACATACACACACATAGTGTAATAATTTACAAATTGGATTATTGTTCAGACCGTTTGAATTCGGCGCGCATTTGCATACGCGCATCTGTACTTGCTCCTCCGCGGGGGTCATCCATTTTACAAGGAGACCTCCCTACAATTACTGGTCGCAGAACAAAACTCCTGCGTGCAATCTCCGGCGCTCTGCTTTTCGGCCGCCTCGAGATAAGTAACTTTCTTCCTGCGAGGCGCGCGCTCGACATTATCATTTTCACACACTCACATTCACACGTGTACACACCATGCAATTAATTTAAGATTATAATTTATTCAACACTAATCACACGCACACATGTAAATTTACATTTATTTAGAGAATAAATCTCAGTTATTTTGTTATAAATAACCACGTGTTACTTTACTCCATTTCCTGTCCGTCGTGAACGCCAGCAATTCGGTAGATATTATGCGAGCGATAATCGAAGTTTAAATAATTAATTTATACGGAGATTCGCGGCACTAACAATTATAAAATATAGAGATTAATAGAATATAATATCTAGCAACTAGTTAGTGTTTTTATGCATTACACAAGCATTATCTTTATTTCATGTCAATATATGTCTTTTTAAAAATATTAATATATTTAGTATCTTAAATATATAAAAAGCATCCTCTCTTTAAGAAAGCGAAAAATTGTGTCATAGATATTAATTCTCTATTATGATGCAGCATTGTTTAAAAAGCGTCAAGCGCAAAGGTTTTGTAGAAATGAAGACCCTGTAGGTAGAGCCGACGAAAAGTTAAGACCGGATAAAACCGGTTTGTTCGTTTCGCACCTCGAAACGAGCGCCGACGGCGAACCTAACCGATATACGATTATATGACCGGCGAGCATCGCCTCGCGTAAGATGCGCTTGCGATTCGCAGAGCGCACCTCGTGCAACCACTTCTATGCTTTTTTTCTTTTTTACATCCTCATCTTCTTCCTTCATCTCTTCGCGCCATGTATCTCACTACCTGTATTCTTCTTTCCCTCACTTTGTTATTTTCTCCTTTTTACCTATCTATTCTCATTTTCTACATTCTATTTATCTTCATTGCAGCAACGGAAAATTTCTATACTGAATTTTAAAAAAATATACAGTATAAAATCGCCGATAAAAAAGTTATTACTTAAAATTGTACGATAGATAATTATATATATATATATTAATAGGAGAGATAAAAAATGTATTTGTTCAAAATAACGCATTTTAGAAATATATATAAAAAAAGAAAGCTTTCTCTTTGAGAAAGCAAAACCCAATGGTTACTTAAAGACTTTAGGCAAGAAATGATTAATAATAATCTTATAAAACCCCTTATACGTATAAAGTTTTGTAACTATATAGAAAAACATTTTTATAACATTAATATAAATTATTAGAAACATTGTTAGCTGCTTAAATATCATCTCAATTATCAATTATGAAAACTGGACTTAAATCGTTATGCATTGAAGCCACAGAATTTAATTTAAATACTTTTAAATTTTCAAAAATTGACGCGTGAACAGGTTGCATAAACGTAACAATATAACACGAATATGGGATTATTAAATTTTATTGTGGTCTATAATCAAATTTCATGTTCAAAAAGAAATAATCAGACAATCACTGCTTATTACTAACGTACATTTTAGGTCATTTCATTTGAAAGTTTAATTTTCTACAAAAATCAATTTATAATGCGTTAGTAGCAGTTTATTTAAACAGTAAGGTATTTCGAGCAAACAGCATAGGTATATTATACTATGGTTTCAATTGTAACGAATCAAAATAAGTCCATACACATATATTTGTATTTCGCGCGGTTGCGCAAGTAAAGGATTCAGTTTTCGGACATCGATGAATGCGCGGCTGATGATTTTCAAATTTTGAACGGCTCGAATTTTCGCGTGCGCGTGGTCTCGATTACTCTGAGGCGAGGAGGCTGAGAAGCAATACGGCTCCTACGCATTTGACGACAAGCGACGCTCTTCCCGAAAGCGGTAAGTCTCAATTTCTTATTACGGGCGCGACGCGAATCTTTATTGATAAATGTCTATGTAAATAATGTACTAAAGTCCGCGAATGTAATTATTTGTTTAGTGTCAGAATTGGCTCATATAGAAAAAGAGACCGTTATCAGGCTTGGCAATAAGTCGAGAATACAGTTGATTACGTGGTGGGACGTTCTGTATGAATCAAAGTACGTTGAAGATGTCTGCATAACTTGACTGCATATATATGAGTGCAACCACAACGACGAATCCAGCATTTGGAAAGCAATAGGCAGGACGATCCTTTGACGCCGACGATTATTAAAGGGGCATTCCAACGTGAATGCACAAAAAAAAAGCATATTTTCAAACATTTCTTTCTCGGGTACTATTGTTCTATAATTAATTGAACGAATATTTTTTCCCTTAGAGGTAAGATCGAGGAGAGTGGAAAAAAATTTGTTTGATGGTAAAAAATATTTATTTATTTATTTATAAAATAAAATGCATGTGTGCAAAAAAAATTTTCTGCTGGCGCAGGTGATTTTGGCTCTCCTAGTGATCTGAAACAGAACATTGAAAAAGTTTATTAATTTATGTCATCGCCTCTATGGTCCGAACCTCCACTATTGCATTTCATCGAAAATTAACAAAATGGCGGCGTTTCTTGTGAAAGAGAGAAAAAAACACTTTTTTTGCACCATAAATCAGGTGAAATTATTAGTTAGAACCAAAATATCAAAAACTTGGAGGTTCGGATGATAGTCATGATTTTGCTGAATATTGTGTTAAAATTTTAAGTCGATCCGCCCGGTCATTTATGAGAAATCACCTGCGCCAGGTGCCAAAATGTCGTTTTGAGAAAAAGGCGTTTAAAGTTTTTCAAGATGAAAAGTCATAGAAATCATACCTTTTCGGCTAATCAGCAATACCCTGACCATACATGATACCTTCCTCTTGGTCGTCGAACTCATCTTCAGCAGCTCTAACCTCTCTCCTGGCGATACGAGCGGCTTTTGAGGTAAACGAGCTGCGTCGGTCTGCTTGCCGTACGAGCGCGTTGTCGCAGTCCTCGGCGAAGCTCAAGCTTCCACGGCCAAGTGAACATCCCATGGTTTTCAGGATCTTTAGTATCGGTTTCTGGCCTTCATTAAACACACAAACTGCAGTGTGGGTGGCAATTTCTTAAAATTTTTTTGCCGCAAAAAACATGTTTAGGTGCCAAACGCCAAACGCAAGCGTTGAAGCTTTCGTTATTATTTTGCGTCGTGGAACCTAAACATATTTCTAGAAGTTCCTTTTGGCTCAGTTTTTGATAAATTGGCTTCAAAACATCTTGAGTTTCTTTATCAAGAGCTGGTGGGTGGGAAAATCGAGTTCCCGCGGTTTTATGCTGTTGCTACTTACACCACGAGCTTTCACCTTCGGGACAGAAATGGTGTTGAGACTTTCCATCCGTGGAAATTTTGTGATAATAAGTGGCCCATATTTTTCTCTGCATATCCTCCACTGAATCAGAATGTCGTTGAATTGCTAGATCATAGTACAAGGATAGATGTCGCATAACTTTGTTGGTTAGAGTAGCAGTTTTTGGATTTTCCCTTTTTTTCGGAGCTACTTTTTGGTCTTGACTCTCAACCTCTTTCTGTGCTTTTTTGAGTTACGTGAGCTGTTTTTAGCTTCTTTTGCTCTCCTATACATCCTTTTTTTTACGTGCAACACGCATTCTTTTTTTTCACTACAGTCATCACCGTAAGGAGCAGTTTCGAGTAGATATTTGAAAGTTTTCGTATCTCCATCGCCGATGTAATAGGCATATTTTACGTCGCTTTTTACCGATCGCTGAAACATTTCAATAATACCATCTACCTCCATCTTACCAGCACTACCACTGTCATCCTGACCCCCTCTCAATTTATTTGCTGATGTACTAACAAAATTAGTACCAACTTTATCCAAATGTTGATTCCCATGGTATTTCCTCTTTTTACCAGAATAACTTGGCCGTCTTAAAGAAGATTTGCTTTTCTTTCTATCCATTTTTACTTATTAGAGTTCTGGTAACAACGCTCTTTCCTCGACGAAATCTCAAATAATACTGGTCGTTTGAAGAAACCGTTACTTATGATCGTGAAAAGAGACGCCGGTATAAACACGGAAAAGCTGCTCGAGTGCTTAATTCGTATACCTGCTCTGAAACCCGAGCGCGTGCAGTTAGAGCCTCTCTTTTGGAGCATTATAACTGGTCAACAAGGTAGGAATCACCCAAACCGACTGTGGGATATCAATTCTATAGGTAAAAACTTTCGAAAAATGCAAAAAAAATCGTTTTTTCCAACCCGTCACATTGCAATATCCCCTTAAAAGATCAAATGCTATAATTATGATCATAGCATTGATATCGCGTATCATATTATTATAATCGCCTCAGAGAAATTTATTTGACTTGCAGTGTAATAGTATGTGTGAGAGTGTGTAGTGCGCATTTGTGTGAAATAGTATGAAAATAAAAAATATGTGCAGTGAATGATCGCGACGACCAATTGGGATCAGTTGGCTATATTAAATTAGTTGTAGATGTATCATTGACACCGACAACATTGATTTTGATTTATGATTAGTTATTATATACAAGCTTCTTTTTAGTGATCAAATATATATAGGAGACTTTTTCTGAAATCGAAAACAAAAAATTATTTTGTTTCTCTAACCAATTCTTACATGTATATAGGGTTCTTATAAGTGTGTGTGAATTATATCAGATTTTTTTGACTAAGTATGTTCGAGTTACAGTGGATCAAAGACGGTAATTTTAGTATTTTTTGCATTTTGGTGCTGTTTTGACTGATTTTTAGCTCAATAGGAGTGCAATTTACGCAAAAACTGAATCTGAACTTTTAATGCAAATTTTCTGAATTTTTTAAGAAAAATATTTTCAAGGTCATATGACTCTTCATTACATTGATTCAGTCCATTTCCAAAATAAAAAGTTGAAAAGAAAAGGGTTCGATCATTCGGTCGACTACCAAACAATTCAGGATATGTCTTTTTTAGTGCAAAAGTACCTGTACAAGTCCCAGAACGGCAATCGAGCTGTATTTCTTGCTAAAAATAAAAATAACAGTTAAATTATGCTAAAATATCATTAAAATACCTATTTAGCACCATTCATAATGGGTTCGATCACTCGGCTTAACACCAAAAAATTCGTGGAGATGCCTTCTTTAGTACAAAAGTACCTGCATAACTCCCAGAATGATAATCAAACTATATTTCTTGCTAAAAATATAAATAACAGTCAAATTATGCTAAAATGTGATTAAAATGCCTATTTAGCACCTATAATAATGGGTTCGACTACATAGATCACTAAAAAAATTATGAAGGTAGCTTATATTAGTACAAAAGAAACTGATATAGTCTCAATAGCGTAATAAAGCTTCATTTATACTTTAATAATTATCCACCCCTAAGGGGGTGAAAAGGTGGTAAACGTCTTTTTATGTTTTTATCGATATCTTCGGATTTTCGACAGTTATGAATTAGATTTTTGTTCCAAAAGGTTGTCTATGAAAATACCCAAATATCAATTTCTGAATTTTACCCCACCAATCCACCCCTAAGGGGGTGAAAAAGAGATAAACGTGTTTTTACGTTTTTATCGATCACTTCAGAATTTTTAAACTTATGAATTCGATTTTTGTTCACAATGGTTGCCTATGAAAAAACCTATATATCAATAGGGGTAACAATCTTTGTGAACATAAGTTGAATTAATTAGCCCATACACCCGAATATCCGATAAACCCCAATAACCTAATAATCCTAAATAAACCATATTCCCCAATAACTCACAAACACTAATAACCCATAAACTCTAATAAGCCATAAACCCGAATAAAATTATAAACGCCAATAACAACAAAAAATGTCATTCTGGCAACAATAATTACTGGTTGTGCTCAAAGAGAATCAACCTTTATACCACGTATACCCCTTTTACCATCAGACTATCCTTTCGAATTTAAAATACTACAATTTCCTCTCAAGGTATCTTTTGCTATGACGATAAATAAGTCACAAGGGCAGTCGTTAAAAGTGGCAGGGATTGACTTGAGCGAGAACTGCTTCTCATATGGACAGATCTATGTGGCATACTCCAGAGTGAGTTCACCTCGCAGTTTAGTCATCCTCGCACCTGACGGAAGAACCAGTAACGTGGTCTATAAAGAAGTTCTTCGCTAAACAAAACATTTAAATGTTTAAAGCATTTAAATATATGTTATCGCTAAAACGGCTGCATCAATTAACACACACGCACCATTATCAAATAATAGATATTATTAAATTGTGAGTTCCACGCACTATTAGCACGGGCGAAGCCGTAACGGGGGATACTAGTTATTCATATTGTGGTAGATATAATTTGTACACCTTCCCACCAAATAAATATACTTCGTCACAGATATCTACTTATTTTCTTCAAGTTCTGTAGTTTTAGATTTAGCTTCTAGAGCAATATTATATTTCTATTATGTATCGAATAACATAACAAAAGAGTGAAAATTTTCACTTAAAAATTTCAATCGATGTCTAAGGATCCTTCTATCAAAGAGATTGTCACTTTTCGTTAACTAAGCAATTGATGAAATTTAACCTTAACATGATTTAGGTTCGCTATCCACAAAAGATTTATACAATCAACTATTATAGATTTTAAATAAATCATTCGTGCAAGGTTTATATGCTCTAATGAACGGAAAGCAGGGAGGTATTCGGAAGAAAAAGAAAAGTGAATGAGCAGGATGTGTAAAAAAGAAGAAGAAACAGTAAAACACACGAGGGAAGAATGTAACGAAACCAAAGAAACTAGTAAAACAAAGGCTGGATTGATGAGCGAAACGGGAGAAGACATAATATGGATGAAAAAACTGATAATAAAGCGAGAAAGGGAACAATAGATAAAGGAAGATTATAGAAAGATCCAAACAAGAAAGAAGATAGAAAAGTTACAAATAAAGAGATAAATGTAGATATACCTAATTATTCTAATATAAAATATACAGACAGGTAGAACCTAATCTATCGCAAGAAGGAAACCGTTATTTTAAATAAATAAAAAAAAAGGAATCGTTCTTACTTATTTGTGCTTATATTAGCCGTTAAACCTCAACAAATAGTCACATGCTACGAGTAAATCGCGAAAGATCATCGCCGCGCACGAAATTCTTATTCTTCTTCTCTACTTTAGAAGTTCTGCTGGAAACGGCGACCTCAGTCGTGGACAGCCTTGGGAGAAAAGAATTACGAATTCCCTAATCGAAATCTGCTTCTCGTCGAGGATGGTCATTGCTTCGATTCAGAAATAGCTTCTTAAGCGATATTAGTAATACATTTTTATTCTCAGATAATCGTCTTTATTTTAGTAATAATTTAAAATTTAATTCTTTTTAGTTTCGCGATTATTGCAAAGTGAGAATGTCATCAAGGTACGCGGTAGCATTTTGATGGCTAGTTAATTTATTCTGTTCAAATGTATTTAATAGAATATTTTATCCATTTTATTTCATCGAAAGTGGTTTTCAAGTTAAGGGAAGACGCTACCGATTTTTGATGAAAAAAACGATTTTTTTAAGTGGTAAAATACTTCTTTAACCCTCTTTCTTTCCAAAGTAAAAGGTTTTATGTGAAAACTATATTTTTTCGATTTTTTTGAAGCTATAGAATATTTATACACCTATCAAAATTCCAAAATTTTTTTCATTGTTTTAATGAATTTTTTGTATGTTAAACCTATTAATTATAAAAATAATGTATAATGTAAGTTTTATTTCTAGGGTATCTTGTACTTAAAAATAAGATTTTAAGAACCATTATATCAACAAAAATAATAAAGTTAGTGATGTTAAAATATTATTTCACTAGTACTTCAATATCAAGATTTCGCACGTGTTCCTTTTCAAATCTCAGTATAACATATCTTGTATAGGGTGATATCTATTTTACCGACGGAGCGATAATTGCATGTTTACTTTTATGAGGAAAATATTTTGTCTTTACTGTATGAACAGTGGATTAAAAAGTAGATTATCGTATTACAAATTGATTAAATCAGGGAAGTATTATAGTTTTATAAGTAATATGACTGTTAGAAAGAGTTGATTTCTTTGTGTCTTCTTTTCGTTTCCAGCAAATCCAGCATATACAGTCAACGGACTAAGAGTAAACAATACCTTTTTTTAGAGAAATGTTGAATGTGAAGGTACTTTACCAATTGTCTGGTTAATTACACAATTATAAAAGGTAAGTCTTTAATTGTCTGTTGCAACGCCGTTACCCTAAGCGGGTCCTGGGCGTAGTCGTCCAGAGCGGACGGGTGGGTGCCTATCACCACTACACAGCGCGTCCTCAGGTTGCGGATAGAGGAACGACCCCTGAGAAAGAGGTTAGCTGCGAATAAAGCGAATAAGCAGTCGCGGACAGCCGATAGGCCCAGGCGTGGGTGTGATGAGCCCGCACTGGCGAACGCATTCATCTAGAAACACTACGCAAGCACCGCAACAACTACAAACACTATACAAAATCTCCTATCTTACTTTCTTCTTCTACCTTACTCTGTAATCTATCTCTTTTACCACACATTTCAAACAAAAAATGGGCCAAAAATCCTGCTGTCGTGGAGGATGCGGGAGCGATGACAACTGCCCTGAGAGGGGATGTGTAGAATGATTCGCCACCTGGTCTTACATGGCAACGAAGCCAGCGAAGGCGCGCTGCCTTGCAGGGGGGCGTTAGGATATGAGAATGAAACCGAGTGTGTCTGACGACGAGTTGACTGTGTCCTCGCCAAAGTCAGAAAGCTCTCATACTTAGTTCTAGGGAGGTATGAGGGTTATCACCCCTAGACGGATGGACTCACCTGCGATCGGAACAGGATCCAAAACGCGCGGGTTTAACTTACTATCATGGCTCAAAGAAAACAAAACCAAACCAAAACGAAAAAAAACTTAAGGGTGGGAACCTGGAATGTACGCAGTCTACACAGAGCAGGCGCGTTCCGGGAAATCATAAATGAAACTGAGAGGTACAATTTAGATTTGGTAGCAATACAAGAAACCCGATGGAAAGATAACGCGATGTTAGGATCCGGTAACTTCACCTTTTTATATGGGGGCGCGAGCGGGCATTCTCTAGGCACCGGATTTCTTGTTAACAAAAGCATCATACATTCCGTTAAAAGTTGCAATTTCGTGAATGACCGACTCTCGTATATTATCATCGACGGAGCGTGGTATAATTACGTGGTTATTAACGTCCACTGTCCCACGGAGGACAAAGAGGAACAAGTCAAAAATCTTTATTATGAAACTTTAGAGCAATTAATCGACCAATTCGCGTCTTACGACACCAAAATAGTAGTGGGGGATTTCAATGCTAAAATAGGGAGAGAGGAAATGTTTAGGCCCACCATAGGCAAAGAAAGTCTGCACGAAACCAGCAATGATAACGGTATTATGGTCATAAATTTCGCAGCCGCAAAAGATCTTATAGTCAAGACCACGTGCTTCAAGCACAAGGATATACACAAGGCAACGTGGACATCGCCGGATGGGGCCACGCACAATCAAATCGATCATTTTCTTATTGATAAGAGGCGCCACACGAATGTACTCGACGTAAGGACCTATAGGGGGGCGGATTGCGACTCAGATCATTATCTCGTAGTGGCCAAATTAAGAGCCAGATTAGTAGCCGGTCAAAATAGTAAGCGAGCGAACAAAGTAGAAGAAACCTTTGATATTGGAAAACTACGAAGCGGGATAAAGCGAATCAAGTACCAAGTAGAAGTTAGCAACCGATTTCAGGCGCTCGAGGAAACGGATGAACAGACGGGAGTAGATGACGATCCGAACAGGTTGTGGGGGGCTATCGAAAAAACTATAAAAGGGGCCGCGAACAAAGTACTGGGTAAGAAAAAAAGGTCGAAGAGCAAACCATGGTTTGACGAAGAGTGCGAACTCTGGTTTGAAAGGCGCAAGAAGGCTAAATTAGATAGTGTACACAATGAAAGCGATAGGGCCGTAGAAGAATACCATGAAATAAGAAAGCAAGTACGTGTGATTTACAGAAACAAGAAGCGCGAGTATCAGAAAAATGAAATTAGAAAAATAGAAACTAATAGTAGAGAAAATAACCCGCGCGAGATGTACAAAGGAATAAACGCTATTAGGAAGGGTTTTCAGAGTAGATCGCAGTTAATGAAGGATAAGGACGGGAACCTCGTGACAAGCGAAAATGAACTATTGAAATTATGGAAAGATTATTTCGATAAGTTATTAAACGTGCATGAAAACTCCGAGGAAATGGGAGACGAAATCCACACTGCTAAACTCCATATGGACGAAACGACCTACAAAGAAGTAGAGGCCGCGATCAAAAAGCTAAAAAACAATAAGGCCGCAGGAAACGATTCTATACCAGCTGAACTACTTAAATATGGAGGCACCGCGCTTACATCTAAAATTTTTTATCTAGTATGTGCTATTTGGAGAAATGAAACAATACCAGAAAATTGGAAAGAATCCATCATCATACCGATCTTCAAAACGGGAGATAAAACAGACTGCAATAACTACCGGGGAATCTCACTTTTAGCTACCTGCTACAAAGTTCTGTCAAACGTAATACAGGCCAGACTCACACCATTCGCGGAAGATATAATAGGAGATTATCAGTGTGGATTCCGGCGCAACAGGTCAACGAGCGATCAAATGTTTACCATAAGACAATTATTAGAGAAAAAGTGGGAATATTGCGAAACTATACACCAGCTATTTGTGGACTTTAAGAAAGCGTACGACTCTGTCAAACGAAGCAAAATGTATGAAATCCTAGTGCTCCTTGGCGTACCAAAAAAACTCGTAAAATTAATTCAAATATGTCTGAACGGAAGCACTGGAAAGGTCCGAGTAGGCGGTAATGTATCCGAATCGTTCATGATACGCGACGGTTTGAAGCAAGGTGACGGGCTTTCAACGGTACTCTTTAACCTGACGCTAGAGCATGTTGTTAGAAAAATGCAGGCTAGCGAGCTAGGCGCAACACTCAACGGAACAACGCAAATTTTAGGCTATGCGGATGACTTGGATATAGTGGGAGATAATGGTGAAACGGTGGCGAGAAATGCGGAAATCCTTATAAATGCGGCTAAAAACACGGGGTTAGAAGTGAGCGAATCGAAAACGAAATATATGATCATGGAGAAACTGGGCATTCGTGAAGCAGAGGGGGATCTCAGAGTCGGAAATTTCACTTTTGAAAAGGTTAGCGAATTCAGATATTTAGGTACAACTATAAATGATCGAAACGAAATTAAAGCCGAGATTAATAAGAGACTTTATTCGGGTAATGCCTGCTTCTACGCTGTGAACAGATTACTTAAGTCAAAGCTACTGTCGAAAAATGTCAAAATAAGGATATATAGGACTATAATAATGCCGGTAATCTTGTATGGGTGCGAAACCTGGGCGCTCACTAAAGCGGAAGAAAATCGTTTTAGGGTATTTGAAAATAAGGTTCTGCGGAAAATATACGGGCCAAAGAAAGACGAGGAAACTGGGGAGTGGAGGAAACTGCACAATGACGAGCTACATAATTTGTACGCGTCACCAAATATTAACAGAATAATAAAATCACGGAGACTAAGATGGGCAGGGCACGTGGCAAGAATGGGCGATGATCGTACAGCAGCGCGCATAATGAAAGGAAAACCGAAAGCAACGCGACCTCTTGGTAGACCTAGACGCAGATGGGAGGATAACGTAAAATTAGACATAACTGAAATTGGGCGGGAAGGCGCGAAATGGATGGGGTTGGCACAAAATAGGGAAACGTGGAAGGCTTGCGTAGATGAGGCGATAAACTTTCGAGTTCGAAATGCCATTTAAAAAAAAAAAAAAAAAAAATGTCTTTAATTGTAGTAGATGTATAAATTGTTTACACTTTGCAAATATAGTTTTTTTATAAATTTGAATTTAGTGGCATAAATCTTTTCAAGTTATATGAGCGTATAATTATATATTTAATGTCAAAATAGTTATTTCAATAAATAAAAAAGTCATAGATTTGACGCAGGTAAGCTATTCAAATGTATTAGTAAACGAATTAACTCGTTTGACTAATATTATATAAGCTCAGCATCCCGTTACTCGACTTTGTATTTTCAGCACCTGCACGTAGCCTCCTGGGTACCCAAATCAATGAAATAAGATTTTACAGGGTAAATACATACTCTTTTCTATTTATGATAATATGACAGTGGTGAACATCAACATCCATAACTTGCAGGAAGATAGATAAATGACTGATCAGGCTATTTTTATTGATATGTATGTTAAAACTCATTTTCTCAAAACTTAATTTTCATAACTTACCTGTACTTACTTTGTAAGCCTGTGCAACAGCTCTTCATGAATTAGGCTGAAAAATGTTGTACTTACTTTTTAACATATTTTGTTTAAATTTAAACAGAGTTTTCTTTATTATTACCTAAAATATCATTTTTAAAAATACAAGTTGATACTACAATAATGCTTATATCGCAAACATTAAATTATTCATGTAAAATAGTACCTCATACGAGTTCAAAAATATTGTTTAAAAATATTGTTTTTTAAATGTTTTAATTTTAGCATGAAAAGTACATAAAAAAATTGATATGCCAATCCATCGTAACCCCTTGCACTCAGTGATAATCAAACATATGTGTGTTTTTACAGCTTTTTTTAAAGGGGCTACTTCAAAGGGTGGTGAATTTGAACAAAACCAATCTAAAATGTTATCTTTTTCTATATTCTAACATGTTTTGTAGAAAAAAAAATTTTATCTTAAATTACAGGATTTTAGTGTTTGCTGTATCTTCTTCCCTTAACAAGAAATGGGTTAAAGTCAAAAAGTCGACCATTTTCAGGATATAGATGTGAAAAATCTACTTGCCCAAGATCAATAACTATTTTTAAACTATTAAAAGATTTTTTAAGTATTAGAATAAGTCACAGTGATTGCGCTCAAAGTACTCACTGATAATTATTAATAAATCATTTACTCGGGCCTTTTGTATTTATTATTCTATCAAATCTCTTTCTTGTGCACATTTTAATAGAATTGAGAATAATGTAGCTTGATCTGTACACAGTATTTGTAACTGTAAATCACGACTGTTTAAGAGATTAACATTATGTTTATTTACTGCTCCTCTATGCTCCGCGACAATGCATAAACAAGACTGCTATGGCGGTGCGAGCATACACTATAGTATAGTTGATCAATCATTGGGACACAAATGATAAGCGGACGATAAAATTTTCACAATAATTTCTTCCGTGCTCGCAATTTAAACTTAAATGAAATTTCGGAAGAAATAATTCTTGTATTGTTTCATACGATAAACTTAGTTTCGAAGTTACTTTTTAAAATTTCTTGATATCGGTTTAGTTATTGCACCTGACACACGTGACATCAATTAAGGTACGCAAGACCAAATGCAGTTATAATTCGACTTGACTTAAAAAATATACAATGACACCTTTTAAAATCACCAATAAATGAAAAGGAATGGTTAAATTAACAAATATAACCTGCGTTGATAATCAATTTACATGTCTTTATATATTTAGTCTTTATAATTTAGTCTTTATAGATTTCATTGAAACTTACCCATATAAAAATTAAATAACGTCGAATAACCTTCAAAGTTACAGCCTATAGATTATACTTGTACATGCTCAAACTTACAAATACACATGTATTTTTTTTTTTTTTTTAAATGGCATTTCGAACTCGAAAGTTCATCGCCTCATCTACGCAAGCCTTCCATGTTTCCCTATTTTGTGCCAACCCCATCCATTTCGCGCCTTCCCGCCCAATTTCAGTTATGTCTGATTTTACGTTATCCTCCCATCTGCGTCTAGGTCTACCAAGAGGCCGAGTTGCTTTCGGTTTTCCTTTCATTATGCGCGCTGCTGTACGATCATCGCCCATTCTTGCCACGTGCCCTGCCCATCTTAGTCTCCGTGATTTTATTATTCTGTTAATATTTGGTGACGCGTACAAATTATGTAGCTCGTCATTGTGCAGTTTCCTCCACTCCCCAGTTTCCTCATCTTTCTTTGGCCCGTATATTTTCCGCAGAACCTTATTTTCAAATACCCTAAAACGATTTTCTTCCGCTTTAGTGAGCGCCCAGGTTTCGCACCCATACAAGATTACCGGCATTATTATAGTCCTATATATCCTTATTTTGACATTTTTCGACAGTAGCTTTGACTTAAGTAATCTGTTCACAGCGTAGAAGCAGGCATTACCCGAATGAAGTCTCTTATTAATCTCGGCTTTAATTTCGTTTCGATCATTTATAGTTGTACCTAAATATCTGAATTCGCTAACCTTTTCAAAAGTGAAATTTCCGACTCTGAGATCCCCCTCTGCTTCGCGAATGCCCAGTTTCTCC
The DNA here is from genome assembly GCA_949152435.1 of Gastracanthus pulcherrimus. Taxonomy (NCBI): domain Eukaryota; kingdom Metazoa; phylum Arthropoda; class Insecta; order Hymenoptera; family Pteromalidae; genus Gastracanthus; species Gastracanthus pulcherrimus. The sequence goes on from OX424574.1 coordinate 50,172,388, forward strand.
ATGATCATATATTTCGTTTTCGATTCGCTCACTTCTAACCCCGTGTTTTTAGCCGCATTTATAAGGATTTCCGCATTTCTCGCCACCGTTTCACCATTATCTCCCACTATATCCAAGTCATCCGCATAGCCTAAAATTTGCGTTGTTCCGTTGAGTGTTGCGCCTAGCTCGCTAGCCTGCATTTTTCTAACAACATGCTCTAGCGTCAGGTTAAAGAGTACCGTTGAAAGCCCGTCACCTTGCTTCAAACCGTCGCGTATCATGAACGATTCGGATACATTACCGCCTACTCGGACCTTTCCAGTGCTTCCGTTCAGACATATTTGAATTAATTTTACGAGTTTTTTTGGTACGCCAAGGAGCACTAGGATTTCATACATTTTGCTTCGTTTGACAGAGTCGTACGCTTTTTTAAAGTCCACAAATAGCTGGTGTATAGTTTCGCAATATTCCCACTTTTTCTCTAATAATTGTCTTATGGTAAACATTTGATCGCTCGTTGACCTGTTGCGCCGGAATCCACACTGATAATCTCCTATTATATCTTCCGCGAATGGTGTGAGTCTGGCCTGTATTACGTTTGACAGAACTTTGTAGCAGGTAGCTAAAAGTGAGATTCCCCGGTAGTTATTGCAGTCTGTTTTATCTCCCGTTTTGAAGATCGGTATGATGATGGATTCTTTCCAATTTTCTGGTATTGTTTCATTTCTCCAAATAGCACATACTAGATAAAAAATTTTAGATGTAAGCGCGGTGCCTCCATATTTAAGTAGTTCAGCTGGTATAGAATCGTTTCCTGCGGCCTTATTGTTTTTTAGCTTTTTGATCGCGGCCTCTACTTCTTTGTAGGTCGTTTCGTCCATATGGAGTTCAGCAGTGTGGATTTCGTCTCCCATTTCCTCGGAGTTTTCATGCACGTTTAATAACTTATCGAAATAATCTTTCCATAATTTCAATAGTTCATTTTCGCTTGTCACGAGGTTCCCGTCCTTATCCTTCATTAACTGCGATCTACTCTGAAAACCCTTCCTAATAGCGTTTATTCCTTTGTACATCTCGCGCGGGTTATTTTCCCTACTATTAGTTTCTATTTTTCTAATTTCATTTTTCTGATACTCGCGCTTCTTGTTTCTGTAAATCACACGTACTTGCTTTCTTATTTCATGGTATTCTTCTACGGCCCTATCGCTTTCATTGTGTACACTATCTAATTTAGCCTTCTTGCGCCTTTCAAACCAGAGTTCGCACTCTTCGTCAAACCATGGTTTGCTCTTCGGCCTTTTTTTCTTACCCAGTACTTTATTCGCGGCCCCTTTTATAGTTTTTTCGATAGCCCCCCACAACCTGTTCGGATCGTCATCTACTCCCGTCTGTTCATCCGTTTCCTCGAGCGCCTGAAATCGGTTGCTAACTTCTACTTGGTACTTGATTCGCTCTATCCCGCTTCGTAGTTTTCCAATATCAAAGGTTTCTACTTTGTTCGCTCGCTTACTATTTTGACCGGCTACTAATCTGGCTCTTAATTTGGCCACTACGAGATAATGATCTGAGTCGCAATCCGCCCCCCTATAGGTCCTTACGTCGAGTACATTCGTGTGGCGCCTCTTATCAATAAGAAAATGATCGATTTGATTGTGCGTGGCCCCATCCGGCGATGTCCACGTTGCCTTGTGTATATCCTTGTGCTTGAAGCACGTGGTCTTGACTATAAGATCTTTTGCGGCTGCGAAATTTATGACCATAATACCGTTATCATTGCTGGTTTCGTGCAGACTTTCTTTGCCTATGGTGGGCCTAAACATTTCCTCTCTCCCTATTTTAGCATTGAAATCCCCCACTACTATTTTGGTGTCGTAAGACGCGAATTGGTCGATTAATTGCTCTAAAGTTTCATAATAAAGATTTTTGACTTGTTCCTCTTTGTCCTCCGTGGGACAGTGGACGTTAATAACCACGTAATTATACCACGCTCCGTCGATGATGATATACGAGAGTCGGTCATTCACGAAATTGCAACTTTTAACGGAATGTATGATGCTTTTGTTAACAAGAAATCCGGTGCCTAGAGAATGCCCGCTCGCGCCCCCATATAAAAAGGTGAAGTTACCGGATCCTAGCATCGCGTTATCTTTCCATCGGGTTTCTTGTATTGCTACCAAATCTAAATTGTACCTCTCAGTTTCATTTATGATTTCCCGGAACGCGCCTGCTCTGTGTAGACTGCGTACATTCCAGGTTCCCACCCTCAAGTTTCTTTTCGTTTTGGTTTGGTTTTGTTTTCTTTGAGCCATGATAGTAAGTTAAACCCGCGCGTTTTGGATCCTGTTCCGATCGCAGGTGAGTCCATCCGTCTAGGGGTGATAACCCTCATACCTCCCTAGAACTAAGTATGAGAGCTTTCTGACTTTGGCGAGGACACAGTCAACTCGTCGTCAGACACACTCGGTTTCATTCTCATATCCTAACGCCCCCCTGCAAGGCAGCGCGCCTTCGCTGGCTTCGTTGCCATGTAAAACCAGGTGGCGAATCATTCTACACATCCCCTCTCAGGGCAGTTGTCATCGCTCCCGCATCCTCCACGACAGCAGGATTTTTGGCCCATTTTTTGTTTGAAATGTGTGGTAAAAGAGATAGATTACAGAGTAAGGTAGAAGAAGAAAGTAAGATAGAAGATTTTGTATAGTGTTTGTAGTTGTTGCGGTGCTTGCGTAGTGTTTCTAGATGAATGCGTTCGCCAGTGCGGGCTCATCACACCCACGCCTGGGCCTATCGGCTGTCCGCGACTGCTTATTCGCTTTATTCGCAGCTAACCTCTTTCTCAGGGGTCGTTCCTCTATCCGCAACCTGAGGACGCGCTGTATAGTGGTGATAGGCACCCACCCGTCCGCTCTGGACGACTACGCCCAGGACCCGCTTAGGGTAACGGCGTTGCAACAGACAAATACACATGTATGCACTTATAAACTATAGGCTGTAACTATGCAAGTTATTCGATGTTATTTAATTTGTATATGAATAAGTCCCCCTGATATCTTCCAAGGAACAAAATGAGACCTTGAAAATTAAAATCGGATAACAAATAAAGAAATCTCCACTGTTTTGTCAACTTTCCTTTTTTTAAAGTCTAAATTTGACGATATCTAATTTTACAATAACGGAATTTCGATAAAAAAAAATTTTATTAGACAAAAACTTCTTATTTTATAATATATTGACTTTTATATCATTATGTTGTGTAAAAAAATATTTGTTTTTATGACATATATCTACGCATACAACCTCCTTAACTCGTTCAAACGAGGTCGTTACCGTATGCACAATGACAAGTAAACTCGTTATAACATTTCCTTTTATATAACTTTTGATGTATTTACTTTTACTGCACCTGCAACCACGTAAATGAAAGCTTATGAATGGACCTTCCAGGTAAAATTGGCCTCTATTTCAAATTTTTTCCAATTTTAAGTAAAAACACTAGTTTGCACACGAAAAGAAAATTTCGCGCTACGTTTGCCCTCCTCTTATAGCGCTAAAGCAGTTCCATCCACAGGTTGCGCTAGTTCAGCGTGCGCATCGAGCCAATTCAGCTCCATCTCTGAGCAAGAGAAAGTCACTGTACCGAGTAGCCATATGAAAGGCTATGCTATTGTGAGCGCCGTTCAGTACTCCGATGGATCTGTATCGTGGTCTGTATAGCCTTGAAAAACAATTTTCTAAATATTTTTAATTAAAATTAATTCACGAGTATTCTTTGACACGCTGATGATGCAAAAATTGCAAAATACAAAATGATGAATTCAATGTAGCGATCAAAAAGCTCGTAAATTGTTTGACTTAGGATCATTTTTTTTAAACCGTTGAATTTATAAAGATTCTGCCGAGGGACCGTTGGTAAGTGACCTTACAAAATGTATCACGATAAAACAATGGTTAAGGTGACTTCGTCACATAGTCTCGTATCTACGCGAGGCTGCGTGGAAGGATACGTATTCTTCTATTATTATTTTGTTTTAAATAAAAATGCATCGTAGTCTACACATTCCTTATCGCTGTCTTGTCTTAGCTCGTACTACGATAGTCGTGAAGGATATATCCGTGATATATGCGTATCAATTGAAACACTTATATGCCTAAATATATGCTGTAATATATAAAAAAAATATAATAATACACATATATATGAGACATGCCAGCCAAATTTGACAACTCGATGCGCACTCATATCTCAGTCTTTTGTGCTATTTTTTATGTGAAAGTACTTACCAAAAGGAGCCCTAAAATCAAGTTTCAGCCCCTTAGATTCCTCGTACCACCTAGTAGAATATTCTGCATTTTCAAAAATGTTTAAAAATGGCTATTTTCAAAAAATTCTATAGAGCTCCCATTATCACTACATTGAACGTACCAAATAAAAAGATTACTTCAGCTTTTTACCAACTTTAAAAAAATACCTATTAGATCTACTTAGGCGCTAAACGCATCACCCCTACATAGTTAAATGTGAGCACAAAATTTGTTTTTTTTAGGTTATATTTGATAGCTTGCCATTTTACGAAATCAAAACGGTCGTCTCAAATTGGTTGTTTTAAAAAAACCTTTAACTTTTGTATTTTGAACATACAGCAGAACTATGATTTTTTTTCCTGCTTATTTTTTCCACTTAATGTAAACGACATATTACTGAAGTCTGGCATAATATATATATATATATATATATATATGTATGTATTATCTGTTACACATTGCACACGACAAATTCTATCGCGTAAATGTTACATACATTAAATACAATAATCAGTCTTACTCTTATTGCTCTATGAATTAACCGAAGAGTGCAGATATGTTCGAATCGCCGATTTAAACTTCGAGAGCGATGTCAAAGTTCGAATGCTTTGTGGGAGCGAGTTCCAGAGGCGCGCTCCCTGAGCACTGAAAAATTTTAGGCCCATATCGGTTCACGACGCTGGAACTGAGATTTCCCTCGAGATCCTACCTGAGGTCCTGGATTGTTTTTTTTTTTAAGAGCCGCAAGGTACAGCGATTGCCTCATGCAATAAGATTTATAAATGAGTACTGCTGCAAAGTACGCGCTTCTTCTCTCATCATCTAACCAGACCAGTTTCCTCTTGTAAGGAGTATAACATGCTCATCCCTTTTAACGCCACAGATATACCTCACACATGAATTCTGCAATCTCTGCAATCGGGTCTGAAGCTCCCCTGACACTAAAATTATCTACATTTTCAAAAATGGCAAGAAGTTGCTATTTTCAAAAATTTGACTCCCATTCTTCGCAATTTAATCGTACCAAAAAATAAATTTTTGTTTTTTTTTACAAACTGCAAGAAAAATCGAAAATTGTCACGTTAGCATCTCTGTAACTTCTTTCTATCGGCACCTTTTAAACTCTAACTTTCCTCAATATAGTTCTAATATCCTCAAAAACAAAGCACGTGGTATTGTTCTGTATGTTAATCTAATAGCATGACTGTAAATTTGTTTTTTTTTTTCAAAAAATTCTTTTTGAAATCAATTTTCCAGAGTCACCCACATATATATAGTATGTAAATTTCTATAACAGATACAGTTTCTTGATACTCTAAAAAGCCTAAATTGATTGTTATAACGATTTTTCGATTATATAATGTCATGAAATTGCTGACGATGATTTATGTATGTAGTACGATACACTGAAGCGGGATATGTAAAAAGGACCAACAAACCTTAACAGAATATTCGCCAATTTTGTTTGCAATATAATTCCACTGCATGCAGTACTATTCACTTTTAATTATGTTTAACAACCACTATGATTTCGTTCGCCTCTTCGACTCTTAAAAAATTAACACACTCTGGAAGTTTTAGTAATTGAGTAAAACCAGGTCACCTTTTAAAAAAATTCGGTAGTTTACGACTAAGTAGAGTCTTCTTTTTTTTGTATACTTTACAGTCCAGTTTCAAGTTACTCATGTTTGTTTTAGTTATTAAATAATTTTCAGGTCAAAGGTCTTTCATTAATTAAGGGTCGCAGTAGCGCAATGATGGTAAGTATGAGAACTAGGTACGATACGAAACTTTCGGAGCCGCAGCGCGGACCTTATACTTTGATTACGTGATCATTATATACTACATCGGTATTTATTTGAGAGTTATGAATTTTATCGTTGAAATAAAAAAAGGTTCTCTTAAAACGATCCATTCTTTGACTAAATATAGCAGATCAAAAATTAATTCTCCAAGAAGCTTTTCATTTACGGCGTCCGAATGTTCGATTTTCATTACTTCCCTGATGACATCACTTCCGACTTCCGGTTTTAGTTTGTAAACAAATATATATAGATACATGTCAAAGGGCATACTAATATTATAATAAGTTACGTGAGTGTTGTGTATGTGGGCAAACTTCGAGTTTTTAATGAAATAACTCAAAACACACGTCAATTTTGAATGAGGATTAACTATTGACATTTCTTCTTTGTCTACACTTTTTAGTCTGTTTTACCTTTTACACGAGTGACAATGTTAAAAATAACTTCTAATAAAACTGATTGCAAAAAATTTTACGTATACGGAATAAAGGAAACTACTTTTTCTAAAATAAAATAGTACTCTTTGCACTACAAATAGACGACAATCATAATAAGTATTTAAAGTAACGTGTAATAATAATGGTAAAGACAAATAGAGAAATTTAATTTAAACAATTATTTATATCTTTTGTATTTTTGCTTTTTATAACTTAAAAACTTGTTATGTTAAAGTTAAATTTAAAACGTAAATACCGAGAATTATTGTAAACACATATTTGTGACTATAAATTCAACGAATTAAGAGACGGTAGAATCTATTAGTTTGTATATGAATCTAGTTATAAGTACAAAGGAATGTAATTGGAGGAAAGGAATAGTACATTGTGTTATTAGGGGAGAAAATGAGCTATTTCTAACGAGGGTGAGACAGTTAGTACAAGTCGAAGTCAAGGGCGCTGAAGGCACCCAAGACAACGACGAGTGCTAAAAATACCTCACCCGAGTATAATCTAGGTAAGTATGATTTTTTCTTCCATGTTAATTCATAAATCACATCTACAAAAGATAAAAAAAATTAATTTAGTAATAATAAAATATATGAATAAAATATTATTTATCATATGTTTATTTATTTTTCATAATCTACTAGAGTGGTAAATAATCAATATAAAATTATGCTAAAGAAAATTGTGAAATCAACTAACAAATGGTCAAGTAAAAAACATAAATTATTGCATTCCCGAGAAGTATACATGATCATCTCAAATGTGTAATTTATACTATGTATTTCATATTGCAGTGTGCAATATTGTGATATCCGCTCTATCATCATTTTGTATTAATTTTAAAATTGTGTACCATGTCATCAATTATAGAAAATAATTATAAACATACGGGTCCGTCGACCAACACTTAATGGGTGGACTATTATAAGCTTACATGTTACTGAATTTTTATCTGAAATATTTGCACAGTAACACTAAGAAAATGCTTTCGTCATCTTTTCGAAATATTATACTAATCATCAATTCATATACCAACCAGATTAATTCGTATAATATAATAAACTTTGCTTACTTTATTTTAATTATTATTTACTTATATTTTACATATCACTTATTTTTTACTAGACAACCTGTAGAAAAATTTCTTTTTTCAAGTGAAAGAAGTATTTTTTCTGATGCACCTTGAACTATTGGTCGTTGGGCGTGTATGTTTATAATTAGTTTCTATAATTCATGATACTTTTTAGTTTAAAATGTTCTTTTTCTTAATTATGCTCACACTACATGCTTTGTAACAATTATAAAGTCGAAATTCAAATTTATTTTCAAACCTATATAAACAATGAAAGTGAAGAAAAGATCGATAAGTGAATCTGAGGACTTCCGTAAAAAATCTCAACTTAGATAGTTCAAACAGTGACCAAAAAAAGTCGAGACACATCTCTACAACCACTTTTTCTCGGTCTATAACAACGGCAATACCGTTGACAAAAAATGGATTTATTTAACATTTTTTTGTTTTCTTTCTCTAGAAGCAAAGAATCTTCTAACTTGAAAAGTTACAGGATTATAGTTCTATATGAAACTAATATTTAGTAAAAAGTTCCTTAATATATATGCTTTAGTTTTCGAGTTATAGACGTTAAAAGAAAATTTAATTACACAGTATAAAATATGAATGACGGTATATTTGGCACGTTTCCAGTTACAAACTGAAGTGTTTTATGTGTACTTTATTGTAACAAAAATCGCTTACCCAAAAAACATTTATTCATTAAAATATTTTTAAAAAACCTAATTTTCAAATTTTTAATTTGCGAAAAATGGCTATAAAATTAAAAGTAGTCGATCATATTTACTAAAATGTTCAAGCCCTTTTCAGAAATGAATAACAAACATGCATGCAAAGTTTGATTAGGTTCTACCGCGAAATGTTCAAGCACCAATGGGCTACATACCCATACACAAACACATACATACACAGTCACGCACGCACACACACAGATACACACGCACGCACGCACGCACACACGCACGCGCGCACATACACACACACACATATTGTACGTTAAAAAATGATAACGTTCTTTAGTTATTGCGACGCATTTAAACAAAATATTTATATTGTAAATTAATATTGTTGCTAAATTTTTTAAAGCGATATATTACATGCACATAGAAACCAGACATTCGTTTGGTTAAAGCTTGCGCTAATACTGCAAAAACAAAGTTACTGGGCAAACACGAAATACGGGATCTGCAACAAAGTTTATTCCGCTCTGAAGATTGGCTGATGCTCTCTTCCAGCAACGTTCTCTTGCAGCTTATCAAACTAAGCTGCTCAACGCCATACCTATATGCGTATTATGTACCAAGTACTTTATGCATTGCAGAGAACGTACATTCACCTATCAAATCGACTCTACCCAAAAACAGTTTACGTTTTCAAAAGCAAATTGCAGAATGTACGATTTTAATGGCATAGAACTTCACGTCATTGATTTCAAAACTAATATGGACTCCTACAAATTCTATATAAATAATCATACTGTATATTTTTTAAACAAAAATTAATATTGACTTATTATAGTTTTAAGCATATTTCAAAATATATTTAGATTTTGAAAATGTAATAAAAGTATTTAAAAAAATTAATAGCTTTAAAACTAAATGCTGGGTACGAGAAATAAGCGAGCAGAATATGCTATGAAAATACATTACACACTATTTAAAAAAATGTGGATATTTGTAAAAAATGCGATTGAAAAATTTGCTAAAGTTGTCTCAGAAAAATGTAAAATGAAACAGAGGCGGCGGCTCATTGACAGAACAATATCCCAATTCGATTTGCGGTTCTGGTATGGCGCATAGACAGAGGGAGAGAAACCGAACAAGGACTCCGTTCAGGAATTACTCTCACGTTTGCGTTGGGTTCACGGCTAGTGGCCTACTTCAATGCCTAGGCGCGCAGGCGAATCGGATTAGAGACAGTCGGTTGGCTCGACGAATGAGAATCTTCGTGAATTTTGTTACAAGCATTGTTGCCGATCAAAGGCGATTAAAACCGGCTGCGATCCGCGTCTCTACATGCAACTCGCACGCTATTTCCAGAGAAAGAGAAAAGCTGCACATTCGCTCACCTTAGGGCATCGCCCGGCCAAACTTCAAAAACAATTCTAGCAATTTGCTTTCTCCCTCTCTTCTCTCTCTCTCTCTCTCTCGCTCTCTCTCTTTCTCTCTCTCCCAGTGCTACGCGCCGCAATGAGAAAACAACTTAATCACGCACGCATTCAGCGGCCCTCGTTCACTGTTCTGACTTCGTATTGTTTGTTTCCTCTATGTGCGATTAACAGTAAAGAGACGTAAAAGGCATATTTTTGACGATTGCTTTTCAGCTAGGAGGCAAAAAGACTCTTTGAAGCTTACACTCACATTATCGTATACCCAATTCAGCTGGTTCCCATGCTTGAAAAGCTATTTATTCGATTAAGGTACATTGTTTTAGTGAAATGGATACAAGGACATTGCATTACAGAATTCAAAATTACTATAAATAGCATAATGTCTATTTATACTTAAAAGCATTTCACTACAACGATTTGTTAAATTTTTTTTATTTTTTTTTCGGAGGAACCAATCGATTTTTTGAAAAAAAAAATTTAATATGATTCAAAAAATTGATTTGATCTACGAAAAAGAATAATAAAAAAAATTTTGTAATACATGTTAAAAGCAGTCGAATAAACGTCTAAAAAAATTTCGTTCATCATGTCACCTAGAATCGTGTGAGGATCAAAGTTCCTTTAATAAATATGGTATTCAAATAATGATTTATTGCGATGTGTAGGATAAAGATTTTGAGGGTTTCAACGGTAAAATTTAAGATAGTATTGTGTTTTGGTAGCATATATATTTCCAGAATGATTGCTTTTAAATAAAAAAAGTTTTCTGGACTCGTGAATAAAAAGTCTTTTTTTGGGGTTAACCTACTTGCGTACTTGACCAAAGGTACTTTAAGTACTTTTAACAAGTACATACCATAATTAACCAAAAGTACTTTAAGTACTACTTGGAACTTCAAAAAAATACTTCAAATACTCATCTTTACAAGTACTTTATAATTTTACTTATCAATTTTATTTTTTTACAGGGATATTCAATTTTAAGTTGTTATACTAATTATATCATAGACTTGTTTAAACCAAGATCTTGGTTTAAACTATTTGAGTATGGTACTTTTTGTCACACATGCGCGAAAACGCGATTTTTCATGCCCATATAGCGGGACTAAAGTGACCGTTTACCATCCGGCGGGCAAAAAAGATTTTTACGCCCGCTATAGTAGGCGCAAAAGTAAACTTTCGAAAATCAGCTCTAAGTGAGTTTAGCCCCCCTCCCTAAACATTAAGTATCATCCGGATGATACCACATGTTTAGGTGAGCCTAAACACTCTAGTAGGCTAATTTTATAGTCTAACAAGCGTGTGTTTGCACTGTGTCGAAGAACGGGCAAATTAAGTTTCGCTTCATAGGCATAAAAAACACATTATCAATACATGTTTGACAAGAAATACGGTGTGTACTATGGGGGAAAGACTTTTTTCGCACTTGTGTGTTTACAATAATCGTCTTCAGCTCGCAATACTCATCTTCGGCTCGTGCTTGCTCGCCTTGGACTCACGTGGGCGAAAGAAGCCTACTTTTCTCCCATGAAACACAATATACTATTATATTGTAGTGTAGGGTATTGCATCCTAAAAAGAAACCATGATAACTCATAATTATGATTTTCTAACCAGGCCATGTAAATTCTTCATGAAATAAAATTTGTTGATTTATATGTAGTTTCTTTATCGTTTTAGGACTTTTACTTCTAGATGATAGACAAAAAAGTAATTTTATGAATTATTTTAAAAGTAATGTATAGGGTAAACTACCCAATAGATAAACGCTTAAGGATTTTCTCACTTTATACATCAGATTTTTGTATGATAATATCGTTTGTTTGAAACAATTTGACACTTATCGAATGTAAGAAACTTCAATTTATCAGTAAAATAACATTAGAAGTCTTAGAAGTTTTTGTTCAATTATAAATTACAAAAATAGTCTGAAGAGCACATATATCCCAGTAAATAGACGATTGACAATGTCCATTTTATTTGTTAGTGTATCAATTGGGTTTTTAGGTTATACACAGCAAATACCCAATAGATAGAAGATATTTTTGAATATACTTTATTGCATATAAGCAGACCATTTCGTTCATAAATATCATATTTAATCTAACCGTAACAAGCTTCTATGCAATTAGAAGTTGAAATTTTGCTTGAAAAATCATTAGTTTCGTAGATATAATAATATTTATAAACCGTCTCTCTACTGGGCAGACTACCCTACACCTTATGGTAAAAAACTTTTTGGACTTTCTTTATACATGACTCAAGGACCCGAGTGCTTGCGAAAAGTACTTGAAGTACTATAAGCCAAGTACTTTGATACTCGTAAAATGTACTTGAAGTACTTTTTGACAAGTACTTTGGTGCTTGTAGAAAGTACTTTAAGTATTTTTGACAAGTACTTCGGTCCTTGTAAAAAGTACTTTAAGTATTTTTTCAAGCACTTGAATACTTGGAAAAAGTACTTTAAGTATATTTGGTCAAGTACTCAAGTAAAGTTGCCTACGAATTAATAATTCTCGCATTTGATAGTAAAAAAGCAGACACGTTTTTATACTCGCAGTTGGATTCGATCCCGGAACTTTACGAACCGAAAGCAGGCATTTTATCCAGTAGGCCACCCCTCGTAGAAATGTTAGGGGTAATTTGGCCAGAAACCATTATTAATTTATGGTGAATGACCATTTTCTGCGCTATCTTCTGACCAAGTTCCCTGCTTATGGCCGACGTAATTACGTCATATGATGGTTTAGGTAAAAAGTATATTAAATTGAAGGTTAGAATTTTTAAAAGTTTAGCAGGAATTATTATTAGGATTAAATTAATTATGACTGGAGAGAAATAATTTGATAATAAAATAAATTCTTTTTAAAAATAATTTATTTTAATTTAAATAATTATAAAAATACCGTTCTGTATGTTTTAACTTATTATGCTGCCCATTTTTTTACATTGCTTAAACGTCGCTCAAGCGTCTAGTGAGATCACCCTGCGAAGTTTCCATCGCCTTTTATTTTCGGAGAGTGAGTATTACTGCTGTAATCACAAATTATATTTTTATTTTAGTCATAATACAATGGAAGTTTAGAAATAATAATATAAAGAAAATATGGACTTACCTTCCATTAATTTACAAAGTTCAGTAAATTTGAACTTCGTCTTAGTTTTGTCCAAAGAACTCCTCGTAGCAGTGAATTGTAGTGCTAGGGATTTCGTCAAAAACCTTTTTAACATGTTTGTAATGCTTTTACTAATTGAAAAGTCTTTGTCAATCTTTGTTCATCACTATAAATACTAAAACAAAAAAAACATTCTGAATTATTTATATATGTTATGAAAGATATATATAAAATTACATACATATAAAATTTCTACTTACAACGTCATGTTTTAAAAGTAAATTTGATTTTAGTTTTTCTTGAAATTGTTCGAAAGCCTCCATCGTTGAAATAGGAATCTGAATACTTTACTCCAATATTTACAGAACTTATACGTACAATTTTTTGTCTACAAAATACTTGAAGTGCTCATTTTAAGTTTCTTTTATTTTTGCTAAATCATGTCTTATTTCCAGAAGATGTGTATGGCAACTGTTTCAAAATCTGTAATAATAAAATATACTTTAAAATATATCATTTAATAAATACTTTTCTATTTGATCACTTGAAGTAAATATTTATTATGTATCTATCTATCTATTTATCTTTTGCTTACCAGATTTACATTCAATGTTGCCTAAATCAATGACAGGTAGATTCATCACATTGTTGTTAGGTAGTGCTTCCGTACAATTGTCAGAATAGCTTTCATTGTCATGATTCAAATTTAATGGGTCTTGTGATGTCTTGTGATCCGGATGATGTAAAAGATCCTTCTGGCGTACATGACATTTGTGAAGTGGGTGGTATCGGTGGTGTCAATGGTCTTGATGAAGGTGGCATTTGTAACGTGGAGGATAACGATGCTGTAAATGGTCTCGAAGGTGGCTCTTTTGATGTGGAGGGTAACGATGACCTTGGCAACAGTCGCTTTTGTGATGTGGAAGGTGTTTCTTGTCGAGCTAATAGTTTTCCTGTAAATGGTAGAGAATTTGCTGCTTGAAAGAAATATTTGTACATATTAATGAATAAATATCAAAATATATTAAAAAGTATTTGATTTATTTATTACCAGACTTGGACACGGACTCCTCCACAGCTTTTTCAGGTTCAATTACTGAAGGGTTCATATCAGATTTAAGTTTCATATACTCATTTTGTAACTTGTATCTCAACTTGTATAAGTTGCTGCTGAATTTCTGAAGCACTATCCTCAGATTGAAGAGTAAATGCATTGTCCTGAGATTTTAATTTTTCCAACTTAGCTAAGGATTCTTCATAAGTTTCTATAAGAAAATTAATAAATTAAGAAAAAATTTTAAAATAACAAAATGGCGGACATTTGAAATTTTTACCTTTTTTGCAATTGCCATTTTGTTATTCTTCATCAAATTTTGTTTATTGAGCTACCGGCTATAGCGAAAAGCTTATTTTCTAATAACCCGTCCACATTTTTGCTTTCAGTCTCTTCATAGTGGAGATATTACGTCAACCAGATTGTAGTAGGGTCAACTTCAGGCAGCCGGACCAGCCAGATTTTACATACAAAAGAAAAATAAAAAATATATTTTATAAGTGTGAACCCTCTTCTTTTATGCGTAAAAAGTTTGAATATTTTAAATAAATTTTTCTATGGAAAAAAAATTATTGAAAATTATTGCTGAAATCGTAGAGTGACCCCTTAATAGCATGAAAAAAATATAACTAAAAAGAATTTTTCATATACTCACGTGCTCGTCCTTTCAGTTTCACAGAAAATAGTGGCCAATCTTCTGGTGGTGGAGCTTTATTTTTCACTAAACTGCGAATAAGGAGTTTGTCTTCTTCCGAATATGGTGCTTTCATGAATGGCGTAACAAGTTTACCTCGCTTAGCATTAAAACTTAACCACATAGAAGGCACGGAATCTGCATGTTTCACCTTTCGATTTCTTCCTCTATGGATGAATTGTACTACATACCAGTCATAAAGCATAGCTTCCTTTTCGTTAGGCTTTTCTGTGTCAGTGTCACTCCAACTCTCGGATGAACTTTTTGGTTCAGCCTCTGACTCACTATTTGTCATGCTATAACAAAATATAAACAGAAATTTAGACAGGTATAAGAATATTACAATTTAATTGCAAATATCTACATAAAAGTTCTTATTATGGTGTAAATTATTTTAGAGGTTAGAATACAAAATTATGGTTTTTAATTATAAATGTAATAAATATTCTGCAATTTTTATTGTTATTATTTGTAAAAGATATTAAATATTTGTTATTTTTAAGAATGATACTCAAACAATGAACAATGAAACAATGAACAATTTTAATTACATTATTCTTTTATGTCACAACTTAAGTTGAATTACTTATCAATGCAACAACAATAAACATAACATATAACATAACATACATTTTGTACGGTTAGGTATTGACATATAGGTTATACATGGAGCAGTACAAAAAGGAAATAAACAAGCCCGGTTGTTATGTGATTATAAAATTAAAATAATAGAATCACAGAGAAAATTTATTAATAAAAAAATGTGTAATTTAACATACCTTGATCAATACTTTTGTAGAGTTTAGTGCAATAAAGGTATGACAAACATTCGTTTCTCTTCTTTTATTGAAAAATTAATTTTTAGTTTCACTTGTTTTTGATGAATGGATTTTAAAAGTATTTGTCTAGCTGTATTAGACAACCGTCTCACTTCACAGATATTTATTGAACAAAAGTTATATGGATGGTGAAAAACAGGTTTCTTTTTTAAATATTTCTTGACTTCTACAGAAATTATTTCATTATCTTTGTAGTGAAATTTAGAAACTGAAGCAATACTTCCATCTTGCAGAAGAACTGCATTATTAGGATGTACTAACGATAAAACCATTTCCTTGTACTTTATATTTCTAACATCATCTTTCACCTTCACAAGTATCTGCAATTCTGATTGAATATTTAAGTCTGTTTTTAAAAATGTCTCTTGTTCTTTAAGTCGCTTAAAGTATTGAGCCACTAGATGTTTTGGTGATCTGAAAACTGAACGTATTTTTCCTAAATACGACTCAAATGGAAACGCACACAACTCACTCAAATTACAACCAAGAGTTTCTACATTATCACTCATGTGAATTAAATTATGTACATTTAAACTTACAAAAGTTGGTTCATATAAATCAGATGCCTCTTTTAAAAAATCTTTAAAATATTTTTTTGCGTCAATAATGTGATTGTTCGTTATATCTGATAACAATCTACATACCACAGTGAACAACATGTAATGATTGTATAAGTTATCTGAAAGTAGCTTTTTGAGGACGACTAGAGCTGCATACAATGGCAGGTAACGGTTTTTACTCCGAAACGATACTGTTTAGGTTATATGAATGTATTATACATAACACGACGAGCATGCGCAATATATATTCACACTTGTACTAGGACTGGTAGCATATGTATGTATATGTATGTATATGAGTGTGTATATATATGCACAACTGTTATGATTGCATACAGAGTAATATTTAATGAAACTAAATTAATAATTAAAGTTAACCGACTTAATACTATATAAATAAATAGAACTAAATAAACAGATCTTTTTAAAAACTACTTTTAAGGTTATAAAGTCAAAATCTATAGCAAGTCTTAGCCGATGTTGTGGTAAACTTCTGGTCAATTTCTGGGCTAGCAATTGACCACCAGGGTTGGTTAATGGATGGTGAACCGACCATAATAGATGGTTTATTTTCTACCAGGGACGTCCGTACTGGCTATTTCCTTGCGCTTTAGTCTTCATATTGCTCCGAGTTGCATTTAGGCTGACTAGGCATAAATCACACGTCATAGGTGACAAAGTACTCAAGTACTTGAGAAATATACATATACCTAAGAACTCAGTTAAGTACTTGTACTTATACTTTTACTTTTAAGTAAAAAGTACGATTTTGCTCAACACTAGTTATAAGATACTATAATATAGTAAATGTTATGCTCGTGTATTATAACTCTAATAAAAATAAACTAATAGAAAAATTATTTATTAAAAATTCATATAAATGTTCGATAAATCATTAATTTTATTTTTAAAATGACGCATTGTAATTTCAGTAATAATTCAGAAAAGAATTGAGATAAAATCATAGAAATATATTTTGAAACATTCCGAAAACATTTAATTGACGATATAATATGGTAACTGTAAGAGACAGATAAGTTTATTATGTGTTAAACGTATAGTTTTGCGAGAAGGAAATTCGAAATAATACGATTCGCAATAATTGAGAAGAATTTGATTTTTTGCGGGGTCAAGCTGTGAATCGGTAATCATAGCAACCGTCAAACGTATGTAAATACGATATTCGGCAATTTGCGATTGTGATATCGACCACAACTGATTAATCGAGAATTGAATGGGGACCAAGTTTCGAGTTTAAAATCTTCACTAGGTAGATTTGTACGCATATATGTAAGTTTTTTAACTTTTTATTTATCGGCATCTAAGGTAGGGTCTGCCATCATAGGTTATTTATTAGGTTATATTATTTGTATTTCCCGTCCGTTACAGTAAAATTAATATATTTAATACACTTCATAAAAAAGCCCTCATTCTTGCATCACTCATCAGCCTATGAACACATATAATAATAGATTGCTAGCAACATCTTTGTTCTCGTAGGCCGGAACAGTATAGGGGAGGATGGGGTATTGTTGGTTACCTAAGCAAACGTGCTTGTTATTTCCACTTTCAAATTGTCTTTTTAACTTTAAATAATTATTATATTAGTTCAAACCATTGACTTTAAATATTTCTTATTGGTTTAATATCAAAATTTAAGATATCAAAGCTATAAGTCGAAATAAAAAAAAGAATTTTGATCGGATTTATTCTACATCAAAGGATAATGCCGGTCAGTCTTGGTACAATTCCGATAACTATTAGAAAGTTACTTTTATAGGTGAAGAATTTGTTTAAATCAATTATATGAACTTTCATATGATCCGTTTCATTATTATTCGCACTTACACAGTGAAATATGTAATAATATCACCACTCTTCTATCGAAAACACTTAAGCAAAGTTACCCTACCTGAGAGTGCAGCGCAACGTTTTCTTAGCCTCACTTTCAGGAGCGTCATATACATAACATTGGGACTGGAATTACCCCAATTTTGCTTAGTAATTTAAATTAAAATGACAAAAAAGCAATTGGTTTATACTCTTTTTTCTTCACTACATCGTATTCTTAGATTGTTCAATTTAATAAAGTTGCAAAAAATAACGGCATAAAGTAAAAAATAATATGCATAAAAGCTTATTTTGTAGACCAGATTACTTATAAGAAATGTACATCTGCAGGAGACCCCGGCACTTACAGACTCGGGCTCAAGCAGTAGAATGACAAGATCACCAAGCAGTGTCGGCTGTAGAACAAAGCAGTTATAGCATAGCGATTCAGAAGCGGGTTACTGTTAATATACTAAATTTTGCAAATTTCTCGTAGACTCTTACGATGAAAGTCAATAATTTATGTTGGAAATACATTTTTCAAAAATATTAACCATTAATCTTTGCAAAATATAAGTTAATAGGTATGAAGTCGGAATATTCGAAAAGCTAACCTCAAATATGTATCATTTCGGCTATTCGCGTTTGGGGGGCGAGTCAGGCTAAAACTGCTTTGTTTTACAGCAACGCTGGCGGTGTGATCCTACCGCTGATTCGACGTTACCACTACAACGCTAATACGGCGGAGTTTTTCTCTCCGTGTGTATAATTCCTTAATAAAAATGAATAGAAGGTTGTTTGGACATTAGATTAATTGCATTTTATGTTGCGTTTAATATACTATTCGAATTATTACCTAAAAATGTTTAGATTATTGAAAATATAAGGGTGACTGGAATTAGACAGTGACCGGCATTACCCCGTTCTCCCCTACTAGAGCAGCAACCACACAGGAGATATTATAAATACATCAGTATGTTATGTATCTATATTTTGGAATCTTTTATCTTTATCTCTAGAATAGTTGAGCAAATTGGCACGATATATATCGTAGAATTTACGGTATATAGCGTAAAATGTATGACATTCAAAATCGTAAAATTAAAAATTTGTAAAAAGTCATATTTGAATACGTAATGCAAATTTACATTAATTTGAAAAAAAAATGTATTAGGAAAATTTTACGATATCGATATAGTAATATTTTACGATATGGTTTTCTCAGAGTAGCAGTTAGTATTATCCGCTAAAGGTTAAACAATAGTATTTAGTGTAATAAACACTTCATTGAACGAACAATCAATATTGATCAGTGTCGAGCGTGATGCCATTGTGGATTGACGTCGTATAGCAAAATGAAAGAAAAACCGAAAAGGCCGTGTATACCTATACGAGGGCGAGGGATAGAGTCGCAGAGCCGAGGTAGGAAGAAGAGCAAGCGCGCGAGCAATCTCTTACGCTTGAGTTTGTCCCTTTCGGGGAACGCCCTCGATCACTCCGAATAATCATCGCGGCGCAACGACTCTCGCATCATCGCCTCTCGCCGATGAAGTACTCGCGACGTCGCTGAGCCGATGAAGGGCAGGCGCAAGAAGCAAACGT
The DNA here is from genome assembly GCA_949152435.1 of Gastracanthus pulcherrimus. NCBI lineage: Eukaryota > Metazoa > Arthropoda > Insecta > Hymenoptera > Pteromalidae > Gastracanthus > Gastracanthus pulcherrimus. The sequence continues at coordinate 50,191,800 of OX424574.1, forward strand.
CTTTCCCGCGCGTTAAAAGGGGGGGAACATTATAAAAACGTCGTCCCAAGGACGTCCTAATGCCCCGACTGTCGAGCCTCAACAGAAGCTTGATGCGCGTAGCAAGAGAAAGAGGGAGGAGGATGCAAGAGCGCGGATTGCTGCATAAACATCCCATCGCAACTGCGAAGTACCGCGGCACCCCTCCGATAATCGCGCGGCATCAGACGTAGACTGACACGATGAAGGAGAATCTTCAGAAATTAATATTGTCGCCAGACAAAGGAAGACAATGCATTCCTAGACTTCGGGCTTTTATTTCAATGTCGCTTTAAGAGCTTTAATCACTTTTTTATACTGTCTGATTTTACATGTACTTTTACTTTTTCTCTATCTCATTCTATACTAAAAAAATCTTTCAAATATAAATAAAATAGATAAAAATAAATAAATGATAAAGTATAATATAACATTATACACAGCTTTAATCTAATAAATCATTATGCACTTCCATTTATACCTTTATGTAATTTTAAAGTTGTTTCTATAAATACACATATTCTGTAAATATTGAAAATATTACTATATTACTAAGAAAGTATTTTGCAACATAATAAATACCAAAAATCATTCATATACATAACATAATATATGCAACTTGCAAGATGTTCAGACTTCAGACATCTACATAATGACCGAAATAATACCATATTAATGTCAATAATAAGAATATAAAGCATTGCAAAAAGGGCTACTTGTTTGAAAAACTAAATTTTCTTAAAATAAGATGCAACAAATTTAAGAACACGTTTTTCTTGTTTCAAGTCATGTTGAAAAGATTGAATTATTTACATTCGGGAAATGTGAGGTTGTGTTTTTGCCTTTTTTGGTCTCTTTTAGTTTCTACACAACTGTAACTGAAGAGATTATACAAGAATGATCTGCTATACTTCCAATACCATTTATTTTCTTCTTTCAAAAATATCATATTGTCTTGGTCTTACGTAAGCCCTACAAACGTCGACGCGGAAGCCAAGAGTTTTATGAATTTTGTGGCGAAGACGAGATCGCGCGAAATAAATACGTTTTATTTCTTATTATAAGTAACTACGTTTCATATTTTCTTATTTTAGAAATGTTTCTTATTAACCGACTTCGAGAAAGGAGGAGGTTCTCAATTCGACATGGATTTTTTTATGTTTGTCCAGCGATTATTCCGAAACTACTCGACCGATTCGGATGAAATTTTTTTATATGAAAGGTAATTATCCTTTGGTGGTCCCATTCAAATTTCGTGATTATTGGTCCAGTATCTCGCCAGTAATTTAGTTTTTTTATGAATATTTTTTCTGTACATTTCGGCCTCTGCCGACTCTGTCCGCCTATTATTCGCAAACTATTGAACCGATTTGGATAATATTTTTTTTAATGAAAGAGAATGATCTCATGTTGGTCTCATTGTATTACTGGGCCAGTATTGAGCCAGTACTACGTAAGTACTGGTAAGTTATTATGTTTTTCTGCCGATTATTCGGAAACTACTTAACCGATTTTGATAATATTTTGTTAATGAAAGAGAATGATCCCATTGTGGTCCCATTACTGGGCCAGTATGGAGCCAGTAATACGTAAGTACTGGTAATTTTTTATGTTCTTCCGCCGATTATTCGGAAACTACTGAACCGATTTTGATAATATCTTTTTAATATAAGAGAATGATCTCATGTTGGTCCCACTATATTACTGGGCCAGTATGGAGCCAGTACTGCATCAGTACTTGCGATTTGTTATGTTCTTCTGCCGATTATTCGGAAACTACTGAACCGATTTGGATAAACTATTTTTTGAATAAAAGAGAATTATCCCATGGTGGTTCCATTATATAACTCGGCCAGTATGGAGCCTGTACTACGTCAGTACTGGCGTTTTTATTTTATGTTTGTCCTGCGATTATTCCAAAAAATACTTGACTGATTCGGTTGAAAACAATTATTTCAAACTTGCAGCTCTTTGCTTATTTCATTTTCTTTATCATTCATTATTTTGCATATAATTATATTGAATATAATTATATTGAAAATAAAAAAAAAACATACTCACAACGTGGAGGTACCTGCAATTCGAGTTCCACCCAGCTCCTACCCAACTACCCAGCCAAACGTAGGAACAGGAATGATGATATGACAATAATATAAAATGTTGTTTTTATATTTCATGCAGAAGAACTAGGAAAAATGTATGCCATCTCTGCGTGGAAGATTTCTCAATCTTTGCACTTCTTTCTCGCATCCGGGACAGTCTTTCAACGCATTTGCTAGGAGATTCCTCGCGACGAATGTCTGCCATTGTCTTCTTTGCTCGAGAACGGCGTTCAGATTTAGCCTCTTGCGTTTCGTGCAAACGGTCTTTTCTCTTACGTGTAGCATCCTTTGTAGGTCGACCCATATTACAATATAAATTGAATGAAACTCAGCCCTTACAACTAAAAAGTCTGAAATAAATAATTTGTTGAAAAAAAAACGAAGAATCGACTTCGAAAAATGCACTAAAAAGTGTGAAATAATTCACAAAAATGTTCTCGAAGTTAGCACTGAATAACAAATTGACATATACCGTCACAGACCCTATTGTGGATCAGTGCCTTTATTGTGAATCATTTACTTCTAAATAGACATTATAAAAGTTTTGCATTACTTCTTTAATTATTTTGATACATAAGAATAAGTGCTTTCAAAATAATAATAAAAGTAACGCAAAACTTTCACAAAATAGTTTTAACATAAACTGATTCCCAATAGAGGCACTGATCGACAATAGGGTCCGTGACGGTAGTATCTTGCTCAAGAATATAATTTATAAATAATATTGAAATGGTTCCAATTTCCTTAAACCTGGAACGAAATATGTGTCCCACTATCGTATATCCCACTTAAAGTTAATAACTCGTAATCGAAAGCACTGGTTTGAGAGAAAATGCTTTTAAAAAGAACTTCCAATGCAACAATCTTCTTCAAATGATAGTCATCAGCTAAACTATCACATATAATTCAAATAATACTGTTACAATTGTAACTGCTCGCGCGAGCTTTTATGTATTATCCCCGGGATAATCTTAATGTGCTTAGAAGAGTAAGATTCCCAATGAAACAAAAAGAGGTGACGATATATGTCAATTTGTAATTCGGCGCCGACTCTGAGAACATTTTTGTGAATTATTTCACACTTTTTAGTACATGTTTTTCACACTTTTTAGTGCAGTTTTCAAAGTCGGTTCTTTTTTTTCAAAAATTTTTTTTGTTTCAAGTACAGATACTTAAAATAAGTAAAATTCGCGATTTCGTTACTTATTTTAAGAACGAAAATAGTACATTGTGCAACTATGGGAGAAAATGAGCTATTTCTAGTCGAAGTCGAGTGCTGAACATACCTCATCCGAGTCTGAAACAGTTTTTCTTCCCGTGCTACACACCGTATTTTTTTTCAACAAAGGCATGATAGGGTCTTTTTTATGCATGAAAGTTGGGTAACTGATCGCGCATTTCGAGTCGTGTACAATGCAGTTAAAAATTGTTGTATTTTTAATTTTCACTTTTAATCATACAGTTTAAATATTTGTACCTTTCCTTATTTCGATTTTAATCGAAACTCGCGCATGCACAGTTACGCACATGTGGCTAGCAGTAAACTTCACACTTACGCGCATAAACAAAGGTTACACCCGAAAAAATGGGTCCTGAGCTTATTTCCTACAATTATTCGCAATTTTTGAGAAGCGGGAAAAAATGAATTTTTTCCCCGCTAAATGCGCGATTTTCTGCGCTACTTTTAGGCATGAAGAAAGGCATATTTCATGCCTGAGTTGAAAAAAGTGATATACCATGGTCAGATTTAATTCAGGTTCAGGTAATCCTCACAGTTTACATACGTACACGCATTTATACCTTTATTGGGATCTGACAATAGATCCTCGCCGCCTGGTGGCAAAAAATACAAGCTCATTGCATGGAGATTTTGAACGACTATTTGACTTCTGCGCATGTTTTTGCTTCTAAACGCCTACAATAACCGTTCAAGTTAGACATATTATGTTGGCCACGCCCACATGTCCGATCCCAATATAATGTATTTATAATTGAGATGCAAAGTAATATTACTGAAACACATTCGTACTGACAAAGAGAAATTAATTTAGTTAATAACTTTTCACCAATTTAGATAAAACTACGCGTTACATATCTTTACAAGAATTTGACAGCATTTTGTGTATACTAATAGCAACAATTAAAACTATCACTGAATTTTATGCCACGCTAAACAGTTTTTAATTTTTATATCTTTTGACGTGATTTTGATAAACTCTAAAATGATATCATAGTTTCAAAATGTTATTACTGGTCAGTACAGTGTGGCACAGCATTCAGTCAAGGCTTAAATGATTGTTGGAGATAAGTAGCCTATACTATCAAATTTTAGCAACAATGCGCCCTGAGTTGTTTTCTCAACATAGGCGTAAAAATATCGGCGAAAAGTGAAATAACACAAAAGGTTAAAAAATCGGCGGAATTATTCCCCAGGCCTCCTTACCCTGGTGGAAATTTATCCCGTCCACTTTATTGATCTATGTACAATAATCTCGTGCTGTGTAGATTTAGGTAGGTTAACTAGATAGTTACTATAAAGAAGTGTAACGGTCGACCCTTCTATTTGCCCCGATAAAACTAGATAAGCAAAATTATGACAATAACAACCACTTAAAGGTTATGTTTTAAGAAACAGAAGCACAATCTATTATGCTTATTATGTATTATTTTGATTTAAAGAGTTTATGTATTTAAGAACTCAATAACAATATTATGTTACACATATATATTAACTAATCAAAATAAAAAAATAATCTGAATATCTAAATAACTATATGAAGTATTCATGCATATATTTATTTTGTTTATGTAAAATTAGTTTCCTTACATTTGATTATGTTCCATCCTAAATATAGGCTTGGCTTCAAAACCTGTATGGTTTATGTAAGGAAAACTATTTTCACACACATTTATTATCAACTGATTAATTTTCTATTTTTAAAAAGAAATAATGTATTTGAGTTATTATATACATGTTCTGTTTTTGTATTTCCTACTGTGATTAAATTAATATCAAACACTTTCATCTATGGCCAGTTAAAACATAGTAATTTGTAATTTATAAAAAAAATTCTCGTCTACATGTGCTCGACTAATGTGTTTGTCTTTGAAAATGTTGTCACGGATGAGCACTTTATGTATTATAAGAACTCACATATTGATACAAAATTATTTGCAGTTTTGAAATTAAAATTCTAGTTTTAAATAAAGCATGTCATAAAGTACATATTTGTACATATTATATTATTATTATTTATATATTACTTTTCAAGAAACAACTACATCAATCAGAACATTATTTTGTGATCACTGTTATTCATATGCAAGGAACATTATTTCTAAATTTTCATTTTTTAGGTTAGATATGCTTTCTGACTACTTTTATATGTAAATAGTATGAATAGAACTGTTAATCTTATTATTATAATTGAAAACTTGCATGTTAAACTTTTTTTAACATTAATTTTTACAATAAAAGTTCTGTTCAATAAATAATATATAATCTCACAGATTTTATATGTACATATTATTATTGACAAATCTATGTAGATCTGTGTGGATTTATCGAGTTTTGTACAGTCTGTTACTATCTGGTTTGCCTATAAAGGCCGGTATAGCGAATACGGGCGCCACGATAAGATTTCTACCAGGGTAGCAACAGATTTTAGGCATTTAAACTGATTTTTAACATTTTGTGCCAGGTGTCTCAAAGATCGATGAATATATAAATGAGTCCGGTAATTAAATTTTTGTAATTAAGAAAGCGCCTTAAATAGACAAATTTTAAAAAGCATTTCTTTTATCAAGTAAAATATTATTCCAAAATTATATCAAATATTTTTGTGAAAAATCATAGACAGGGTTTTTTGGGGTCGCTGATTATGAATATTTTTATTTCTATTCTATTTTTTCGGCCATTTTGGATGGTCCATTTTGTCTTTCGTAAATCTGTCTTCATATTCGTAATCGGCGACCCATGTATACTAACAAGAAGAAATCAACCCTGCCGAACTTGGATTTTAATGAGGCTTTAGGATGTGTTTTGTAATGGGTGTGTGTTGTAATGGGCCCGTGTATTCGAGATATAAGTTATTTTACTCCAAATATATGTTATTTTAGTGAAAAAAGGTACCTCTTCTAGTGATTATAAATATATTACCCAGTACATGGTCTCCAGCATATCAGGGCCCGAGATTGCTGATACCGACTTGAGAGTCTTCGGAGAAACTTTCAAAAAAGTAGACAACTTTAAATACCTTGACACGATAATAGACAATATTAAAATGGACCTACGAGAAATAGGATGTTATGAGGAGGATTGAATGCAACTCGCAAACAATAGAGAAATATGGCGTGACTGTGTAAACTAGGCTATGGACTACACAGCTACGGATAGCTAGTCCCAACAAGTAGTTATGATAACTATGGTAATGATGAAAGCACGTCTACAGCCGACATAAAGACTATGTGATAGCTGTTGCCCTTCAGGCACCGTTGCTGTTTACCTTTACTACTTGGCCTTTATACGAGGGTAGTTCAATAAGTCTTTAGAATGAGCAACAGATGGCGCGCGAATCGCTCCAAATCATCTGTTTTCAGCCAGCACCACTCCCGACTTGATATATGGTGCAGTCACAGTCCACATCTTCTGAGTTTACGTGTTTTTATAACCAATTGAAAAAAAAAATTGCTTGTTAAGAAAAATGGAAAAAAACGAGTTCAGAGCGGTAATTAAACATTTTCATTTAAAGGGTTTAACTCCATATGAGATAAAAAATGAATTGGACTCAGTTCATGGCACATCTGCCCCTGCCTTAGCAAGGGTTTATAACTGGGTAAATGAATTTAAGCGTGGTCGTACATCAATAAGTGACGAACCACGTTCAGGAAGGCCCGTAGAAGCAACTACTCCCGAAATCATCAATAAAATCCACGATATGGTGTTGAAGGATAGAAGATTAAAAGTGCGTGAGTTAGCTGAGGCCACAAGGATATCTATAGGTGCAGTTGTTTCAATTCTACATGAAAAATTAGGCATGAAAAAGCTATCGGCAAGATGGGTGCCGCGTTTGCTCTCAGCTGAGAATAAACGCAATAGAGTGGTCGCCTCTGAGGCTCTTTTGGCGCGCATAAGTCGGAATCCTGAGGAATTTTTTCGTCGATTTGTGACTGTGGATGAAACATGGATACACCACTACACTCCTGAGACAAAGGAACAATCCAAACAGTGGATTTCCACAGGCGAACCAGCTCCAAAGAAGGCAAAGACCGTAAAGTCAGCTGGTAAGGTTATGGCTACAGTTTTTTGGGATGCACGTGGAATTATACTTATTGACTACTTGGAAAAGGGTAAAACAATTACTGGTGAGTATTATGCATCATTATTAGAGCAGCTGAAAGAAGAAATTAAAAAAAAACGACCACATTTGGCGAGAAAAAAAATTCTCTTTCATCACGACAACGCCCGAGTTCACACATGCTTCGTTTCAATGGCTAAAATTGAAGAACTAAAATTCGAATTGGTCGAACACCCACCGTATTCACCAGATTTAGCCCCCAGTGACTTTTTCTTATTTCCAAACTTGAAAAAATGGCTCGGTGGACAGAGATTTACGGACAACGAAGACGTCATTGCCTCTGTAAGTGCTTATTTTGAGGAACTTCCGAAAACGCACTTTTCTGAAGGATTAAAAAAACTTAAAAAGCGATTGACCAAGTGTATAGAGCTCCAAGGAGATTATGTTGAAAAATAAAAAAAAATTTACCCAAAAAAAATTGTTTTTATACTTTATTCTAAAGACTTATTGAACTACCCTCGTAATAATAATAATGTATTTACACTAGAAAAAATGGCTTGAAAGACATTAAAAGTAAACAGAAATAGCTTTAATTTGAGATATGTAACGTTAACAAATATTAATCGGAACCAAAGGTATTAACAATTGAAAATGATGACTAAAGATGCATGAATATTTGTAGAAATTGAGGTAGTTTGGTCATTTATAATTGACCTTTAGAAAAAAAATTATATAAAAGGCTTGTAAAAATTCTACAACTTAAACAATATAGCATATTAAAGAAGATCACTTAGTGAAATGGAAAAACATTATTTCAAGAAAATCGTGACGTCAGAAGCGTAAATATTGTCAATTTAGAAGAAATTCTACATATAAAATAGAGTTTTCTATATTTTTCAATCAATTTTAATATTTCGGTGCATATTTTCTTCTTGAAACATTTGTCTATAAATTCATCGTTAAAAAAATTATATATTAATTTAAATTTCATGAGAAAAGACTGATTGTTTATAAGTTCTTACATAGAAAACGTTTTTATATATATAAAAATACTCTTTTCTCTTTAAGGATATAAAAAATAATAATTTTTGAACGGTGAATTTATAGACAAATGTTTAAAGAAGAAAATAAGCACCGAAATAACTAAAATTTCTTTTAAATTGACAATATTTACGCTTCTGTCGTCACGATTTTGTTGTAATAATTTTTTTCCATTTCACTAAGTATTCTTCTTTAATATGCTATATTGTTTAAGTTATAGAATCTTTACAAGTTTTTTATATAATTTTTTTTTCTAATAGTCAATTAATAATGACCAAGCTACCTTAATTTCTACAAATATTCATGCATCTTTAGTCATCATTTTCAATTGTTAATAACTTTGGCTCCGAAAAATATTTGTTAACGTTACAGGTATTAAATTAGAGCTCTTTATGCTTAATTTTATTATTTTTTAAGCCATTTTTTCTAGTATCAATACATGCATATTTATAATCAATAGAAGAAGTACCATTTTTCACTAAGATAACGTATATTAGAAGTATAATAGCTCATATCTCGAATACAAGGCCTATTTCGCAGGGTTGATGTTCCCCTTGTAAGTTGCACGGAAATCGATCTAATACGAAGATGTATGGCTGAAAATGTTAAATTTAAATAATGGGAATGCAGGTAATGTGACCACCTTAAGAGGATGCCGTATCAACTGTCCTTGTCTAATTAAATTTTTGCTATTTATTCAAATAGTATTTTGTTAATTGAAAAATTAAGAGTCGTCCCCAATTCTTCGTAAAATAAGGAATATTTTCAGACCTAAAAAAATATTTAACATTACCGTCACGGACCCAGTTCCTAATCAGTACCCAGTTCCTTTGATTGATCATTTGGTTACATTTATTACTATTTTGACTTTAATGCATACAAAATTTGTTTTAAAAAAATAATTACTAATAGTAAACTATTTCGTAGTCATATAAAAGAACTTTAAAAGTTACTAGTAAAATACATTTTTAAGATAAAAAATGTTAAAGTTGGACGTTGTTGGCAACATCATGATTGACAACCACCATCTTACTGCAGTTGACTACAAGTGAGCATGCAAAGAAATTTACATCATTTCTTTAAAATTTTGTAATAGATTGTAGAAAAACTTATGTAATTAAGTGATTCAACAGTTTAGTCGTATAAATCACTTAAAACATTCATATAAAATATTATTGATATTTGTAAATACGTGTGATTAGAAATAGGGTCCAAATTCTTATCGTTTACCCAATTCCTGATCAGTATTAATAACATGTTTTATGTGTGTTTAAAAATCTTAGAATACACAAATATTTGTAATAACAATTCTATAAGTAGTTTTAATCCATGCGAAAATAATTTATCATGCTAAAGTCGCAGAAAACGTGACTATAAATCACAACACTATGTGCATTTTATAGGTTATAATATACGCTCGCACGTGAGTCTATATAATGCAGTAGACAGAGTACGAATAACCGAACACTTTTACCTCGCCTAAGTTTCACATTTATAATCACAGAACCAAAAAATGTTATATTTTAGTATATCTACTGTATTAGTATTGCTTAATAAGTTTTTGTTTATCATATAAAATACTTATGCGTCAATAATATTTGTGATCAGGAATTGGGTCTTGATATGATCAGAAACTACTTCCATACAAACCTCAAGTGATCAGGAATTGCTACCACAGCTTTTTTTCTTTGCGTCTTTATATTTAACTTAATTTTGATTATTTAAGTATTTTTTCAATTTTATATTAAAGATTAACAGTTACATTTGTTATTAGAAAATTCATTTTCCATGAATACCTCACCTTTACGCTTTGACATAACAAATAATGTGACGACGTGTCTTAACTGATCAGGAACTGGGTCCTTGACGGTATTTCCTTTCCGAGAATACTTTTGCACGCGAAAATGGAGGTTAGGTTTTGCGTGGCGAACTATTCTCGGAAAGGAAATAATGCTAGGTACTCTTTTAGGTCTCAAAATATTTCTGATTTTAAGAAGAATTGGGGACGACTCTTAGTTTTTCAATTAACAAACTACTATTTGAGTAATTAGCAAAAATGTTATGAGACAAAGACAGTAGATACGGCTTCCTCTTAAGGAACTTTCGATTCTCAGTAGATATATATCGGATTTTGTGACTTCGGAAACTAGTGAGACATGTTATTTGAACCTTTAACTCTAAAACCTCATGAGTTTTTTTGCAAAAAAATGTACTCTCTGAATTTTAATTAAAGAAGTTCTAAGTAGTTAAAATTGTTTTCTTTTTTTATCCGTTCTTATGTTGAAGTCGTATAGTAAGTGCTTCAAAAAGTCAAAACTAGCCTAGCAGAGACTACCTTTATGTGTTATCAGACTACATGGTGCCGTAGCATACGCCTTGGTGCCGATATTCTGGGATTAGTTTTTTGTCGTTGTTTTGCCTTGCAATGCATTCGAATGGCCACTTTATCAACCGACAAACGTCAACGAAAGTTGCAATTTTGGCATTGATAATAAACTCTACGGCAAAAACTAGCACATGCATCTTAAAGTACATATAAAAGCTATAATTTTATGTACCGTGTGATTTTGTTTCGCTAAAATCACGCTGACAAAAGTGGTATCTTTATATGCATGTCCTGCTAAAAATTCAGAGTTTTGATGCTTTCGCGCATAAACATGACACTATCTTACAATTAGACGGCGCTAGCAGCGGGATCACTGCGTCTCTCAACATCTATTGTCAAAATGCATATACTGCAGGAGTTACAGCGCTCCAGAATAACGCATACAGCGAGATCTCGTGCAGGTGGCAACATTACCTACATGGCCATATTACCTGTACCCACCTTAGATGAAGAATTTTGGTATATTCATTAAAAATGAGTTATGTGTTAGTTAAGAAAAAGCAAAATATTTTGTTCAAACATGAGCTTCAAGAAAAAGAATTGTTTTAATATTCTCAAAAGTCAACATTTTTGCGGATTTTCTCATATATATGAGGAGTGAACTAACAAAACCAGATAATTCCACGTGTAAATGGAATAACGTCTTATAGAGGTTCTGTTATTGGGGAATTTTGAGTTTGGATTAAACATAACACCCTGAATGTGAAGAAAACAGTGTATTATGATGAAAAAATAGATACAATCAATTTACATAAAAAATGAAATTATCTGGTTTTGTTCATCCACTCTTCGTATAAAAATTTTGTGTAGGAAATGTATCAATACTGTTTAACTGTATTGTAAAAGTATATATTTTATATGAAATATTTTTTATTGAAATACGTAAATCTTGTCCCGTATATTTTTCTAAAATATCTAATGTATTAGGAGATCCCTCTTTTTGCTTTGTCAAAGAGAAAGCTTTTTTATATAGTATCGAATGTAGAACTAGCGAGTAAAATGGCAAAATAGAATAGTTGGACGTAGATCATGTATATTCGTCTACAATTCCACGTGAGGGTAATACGTAAATCTAGTCCCGCATGTTTTTCTAAAATATCTAATGTATTAGGAGATCCCTCTTTTTGCTTTGTCAAAGAGAAAGCTTTTTTATATAGTATCGAATGTAGAACCAGCGAGTAAAGTGGCAAAATAGAATAGTTGGACGTAGATCATGTATATTAGTCTGCAATTCCACGTGAGGGTAATGGCCGAGCATTTAATCTTTCGGTCTCACCCTCCGGGTACTTAATTTTGCTTTTCAATAGCGTAAAATCACGCAATTAATAGATCTAGTGACTTATTTGCACCCTACGCAATGTATCGATGATTTTATAAAATTATAAAATGCACGCATTAACAATAATTGCTTTTTTTCAACTCAAATATTTGATCAAGTAATTGTGAATCCCAAACAAACAAAAATGTTAGTCAATTTAATTAAAAATCAAGGTTGATTATAAAATTCTAACGTAGTTTTTTTATCACTTGTATTGAATATCAAATAGATGATAGAAAATTCAAAAAGACATTGTTTTTTGCTTCCTAATAGAGGAAGCTTTGTGTTGTTAAAAGAAAAGTTTTGCTAAAAAGATGTTAAAAACACGTTATGAGATATTAAGAATCAAAATACACTATTTTTAGAAAATATCTATATGGATGTGTGTGTGCGAGCGTGCGTGCATACATGCATGCGTACGTGTGTGCATATGTGTGTGTGTCTGTGTGTATGTGCGTCTGTATTTGAGTATGTGTGTGTGTGTTTGTTTTTTCTTTTTCTTCTTAATGTGCAGCCTGGATTTTCGCTTGTTAGTGGCTGCTAGTTTTTCGGATTTTTTGATACTTTAGAAATATATCATCGGCTGAGTGACAATACATTAGAAATAGCATAAAATTACCTATCTTTTCCGACCCGAAATATTGAATGATCTGTTTCCCATGTTTTGTTATAGACGAATCTTCAGTTTCTTTCAAACGCTAATATCTATGAAAAGTAAGAAGGAAAATTTTTGAAAAAATTTGAGATGATGAGAAATATAAAGGAGAATATTCTGTGAAATTTTTTAGGCTTTATCTTTTTCTTTTGAAGAGAAAGAAATCTTTTTTGATAAAATTTGATCTTTTTACCACCTACGATAACTGGTGTAAAACAGAAGCATTTGATTTGAAACTCTCCAAAAAGTTAGCTTTTACTATATCTTGATTAAGTTCTGTTCCCAGATCATAACGACCTTGTTTTTTGACAAATGAAAATTAAAAATGTTATAGGTATCTTATTATACATCTTATCATAATTAGTATTATTATTATTTCTCCATTTATTATAGTATAATATCATACTGAAACTTTTACGTCGACATAACCCATATACATTTCATAAATTTATGAAAATTTTGTTACATTTTATATTATTACAAAAACAAAATTTTTGTAAATAATTTTCTTAGGTATGTTATACGTTATATACTGTGTTATTGAAACAGCGTCATGTCAAATATTCCTTACAATTTTTCTAATTATCATCACTCTTAAAAAATTAACGAAATAGTCACATGTTAGTGTCAGATTAAACATTATAATTAAATTTATACCAAATCTTTAAATGAAAACAGATTATTAAAAACGTTTCAATTTACTTACTTCTTGATGACTTAACTATTAATGGTTTATCAATTTATTTATTTATTAATAATGAACCACTTATTTACTCACCCCATTTGAAGAAGAAAATCTTACGTAAGAGAGGGGGGTAGAGGTCAACAAAAACTTACGGTTCCTTATGTGGGGGTGTGGGAGAGTAAAAAGTACGGAATATAGCCGTTACGTAATTTGTACACAGCCCCTATCGTTCTGTAATTTTAGTAAAAAATTATCTTATATCAAACCATCAATGATAAAAAGTCACACTTTTTTGAGCTATTAATTAAAAAGAGATATAGCAATTTAAAATTAATTTTTCAGAACAAAGAATTTCATATTGGAACAGTTAATTTAGTTTGAGGGAGCTAAGCGCCAATGAGTTAGCAGCGGTTTTAAAATTGTATCGAGGTAAGAATTATTTTTTCTTGTATTTTGCAATATACATAGATATAATAACTATAAGCTTATATCTTTTCGCTGTCGTCAAAACTTCTAGCACATAAAATAATACGATATTTGTTGCTCTGTTCAATGTCAAATACAGCTTTTTTTAATTGTAATACCAAATTTAAAAATAGGTTTTAATGCATAAAAACTAAAATTAAATTATAAGAAAATATTATTTTAGATACTCCGTTTCGTTGAGTAAGGGAATCACTGTATGCACACATCACTTTTTTCATTTCTTTACAGACCTCAATAATTTTTCATGTGAAGAATATACTTCAAAAGTTATACGTAGATTGAGATACAATGTCTCTAAATGTGTTTACAGTCGAGTTATACGTGTGTATTGGATAGGTAATCCAGAACTTTAAACGCGTTTTTCTCAAATCAACGTTTTTAAAATTGGGAAAGATAACTCCTAAATATTCGGTCAATGGCGATCAACCGGTACACACATATGCTTTTCTATATTCTTTATCGACTGTACCTATAAAATCAACAAGATATCGAAGGTTTATAACTTTTATTATAAATTAAATTTATTGCAAAATTATAATTATATTTGACAAATTGTATACTTTTCTTAATAACACTAGGTACATACAATCCCTCCGTGTAATAATAAAATAACGAAATATTTTTGTTTTTTTAATTTTAAATACTTTAGGACAGCGGATGCTACACGTCCCACCAATTCACGTCTCCAACGCCGAAAACTTTGAGAACATCTTCAATATATCTACATATATTACATTCAAATTCGGTACATTTTTTTTACTGTTTCTTGAAATATATACTTATATACATAATAATTACCTTTATTTTAAGCGTTTACATAGAACTCTCCCCTTTATAATAGAAAACTAAATATAAGAATAGAAAGGTTTTGACAAGATCTGAAGTATTGGAGCGAGTTGTCAATTCCATTCTACCTAATGAAATAAGGCATAATTTTTAGTTTTATGGTTCAAATTTATGAGCACTATTAAACACGTAATAGTATATTACGATACATGTGACCTAAGTGGCACTTTATTATACGGCGCGTAGTTGGATACCGTCGCGCCGTGTAATAAAGTGTCAACTTAGGTCACGAGTATCGTATACTATTTTGTAGCACGTGTGACATAAACGCGCCATCGAGATTGCGAAAATGAAGAGCGGGGGTGGACGGGGGGGGGGCAGAGCCCCCCGCATTGAAAAAAGTTAAATTGTAATTCATGAAAAATACGAATGTGAAAATCCCGCCACTTTCTCATGGCGGATATATAGCAAGTATTATAGCGCCATCTTGTAATATACTTCTACACTATATTTTCCGTTTTTCGTCCGTTGTAGCTAACTTACCAAACTTGTGTGCTTTTTAGATTTTAAATACTTACAACCGAATTACGTCGTGCGTTCGTTTTTGTTGTTGTGTTTTTTAATGTTAATATGGAAAACTCAGGCAGTTCGAGTAGTGGAAATGAAAGTAGTGGTTATGTGCCAGAAGCGATTAGAAACGCTTCGCAAGATGTTTCACTCAGTATGCTGCCAGATAAATCAAAACACTTATATACAGCAGCTTACAATACGTTTAAAAAGTGGCGAAAAGAGCATGGTACAAACTCATTTTGCAAGGATGTATTTTTGGCTTATTTCGCAGTACAATCAAAGAAATATTCACCAGCGAGTATGTGGTCAATGTACTCAATGTTAAAGTTAACGTGCAATGCTTATAACCAGATCAACATTGGTGAATACAAAAGATTGTTGAGATATTTGAAAAAATGTAATAAAGAATATCAGCAAATAAAATGCAATGTTTTTACCAAAGAGAACATCTCCAAATTCCTGAATGAAGCACCCGATGAGGTTTACTTATGTGAGAAGTTAAATAAAACTTATTCTTATACTATCGATTCTAAAATTTATCATTTTCATTTATTCATACATCTTCTATCTTACAAGTTGCACTTATTTTTGGAATAGCTGGGGCATTGCGAAGAGTAGAGTTCACAAATATTGTTATGAAGGATGTAATAAAACTTGATGATCAAGAAACTCTACTCGTCAAAATCCTAAAAACCAAAAATAATGTCCCCAGATCATTTACAATCACTGGTGTATTGTTCGAGTATTGTTGGAAATACATGCAACTTCGACCAGCATCTTGTTCGATTGACAGATTTTTTTTACGGTACAACAATGGAAAGTGTGCTGCACAACCTGTTGTTACAATAAATTTGCAACGATGCCAAGAGACATTGCCAACTATTTGAAATTGGACGATGTAGAAAAATACACTGGACATTCTTCTCGAAGAACATCTGCAACACTTTTGGTTGATGCCGGAGTAGACCTGGTTACTCTCCAGAGACACGGAGGTTGGAAGTCCAGTACGGTTGCTTATGGATATGTAGCTGAGAGTATAAATGACAAAATGAAAATTTGTAAGCAAATATCGAGTGGACTTGATGTACAGTCTCACAATATAACATCAACCTCCAGGATTATTCATAAACTAACAGAAGCAACTTCTTCAGCGCATCCATCTCAGCAAGTCGAATCAAGATTACCTTCACCATCTAACGTACCAGCAATAGTAATTCCTCCAGAACCGGTATCTCATAGTATACCATCAACCTCCACGACTACTAATAAAGTACTAGAACCTCTTAATACGAATACTGCATCAGACCAACTTCAGCCAGATGAATCAAGATTTTCTTCAACGACTACAATACATCAAAAACAAATTTCATCACAACCGTTTGAGGATAGAAATATGTCTAATTCTACCAAAGAGATTCAGCAATATCATACATTTCCTGTGTATTATCACCCTGATTTAGGACTTTACACATCAGAACCGAACATGGAAATTCAAAACAAAAGATTTATTTTTCATAATTGTAACGTTACAATTAACTATACACCTGGATCTCATGATATGAAAAGTGTTTATACAGCTGACAAACTTGTTCAAACTGCCGATTAATTCAAATGTAAATGTTCTTGCGTACCACTAAATATTAATAGTTTTTCTAATTATGAAAGTTTATTTCTTTAATTTTTGGTTATTCAATTTTGTATTAGATATAGAATAGCGTATCAATAAATTATTACGTTTTTCATATTTAATTAAAATTTATTTATTCACTTATCCTTCCTAAAATTTCAACTTACTAAATTTAATGAATGGTTTATTTGGAGGTTACTACTAACACTGTTTGAATTTCCATTCTAAAAAAATGTCGCATGCATGGTTAACACCTTGAAACTAACCTATAAATATCGAAGTGATTAGACGGAGTTTTTTCAATTTTGGGTACACTTTGAGAATATATCCAGAGATTATTTACATCTTTCTTTTATTCTCATCAATAAAAACACATATTTCGAGTGTTTTTAATGTTTATTGTTGTCTACTGTGCGTCTGTGACCTAAGTAAATTCGTTATTACACAGTGTAAATAAGAGCTTCTTAGGTCACGGATAAGCGTTACCTAAGTGCGGGTTTAAGTCACACAGTGCTATAAAAAATTGATAGAATTCATACCAAACTGTAAGTACTTTTTCAGTTTTTATTTTTAAGCTTAAAATTTTCAGTTTCTATATTTCAGTTTATATAGAATTTAAAAACCATATAAGAAAAATTTGTGTTTCAAATCAAGAACTGAAAGAAGCTTCTAAGTAAGATGTAAATTTTTAAAAAGCTCTCGTAAAAACGCCTGAAAGTATTGTAACGTTGACCAAGCGTCTCAAAAGCACGCACACGCATATGCACACACTCGTTTCTTCTTGCCCTGGGCACTGACAAACAAGAGAGAACAAAAAAAGAGCGAAAGTCTGGAAAAAATGACAGAAACTGCTACTCACTTTGAGGATTTTCGCGCGCTGTGGGCCAGGAGGAGAGTGCGCGAGCGAGCAGGCACGCGGCTGTAGAGATGAAAGCATAAAAAGAGGGAAAGACAGAGATAGGGGGGAGAGAGAGAGAGAAAGAGAGCGAGAGACAGAGAGAGAGAGAGAGAGAGAGAGAGAGAGAGAGAGAGAGAGAGAGCGAACATGCAGCGTTCGAAACTGGAAGTAACCCCCTTGTCTGACGACTACTAAACTCGACGCTTTGTCGCTCACAAACAGCTCCGCGGCATTCATTTGTCGAGAGTCATTCGGGCTGTTTGACTTGTTGAAGGGTTTGCTGAACATGACGATACTCCTCTGTGTGTTGTTCAGTCTCCAGACTTACGCTCGGTCACGTCAGGCATCGGTTAAACCCCTTTCGACGAGTTAAGCGCGTGAACTGCGTCTTTTTTCGCAAAAAATTCTTTTTTCGAGTTGTCTTGGTAACTTTATTCTTGTATAGCGAGTTAACATTTACGAGATACACAAAAATGTATATTTATTTTTGTCAGAAGGTGTGTTCAAACATCCTTTGTTAAAGATAATGACACAGATATTAGCCGGAAAAAAGTTAGTCGTGGTATTAAGCAATTCCACAGTTTCTTTGATTCCATCACTTAACATTTAAGTTTTATGTATTTTTATAGATTATTAAACGATAATACAGTTTTTATGTTCTTTTAAGATGTATTTGACTTAATTTTTAGGGTGCTTAGGCTAACTTTTTCCGGAATAATTTCAATGCCATTCAAAGATATACAATGCGCATGATACTCTATGATGAACAGATTAATATTTTTTTTTGTAATCGAATTTAATAAAAAACATTTTTTATATAAGTCAATATAAAAAATAAAGAAAAATCATTTATCAGTCTTCTTATATACTGCACAATTGACGAAATGCTGTCTATACCTTGCAACTTTTGGAAAAATCATGCTCCGCCATATGCAGTGCTTTGTTGTCCTATATAATATCGCCATTTTAGATTTTGTGACAAGCTATTGAATTTTGTTTTACCCATAACCCTATAGAACCCATTATTAGCATGTCTGCTACGTTTACTTTCATGCAAAGCTTAAGGGGATGCGTCAGTTTTTCTCAAAAAATACGTATCAGAATCAAATTTCCTTTTCAGGGTAGCTTTATTTATATGTAATACATGGCGGAACACTCAAATTATTATAAGAATCGAAAATGGGCAATTATGTAATTATACTAATTTTCAATTCTGATATCAACTTTTTTTTTCACGTTCTTATTGAGACATAGAATGATTTACCTCAAATTATCAGTGTTCCTCTACTTATTTGGCCCAAATAAAGCAATCCTTAAGAGGAAAATGGATTCTGAGGCGTAGTTTTTACGAAAAACGAAAATTTTATTTTTGTTTGCTTCGGTCGGTAAAGTAGGTCTGACGTATCCCCTTAACTAGTAAATTCGTCCATTAATTTTGGTAGCACCTACAAGTTAAAGGCCCTAGCACAAGAACTGACGTAGATTTCATACGCTATTGCAAAAGTGTCTCAAATATTTTCAATCGAATTTTGCAATTGCAGATTTAGAAGTAACTGTAACATTAAAGTGCGCCAACTTTGTAACCATTACTTACGGTATACGTCGAAGCTTTTACGTTACCCCCGTTAACGGCATACGACACCTACGATACTCTCGTAAGTGTTGTACGATATCTACGTCAGTTGCTGTGCTATGGGTTTAACATAGCACATATTCGGTCCGAGCATAGCTGGTGGCGCCATCTGAAGTTTTATGTATTTTCCATGAGCTACGACTTTTTTTGCCACCATGGCGCTTCGATCACTTCTTTTATCCCCTGCAAGCGGACGCTTGGAGCGAATACTTCAATGGAAGATAGAGGTTTAATATATTATAAATGGATTATTACATTTATAATTTAATTGCTAACTAGAACTAATTGTTGTCAATAAATAAGCATAATCTAGTGAATTAAATTATAACTCTATACGCTTTCAGTCGTTATTAATCCATAATTAATGAACAAGTATTTTTAAAAGTTAACATATAAATATATAATATTAAGACTATTTTAGCTCTATGTTTCTACTAAAATTTAAAGTACGTTCGTGGCGGGAGAAAATGTAATTAACTATATATATATCATGAATACACTGGAAGTATAGAGAGATCATGAATTGTCATTATAAATGATGTATGTATAATCACAAAAATAGAAGAGCAAATCTATTTCCCAATCCAGATGTTTCCTTCTATAAATAAATGTCTGTACGTATGATTTTAAATAGGTATACTAAAGAATTATATATGTTAATTTTAATAAGAGTAAAAGTGCAATGTTTTATAGAAATCGTGATTACTTAATTGGTGTTGCTGTCATGTTTACATAAAATCACGATACCTTTAATTCTTGTATTGATATTTGCCAAAAATACGTGATACATCGTTGTAAGAGGGTTAATTGAAATGTCATGAGGGGAAAGAAAAACAGTGGCCAAATAAGTTGCGGATCAAATATCACGTAGTGCAAAGGGCCCGTCAATATTTACCGCCTTTCCACTGCTACTATAGCAAAAATGTGTAAATATACTTCTGATGTAGAAAATCAATGATAGTGAATGGGGTACCTACACGTAACACATAACCCTCGCGCTCGCCTCAAACGAGCGAAACGTCGCCCGAGGCACGCTCCCGTGGTCCTTTAAAAAAACCGTCTCGTACGTTATCCTCTCTGCTCTCTCGAGCCCTGAAGGAGACGACTATACGACTACGAGGACAAGGACGAAGAAGACGAAGAAGAAGTGTAGCAGTCCCTTATCGCGCGCCTTCTGTGTTTGCCTTTTGGATTCAGCGCCTCGTCGTTCTCGCTGGTGGACGAATCTCAGGCGCGCACCGTAAGTAGCCCGAAGAGCAAAATAACAAGGCTGCGGATATGCAGGATAACTAGGGCGAGAGCAAGGGATGAGGCGGGAAGAGCGAGTATGAGGATAAGACGACAATCCGCTGCACAAATGCCGTCGGGATTTAAATCGGGCAGCTCGGGCCCTTTCAATGGCAAATGGCAGCAGCAGCAGCAGTGGTAGCCGGCCGGTCGTCGGCGAAAGTGCGCCAGCTACTTGGCTGTTTGTACGGGGGATTTATATGCGGACGGGCGAGAGGTACACAATGCTTCTTGCCCGGACGCGCGCGTCTCGGAGGAAGCGGAGATAGGACGGACCGACGAGAAACCATGGAAAAGAATTATTCTTGCCAGTCTACCGACTTTGCATTTAAACGCCAGTGCCGCGCACTATATACACCTTGTATTCACTTGCAGCTACATACGTGATACTCAATTTATGCACTTTTTTGCCGATAGCCGTTACATCAATCGCTTTAGCTGTACCTTCGGTGCGAAAAACGTACTCAACATTATTTGACATTTTTAGCTATTTGATGGTTAACGAGTATAGTTAGAGTTGTGGAATGGCCGTCTTTTCTACTAATGGTCAATTGACCAAGAAAATGATGGTCAATGTATTTAAAAACGTTTTTATTAAAAAAAACATCTTACATGCAACAAACGTTTTTACAAAGATCATTTAAGCGGTTTTTTAATTAAATACTAAATAATAATATTTTAAGTCAACTGGTCTCACTATGTCTTAGTCTTTGTATAATAGTACATTATGTAACAAGGGCAAAAAGTCGAATATTTTTCCCGCGGGTGAGTTTACTGCGGCAGTACCACCCGAGCGAAAAATCGACTTTTTTCTCGAGTTACATGTAGTACTTTATGCCCATCTCAACTGTGGCCACTTTTTTGACTTGGAAAGCGGGACTAATGGACTGTTAAAAGACAATCGAAAATCAGGGTTATTGGTAGAACTTGATGAAATAAAGGAATTTTGATTATTTTCCAGTGAAGTCACTTTTTTCCCGTAATTTTGGTCTCGCTTTTCAGTGAAAAAGTGGCCTTTTTCGTTCAGACGGGCATACACTCTTTTTCCAAAAGTATTTGTTTTATTAGAACGTTCTTACCAAATAGTTATGAAATCATAACATTGTTTTATATTTAATCCGATGACTGCATTTAAGAAATATATTGTCTAACCTATTTTTCAAGAAAGATTGCAACAACTTTTATATTATAAAAGGAAAAACTCTGAAATATTTGAGCACTACTTCATAAATATAAGAACCATTTTTCCATCAGATAACATGACGACCGATTTCTTGTGGCCGACAAAAAAGAAAATATGCAAAATTTTTGCATCGCTCAAATTTGCGTTTATTACCTATTTTTGATATGAAAGAGAAATTTATACAAAACAAGTGATTTTCCTTGACTAGAAAAAATTTGGTAATCAACAGGTTGACATAATACTTTATAATGTTATCATATACTTATTTTATCACACAACAGTAAATACATTTGTTGATACTTCAAAACTAAATTCTTTTTAGTTATGAAGTTCTCTATTTGTATTCTCATTTGGGTAAGCAACAAGGTTGTCTCTAGATTCGTCTAGTTGTGTCTTCTATGTAAAAGTAAACATGAATATATATATATATATATATATATATATATATATATATATATATCGTCGAGAGCTATCTCCGCGCATCACTATAAATGCGCCCTTACTCGGTACCAACGCTTGATATAACAAGACTGCATGAATATTGGTGCATTTTAATTAAATCTAACGCACTCGGTCATATGGTATCGTCACAATAAAGGTCACAAATTTATCAGTGGTCCCTGGACGGTCAATTGACCATACTTTGACGACACTTCTGACGGCCTCACAACGCTAAGTATGGTTCATTTTACAAAATATATGCATAATATCATAGATTACTTGAATACTTATAGAAAATACATACAAAAATAATATACAAGTAGAATTAGTTATGGATATGGTAAGGCGAGGGATAGTGTGTTACTATATTAACTTTGGTAACATTTTTCAACTATCTTTCACATTTCTTCATATTTGACCAAATTTTTCAAACAAAAGTTGTCTGTGAAACATACATCAGATGAAAATGTAGGTGATTTTTTTCATGATATTACTCAGTAAGATAGTATAAGCAAATCAAACAAAGGGTCATCACGGTCATAAAACTCTTATCAAGAATTAACGTATCGGTCATTCTATAACAGAATCTAATACTTACCGGATATCATCCTGCAGTATTTAAAAAAGATTAGGAAATAAAAGATTATAGGTTAATCATCAATAGCTGCGAGATAAAATATTATCTGCCTTAGTAAATTTGTAAAAAGTGTACATAGTTAATAGAGCTCACTTATTGCATTCGATCCATTTTCGGAAATCTAAAATTCAAAGTGAAATTATGTTTTTTTAAAGTTTGGTAAATTAGTTTTTAGTTACAGCAAGTAGAGCTGGATTGAAAGATCTTTTGCGTTTGACCTTGAGGGATCGTAGTAAGTAGACAAAGACTGCAGCTCAAAGATCGGGGCGCACTTACGTTGGCTGATCCGATCTCGAGGAGCCCTAAAAACAGCGCAACTCCCTCCTACGATTTTCCCTCGGCGAGCAAACAATTTAACAAGCAAAAAAGTTCCTTTCACTGACGCTAAGGCAGTCTGCGCTGCGCGGCTTACTCCGCGCTCGTTAAGGGATTCTCCGGCACAGATGATGAGGACAGAAGACGCGCGCGCGAAGGAGGGAGCGTGCGAGCGGCCATCACAGTGGGGAAGAAATAGAAAAGGAAGCAAGTGTCGCAGTCGAGAAGACGAAGAGAAGCCTCTGTCCCATGTGACAGAGGGCGGGGGGGGGGAGAGAAGAGTTATCCTTCGTTAGGAGACGTCAGCGAAGCACCTGCTGCCCGATTACGCTGCGCCCGGGCTCACACTTATACGAGCGCGTGCGAGGTTCGCCGACCCTGCGACGAATACGACAACTGCGGCACACCGAGAAAGGTACGCCCGCGTTCTGAGCAAAACTGCGAGTGGGACTGCCGTCGCTCCTACTATACCTACACGAGAGCGCCGACAACTTGACGGATAGCTTGTCAAGCCTCGCTGTGAGCTTTTGTGTGTATGAAACTTGTCGTATAGGCGCCTATTAGCGATGAGCCCGCGGTAGACTTCTTTGGTTCTGCTGGACGCAGCTAAAACGGACTTAAAAAAAAGTTTTATTACATTCTTTATTCAATTTTTAATTTAATTTTTATCAATTCTTTAAAAATTCATATTGACCATTCGAACTGATAATTATTATTTTTTATTTAAGTATAGGAATATGCATGATTCATGAATCGAATAAAAGTTTGGTTTCGACACATCGTACTGGTAAGAAAGAATTTTTGGAAGCGTATTTGTAGTTCCATAAAATATTCGTTCAATTAATAGTACATTATGCATCAAGGGAGTAAAGTGGGCAATGTACGCACTGTGTGACGTTGGCATTTCACACAGTGCATGCTTGCCTACTGTACTCCAGAGGTGCGTATACTACTTTTCACCACACTCCCGTAAAGAAATGACTGTACGCATCTCAGCAGGCCGTACAGTACCCCATGCTCTGCCTAGAAGTAAAGTGACTTGTGTACGCGCGACGCGCTGTTTTACCGCTCGAGACGCAGTCGAGAGCGGAAAAAGGCGCATCGCGCATGCGCAAGTCACTTTATTCCCTAGGCAGTCCATGCGGTACTGTACGGCCTGCTGAGAGGGCGTACAGTCAGCACTTTACGCGCAGTGTGGTGAAAAAGTATATTACGCAACTAGTGCGCAAAATAGGTAATTCCCGAACGAGTCGATTTTGTCGCTCGAACGATAGCCGGGGGGTCAGGAAGACTAAAGGTCCCGAAATTCCAAATCGATTAGAACAGCCAGGAAATAATTTTAATAGTGAGATTCCCAGGAGTTCGAACGTGAATGAGGGGCGGCATCGCGAGATGGCGTTCGTGCAGCGTTTTTGCGTGAGCGCTGCGGTGTGATGGTAGGGTTAGACCTGATAAAAACTGCAACGGGGCTGCATGTAAAACCGTTTTTGTTTTAGAAGACCCGTGCACGGATAAACGAGAGATTCGTTTCCCGGAGCCGCGGAGAGTTGCCTCTGCGTCTTGGTGTTGGTTGAGGTCGTCAGCTGCAAAAGGGTAGGTTTTGAGAGGAAAAAGGGAGTTTCAGCGAGACGGCTCGTTTTTTTAGCCGCAGTGACTGCTCGTGCGACCCGAGATATTTGGCGAGACGCTTCACCTCTCCAGCTGCATCCACAACTCGTGCAACATGAGAAATTTAGGTTAGGTAGGAAATTTGTATATCTTATACACTCATCGATATATAACTACACAGGTTTTGCTGGAAGCTTGTGAGCACGTTTACATTTGGTACCTCCTGTGAGGTGTGTAACCTCACACACGTCGAATTAACTTCGCTGTATCATCAACTCGACCAAACTACGTTCATTTCAACGAACGAGTCCATTGTCTCATCGCATCATCGACTCAAGCTCTACGTTATCGATTTATGTCGTCGCGCGCAGCAGATAGCATTGCCACAAGTCATTTGGCTGAGTGTATTTGACGACGGAATCCCTTTCCCTGACTCATTAATTGTCTATTAAAAATCAATAAGATTCAACCGTTAAATAGCATCTAATAACATAAAATAAAATCTAATAAAATTTCAGGTGACTGGTGGTTGGACGATCGTGAGCGAAGTGGTGCACCTCGGTGCGCTATTGAGCAGTGTTATTCACTTTCAATTGTCTAGCTCAGCTTCGTCACGGGGGAATGAGCAGTCGCGGTGGTGCTAAGGTCTTCACCGCTGAGTTTGAAAAGTTGCTTTTGTCAGAAAGAAGTGGAAAGAATCTCTTGAGTTAGACGAATTACCAAAGTTGAATAAGTTCTATAAATTCATAGAGGAGACCGTGTTCCGCCTTTGCACTCTGGAAGTCAATAGCGCTCGTGAACAAGGTCCCTCGAATGTAAAACGAGTTTCCAAAACTCTACGTGCGGCATAGACTAGAAAGAGAAACGACAACGTACGTACATTGGTCATAAGCACTGCGCTTGCTTACTCGCATTGCAAGGGCCCTCACGCAATCTTCAGGTGTCCAAACTTCAGAACCTTAGCGGTGCATCAACGATGGGACTTTGTCAAGACCAACAAGCTTTGCGTTAATTGCCTTCGAAGTCACAGCGATAAATGTGGGTACGGTCACGGCAAAAGGTGCGATAAACATCACAACAAACAGCATGACCAAGCGTAGAGGTATTTAGCATCCTCTCTAGACTAGCACATTCGCAACTCATGATGAGCGCGAGCGTACACGCTCAATGTTCCGACGGAAGCTGCATCGAAGTTCGCGCCCTCTTAGATACCTGCTCAACCAATCATTTCATCACTGTCGATTTAGTCCGGAGGCTGCGGCTGTAAACGAAAACAGAAGCTAGAGGGACAGTTGAACTTGTGATCAGATCGCGCACGTCAAATTATCGAAGAATCTTCCATTGTTTGGTAGTTTCCAAATTTTCGCGAGAGATAGTAAATATTCCGGCTAATATTCCTTTGGCTGACCCTCAGTTCCACATTCTGCGTACGGTTGATCTAGTTATAAACGCCGGAACGTCGGTAGCGCTCGGAAAAATCGATTGGACAAATCGAGTTGTCTCGAGAAAATTACGAGCTACGGTTACAAAAAACGCTGTTAGGTTGGGTGATCGTCGGAGGGATAGACGACGCGATTGAAAGACCGGTAACCTGCAACTTGTCAGAGTTGAACAGAAAAATCACTCGCTTCTGGGAACTCGAAGATTGCGCGGGCGTTTTGGCCAGAACTCAAGAAGATATGCAATGCGAGGAACATTACGCAAAAAACTATTAGCGAGATGACAGCGGTAGATACACGGTAAGATTGCCGTTTAAAGACCACGACGTTAACTTCGGGAATTCTAGAGCCGTTCGTAGACTTCACTCGTTACAATGCAAATTTCTCGCGCATCCCGATCTACAACGCGCATACTCCGCGGTGATCCAAGATTATTTGGATCAAGGGCACATGTCGCGTGTTGAGGGAGAGTCGACAGGTGGTTACTATATGCCTCACCATGCCGTTCTCAAGTCGACGAGCACTACGGCCAAGGTTCGCGTTGTATTTGACGCATTTGCAAAATCAAATATAGGTCGCTGAATCAAGCCTTGCGAACGGGTCCCACCATACAACCGAAACTGTTCGAACATCTCTTGCGGTTTCGGGTTGTATCGACAAGTATTGATTGATCCGCGCGACCAGCTATTACTAAAGATTACTCTGGCAACAGGAGGAGCGAGTTGAAACCTTCGAACTAAACACAGTGACATTCGGGGTCCCCGCTGCTCCATACTTATCAATTCGTACTCTTCATCAGCTCGCTGCTGACGAGAGGTCCCGCTTGTCTTTCTAGCATCGCGTTAACACGTCGATGATTGGATAACTGCCGCTGATTCTCTCTAAGAAATTTTACTAACGCGCGACGAGATGATCGGATTGCTTCGCAGCGGTGGGTTCAATATCCTTACGGATAATATACTTTCGGATCCGTAAGTGGAGGTCTAACCATGAGCATGCCCTTGACAACTTAGAACAAAAGGATTTCATGTCAACATAATTCGCGGAAACAGACGCAACTCGAAAAACGTTAGAAATAGTATGGCGGTCCCGATCGGACGAATTAGCTTACTCGATCAACTCCATCGATTTTACCAGTAAAGCCACAAATCGTACGATTCTTTCACAAATTGCAAAGATCTTTGATCCTCTCGGGTTGCTCGGTCCCTTGGTGTTAGCTTTAAAAACGATCATCCAAGATTGTTGGAAGCTGAAGATCAGGTGGGATGAATCGGTTCCGCAGGCGCTTCACACTGTATGGCAATCATTCGTTACGCAGCGACACTTAATAAAGAAACTCGCGATTCCTCGACATTTGGTGTTACCCGATTATAAGCAAACACAGATCCACGGGTTTTGCGATGTTAGCAGGCGCGGTTATGGCGCATATTTGTTCATACGGTTCGTAAATTCGGAAGGTGACGTTCTCGTTCGTCTAGCATGTGCTAAGTCGCGAGTAGGACCGTTTAGTCAAATATCGATACCGCGACTGGAGTTATGCGGTGCCGAACTGTTAACACGTTTGTTTTCTGAAGCTCGAGAGTCACTCAATATTACTGTACAGCGGATCATTTTCTGGACTAATTCCGAGATCGTTCTGCATTGGTTGGAGAAATTACCATCAGATTTGCAGGTTTTTGAAGGAAACCGCGTCGCGAAGATACAGAGAGCGTCGACCTCGGTGCAGTGGCGACATGTTCGCAGCAAGGACAACCTTGCAGATCCATTATCTCGAGGTCAAACACCCGCCGAATTTTTCCGAAACGATGCGTGGTTCAACGGCCTTCCGTGGCTGTATTAATCTGAAGAGCTATGGCCAATTGCGGAGAAAGCCTATACTTCCAAATTACCGGGACTGCGTAAGTCCATTTGTTTAGCTACAAGCTCTGATGATTCATTCTATACGAGAATTTAATCGTATTCGAAATTGATTCACGTCGTAACCTATTGTTTGCGTATCTCGACTCGTCCTACACCCCCGACTCAAATACTTAATAGAGACGAGAAAGACGAAGCCGATCGACGGCTTTGGAAGATCGTTCAAAGCGAACGGTACGCTGACGAAATCAAACAAATATCAGAGAGAAAGGTAGCGAAGAGCGTTAAATTGGCTGCGTTGGATCTGTATCTTGATCAATTCGTAAATTAGATATGTCACGAAAATTACAAGAAAAATTACCCAAAAACGGCAATTTTGGCAATTAAACATGATTTTTTTAGATAACTGGATCATCTAGACTTTTGAAACAAAATAAATATTTTCTATTTAATATATTACAATACTCGATTTGATTTATTTTCTTAAAAAGATTAAATCTTTTTATTTACATATATAGAACACCATGCATCTAACTTTTTTGACAATCACCCATACACAATTATTATTTATAATACTGACTCTCTTATTGTCGTCTGAGCTTTAAGCTTTTTATTTCTAATTATTTGTGTCTAATTTTTCCAGTTAATTTTTGCCAGATGCTCATAATTTTTTTTTTATTTCTAATCTTTATTTTTCTCCGACTTTTTAAAGCGTAAGACTCAAGTCTAAAAATTGAAAAATGTACTTTCTATATAACTTAAATCTATGGGAAATCCAAATGTTTAATGTCATTCTCGTATGTAGTAATTTTAATGCTATCCTAGTTCAAGCCATTGATAAAACTTTTTTTTAGCTTAGATAATAATACTAAAGCTATTTTAATTTGAGCCATTAATACAACTTTTTTCCGATCAATCAAAGATAATATGTTATAGTTATAGTTTTGAAATTTATTCTAAATAATAATGTAAAAATACAAAAATTATATATTCTAAAACAATTGATGAAATTAATGGCGTAGAGCGTTTCTTACACATAAGAATTATACACGTAATTATTGTACACAATTTAGCATTGGTCAAATTATATATAGATATATTTGACCAATGCTAAATTGTGCACAATAATTACGTGTACAATTCTTATGTGTAAGAAACGCACTATGCCAAATTAATTCATTGATCGATGAAATTTAAAATTTTTTTTTTATTTTAAACTCTATTTCCACTAACTTTTAAGCCATTTTCATCCATTAAGGTGATGCTAAAGCCACCTGTCACCGATAA
The DNA here is from genome assembly GCA_949152435.1 of Gastracanthus pulcherrimus. Classification (NCBI taxonomy): domain Eukaryota; kingdom Metazoa; phylum Arthropoda; class Insecta; order Hymenoptera; family Pteromalidae; genus Gastracanthus; species Gastracanthus pulcherrimus. The sequence continues at coordinate 50,221,356 of OX424574.1, forward strand.
ATACGACGATCCACTTTTCTCATTCCATTTTCAATTTTGAGTAAATATCTCTATGAAACGTTGTTGTTCCAACCAAAAAGAACAACTTTTCATAGAGATATTTTCTTAAAATTGAAAAATGAATAAAAAAAGTGATTCCTCGTATTTATCAATAACACGGGGTTTAACATCACCTTAACGGGTAAAGACACCTTTGAATCGTAAAAATGAGTGATAAGAGTTTTCGAAATCAAAATCCACTGCCAACGTGATTCCAAGTCATCTAGTCAACCTTTTGACTCGATTCTATGGAAGGATGATGTGGAAACCGTGGGCGGGCGTTGTGGAGCGGCAAGTGAAGGAACCTTTGTGGGGGCGGAGGGAGGGGGCTTTGTGAAGGGGAAAATTGATGCTGCAGCATTTAAAAATAACGTATTTTTAAAATGTTTTTGTGGAGGGGAAAGTAGAGCGCTTTTACGTTATTTTGTGGAGGGGCAAATGGGAAGGTACCGCGGAGAGGCGTGGAGAGTCTAGATTGTAAAGTCAATGCTTACAACTATATATTATAGGAATTATGAATTTACACTTCAATACTCTTTTAAAAGTATATAAAATCAGTAGTTTAAACTTTGTAAAAGAGTAATTTGTTAGTTTCTGGGTAATTCTCTGGGAAATTAAAAAAGAAAAAAAAATTTATCTGGAACTTCGGTAAAAGTGTTTAATATATATAAACATCCTAAGGGTTTAAAAAGAATCTGAATAAATTCATGAACATTCTACATACCAATTGGAATACTTTTACTGAAGGTCCATCAAAAAAAAATTTTTTTTTTATATTATTTTATATATATAGCGTACGGGTACAATAGAGGTAGGGGATTGAAACTTTTCTTACGTAATACATCATTTTCTGAAAGTTTCTGTTTTTAAATTTTTCACTTGTTCACTTGACGTGGAATCACCCATATTTATATATATATATGTATTATTTAATTATAATAAATTTTTCTGAGTCGATATGTTTAAACATGTTCCAAGCTAAATATGACCATATTGCCAAAATATTCATTTGAATAGTGTTTTTTATCAATATTTCACATTATTTTGATTTTTTTATATTAATATTGCTCTTTGTTCATTTTGCGTCCATGGCAGTCACTTTTGTACTGACAGAAGCTATTTTCATGATTTTTGGTGTGATGGTTTGAGTGCTCAAAACCACTTTTTCCAGGATTTTAAGGTTTTAAATGGGACTAATTAATCAAAAAGTGTCTTAAATGGTCTTCAAACCATTGTTATTGAATAATTCAGAAAATTTTCTAATAAAATCCTATTTTCTTATTTTTCTAAGAGATTTAATTTTGTTAAATAAATGGAGGTTAAAATTTTCTAAAAAATTACTACATGCTTATATTCAGCCTTAAACAATTTAAATCATAAGGGTTTAAAAAAATCTGAAAAAATTCTTGAATATTCTACACAGCAATTGGAACATTTTTACTAAAGTTCCAGAAAATTTCTTTTTTCTTTTTTGATTTCTAAGAGAATTGCCCATATATATATATATATATATATATATATAAAAGCAGTAGTCTAAACTTTGTAAAAGAGTAATTTGGTTAATTTCTACCTATATATCGGCCACCGTAACTAATACTTAGATACAGTCGCCGAATAGAATATATATATATATATATATATATATATATATATATATATATATATATTCTATTCGGCGACTGTATCTAAGTATTAGTTACGGTGGCCGATATATAGGTAGAAATTAACCAAATTACTCTTTTACAAAGTTTAGACTACTGCTTTTATATACTTTTAAAAAAGTATTGAAGTGTAAATTCATAATTTTCTACTTTATAAAAGTATACAAAATTACTGCGATATTTTAAAAATGATGCTACGTGTACATTCTAGTATAGTTTGCGTGCTCCGTAATATTTGATGTCTACGTGTACATATTACAGGGAGATGGTATTTAGATAGTTATGGTTGCCGATGACGGGTCTAGGTTGTGCGCTCCGGAGCCAACTATCTAGAAATCGTCATCGGCCACCGTAACTAATACTTAGATACAGTCGCCGAATAGTACACACATATGGACATCAAAACCTACGGAACGCACTACTTTGATCATGTCATCGGCAACTGTATCTACATAGATACCGTCTCTGTGTAGTACGCATCGAAGAGGTAAAAAGTACGGAGTGTGATCTTCCAGCGTAATTACCTTGATGACGTCTCCGATTAATATGTTCACGTATACATCATTTTTTGCTTTTAAAAAGTAGAAATTTATGAGTTAATTCTTTTTTGAAGAATAAAGTGCTAAAATTATTTTTTTCAAAATATCCCAGTAATATTTTCTACTTTTATAGAATAGAAAATTATTAATTATACTTATATAGTGAGAGATAGATTTAGTTTAGATGTCTAACAAGGGTGTCATTAAACACCTTTTCTTTGCTTAAGAACTTCGATTGCCCGATTCTGAATCTCGGACAGTATAATATACTTTTAAACTGACTGATAATTCATATCGATTTATGATCGTGCACATCTGCTTTCGATAACATAAAAATTGTTATTTCAAGCTGTCTCGGACTTGTACGATACAACCAAAAAAAAGTCTCCCTTCAAAACGAATAAAGAATAAACATTTACAGATGTTCATTGACGTGTTAATAGAGCTTTATTAAAGGCGTCCTTCGTATACAGCTCTCTCTGTCTTTGCCACAAGCGAGCGGCGCATGGGTCATAAACCAATCATGAGCGAAACGAGCGTTAGCGGCTGCGCAGTAGTTATCTTATCTGGTCGCAGGGTCCGACAGGCAATATTCAAGAAATAACAATAAATAAGTTAAAGTTTCCAGAGCATCTTGACAGTGTGCACTTGGGCCGCGGCGAGAGATAAGCCGCGCGCGCGCGGTCGTCTTCATGGGCGCAGCGACCAGATGAGTGACGATTGCCAAGCGCGGAGACGGAGCCGGAAAAAGCGAGGCGAGGAAGAAGCGGAGAGGCGCGCGCGGAGCGGGGCAAAAAGCAAAGGACTCGGGCCAGAGAGAGCGGCCGCAAACAAAGAAGTCACTTCATTGAATCACGGGCGCCCTCACACCGTACTGCACGGCGTGCCGGGCTCGCGTGATTTATAGAAACGAGCGCCTCCCACTTGGCCGCCTGCTCGTGCTCTCTCTGGCTATATGCTCTCGTTTCATTCGGCCGCCCGTAAGAACAACCGAAGAGTCGACGCGCTGCAGCTGAATTATTTCAAGGCCAATCGTAGTTTCATTTTCGGCAGTCGCCCGCCGACGCGCCTCGGGCTTTCCTCCACACCTTCTCCAAAATTTACTACAGCCCTTTTTCCTTTATCCCTTCGAACTCGTTACGCGCTAATAATGTCCCTGCAGCCTATTGCTTTACCGCGGTTATAAATTGATGTTTTCTTTCAAAACTGTTTATTCGAGAAATTAAATTCTGCTGCGAGTATTTCTCTTATAAAGAAGAACACTTGAGAAGCATAATTTTAACAAAAATAATGAGTGATGGATGTTGCTGCATACAGATTTAATTTAATCAGTTACATTTTAATAAATGTCTGCTGATGAACTGACTTTAGAATACGTTTATGATTTCAAAATTATATTATTTTTATCGCAAATTGAACGCACTTAGTGAGATATAATTCTTTATTGAACATTAATATAATTATTGAAAAAAAAAACATTTACTTAAAGGAACTTTTGAATATTTAAATATTCAATATTAAATTTGTATAAGATCGCTACAGGTAATATGAACATGCTTGTAATATGAACGGCTACAAGAGATCTTATTTTAGGAATTGCTCTAGTGTGATATATCTGCTTCAGTCGAGGCTACAGTATATGTATTGTTGCCAGGGAGATACCACCGAAAAAGTAATCATACAGTACACGAAATTTTAGTATTTTATGTACTGCAAGATGCATATATTAGTTTTTACTATATAGATTGCATTTTCGATGCGAAAATTTCAACTTTCATTGATTCTTATAGATTGATAAAATTACCGTACGTGTCCGTTGTAAGGAAGTCGTTGCAAGGCTAATCTTGCCTTTCTGAAGCCGTTACTATAAGATTTCACCATTAAAATTGATAGGGGGACATTTTACCAAAACTGTTGATAAAATGGCTAACTTTCAACTGTTTACAACTGTTTCAATTATAATTCAGAGTAAATGTATTATGCAAAAAATTCATCAGGTGTTAGAGATAAAGGTTCAAATAAGAAGTATACTTGTATTGGTATACCAATAGTTTCCGGACCCGAAAAATCCGATATATATTTACTGCGAACCGAAAATTCCTCAATGTCGTCATACTCCCTGTACAAACCTTAGATTAAAAAAAATAACAATTTAAATATCGTATGATTGTATATAAGTATTTAAAGTTCACAATATAAGAGCACAAATTTTAAATGAAAAGCAATCTAAGATCTTAAGTATAACTGAAATACGAAATGATTTATACAAATTGTTAAGCTACAAGCTTTTTCCAATATCCAACAAAAAAGCTTCCCCTCGGCAGAGGGGCAAGAAACGCATTACCAATGAAAATTCAAGCAAAAACGTTTTCTCCCTCCGTCTATTCCATCATTGCATTAAATCCCGGCCGAATATCAAAACACTTGAATTGTTTATGAGAGCCGAAAATGAATACGAAAGTTGTAAGGCGATTTCTTGTCTCAGTTCTTATATCTGGCCCGCGCTTTTATTTTCAGATCCGTGTCCCTCCCTCTGGTTGCTTTCCTCGCTTCTTATTCCAGCTCTCCCTCGCCGCATCGCTAAGGAATCTCGTGCAAAGCCCATTTACGATCCAATCCGTGCTCGCGCGCGCTCGTTGATAAATTCCTGAAAACATACGAGTCACCGATGAGGGTGGCGAGATACGTCCTATAGTTCATGGTCCTCCTCCCAGTGCCGCTGCACGTAGCAAGAACTGTAATGGATTATCGGATAGGGGGATAGAAGTCCGATCGTCCGTAATCGAACACCCGTTAGGGTTAAAATCCATCAACTCGTCCTTTTCTGACTCTTCTTCGTTGCGAATCACGGGATGTTGTGCTCAAGTGTCGATTATTTGTTTCCAACCCTTGGCTTGTTTTCCTTCTTGCACTATATTGAACACATACAGACTAAGGCAAATCAATTGCTCATACAATACATAACAATTTTAGCTCTTAGCTTTGTTACAAAATTAAGAAAGTATTAAATAGAACTTCTACACATAATTGTTTATTATATAAATTCAGTGTAGGGGAGAGCGGGACACGTGCGGCACGGCGGATAAAAGGGACATCCATTCTCTTGGCGAAGGAATGTATATTTAATGCCAATCTATTTTTTAATCAAACTTATATACTTTATAGCACACTAACCTCAAAATGCCAACTTTATTGTCGATTTTGAGGTTGTTGTGCTATAAAATATCGTATGAGACTGTTGTGGGAGGTGTTTTTCTACCTTGCTCGATTTTCTCACTCGCTTCGCTCGTGCGAAAACCCTCGAGCAAGGTAGAAAACCATCTCCCACAACAGTGTCATAATATACTATAATTAAATTGAGGATAATAAACTATAATATAAAATAACTCGATCCTATTGAAAACCTTATTTCTTCCAATGTTTATTACAATTTAATTTTTATTTGAAGTTTAAGTATGCTAATTAGGGGCCCGCGGCGGCTCAGTCGGTAGAATGTCGGATTCCCACGCCGGTGACCCGGGTTCGAATCCTAGTCTCTGCCGATTGATACAAGCACCTCTGTAAAAATTACATGTGCTTTGTTTACAAACACACCGCAGACCCCGCCGTCGATTAGCACCACATGGGAGCACAAATATGGCGACGTTAATTAAAAAAAAAAAAAAAAGTTAGCTTATTTTTCCAATTACGAAAAAAGTGTAAGCGGGGCATAAGTGGTACTCGCGGCGAGGCATGAAGAACATACTGACGCCTGATATGAAGAATAACAGAATTCGTTTTAAGACGGAGCCTAACGCGATTCAGCGCTCGCAACGAAGAGTAACACGGTTCGCGTGCCCGCGACGAAGACTAACCGTATTCACCAGTTCGCGGCGAAGACTAATAGATTTCAACCAGTTCGCGACGAAGACTAACAGATTTCGCATGCCCGCGGCGAAGACTAACATAATTCAGTAGTTCGATACGAGGAATAATGTATTTAATCATTGAAATCTTTTGGTAAAGGGAGTCGCGCAATATGAATATGCGTTCAGTATAAACATTTTTAGTTCTGGGCTACCACCACACACATATATATATATATATATATATCAGGATATTTTCACATTTTTAACCGGGGTTATTTGTAATTAAAACATACATTTTATACGTATCCTCAGCATTTAGGTCTAATAATATTTATTTATTGATGATACGATATTAACAGCAAATATATATGCATATACGCACACACTAATTATCTATTTTGCTTCATCGATCGGTATTTTCAAGCTAACAAGCAATTCACATATTTTAATGAGCTTCCAAAATCATGTATTAATATAACATCATGACTATTGAAAATTATTGAAATACTAAGTTCAAATACACTGATATAGTAAGCTGTGATCCAATCTTTACAAAATTATGCGAGCATATATCTGAGCGTAGTACAAAGACAGTATTGATAGACACATGCGCCCAACGGTACTCCTATATATCAAAGCGCAAAGTAATTTTCGCGCAGGGGAACATGACAGACAGTAGAGTGAAAAAAAAATGATAAACGAGAGCTGGAGATGCATTTGCGGGCTTTTTGCTAGCTCTTACTCTCGAGCATTGTTTATGGTGGTGGAAAAATTGAAAGGACGAGCGAAAAAGAGTCGGGAGCACATAGAGAAGGAGGAGAAAGTATGATTGGTAAGCGTGCACGCATGTACTAAGGAGAGCCGCAGAAGTTAGGAACGATCTCAAGGGGTCTTCAGGAATATATATTTATGTACTCCTCATATGGAAGTCGTAGCCGCGCTGCGCGCTCGCTCACTCGCTCACTCGCCTGTATCGACGCGCACACGAAAAGTCACAGGTATAGGAAGCTGCTGCTGCTGCTGCTGCTGCTGGATATGCATGGAAGTGGGCGAGAGCCGCGCGAGCGCGGGCCCTTTAATCTTCGCAGATCAAAACGGGTACGCCGAGAGCCGCGGTGGCAGCAACAGCAGCAGCAGCAGCAGCAGCCACCCCTTCTTCGCAGCGGCTCTCGAGGACCTGATTGCTTCGCGTAGTCGCGCGAAAGCCTAACAGCATTTCAAAGGCAGATGGGCACGAAAGAACTAGAGTGGGACTACGCAGCGACGCCGCAAAGAAAATTGCATGGTCATTAAAATCCCGCCGCGGTCCTTGGCGCCGACACCCGCAAACCTAACATTCAGACTTATTCTCTGCTCGCGAGCTCGCGCTGCGCTAAAAATAGCCCTTGCGCCGATCCTGATCCGGGTCGCATAGTTACCATTTTAACCTTTTTCTGGAGGCGAGAAAAGACTCGAATGGGACTTCGGCTTTAATTGCTTGCCACAATATTGAAGTATTGATTTTTCGGACTTCATGTTCATGTTTGATATTTTGAATGCGGGCTTCCAACTTTAGGCTGCACTGGCGTTCAACTTCGTCAGGTTCAACTCATGGCAGGATACTAAAAATTTTATTATGCTTTTACAATATTACTCTAATGCATTTCTCTATGTGGTATATGTATACATTAATGAAAGTATAAACTATTAAAAATTATTTTCATAATACATTAATACAATTTGTAGTCTCCAAATATATATTATTATTTAAAGTATAATGGTTAAGGGTTATATATTTTATCAAGAAATACCCATCAGAGCTACTATTAAAACCAGATATTATATATTCTGATTTTTATATACATGAATATGAAGCTTTAATGCTGAGCTCTCAAAACCGTGGTACCAATCGGCTCAATTTTTTCTTCTCTGTAGGCTCTCAACTTATCTTTATTCTTCACAACTCATTTATTATCGAAGACATTATTTAAGGGGACAGGCCTGGGTTACACTAAAAAAAATTTTTTTTTATGAGTCCTGCAAACTTTTTGATGATTGCTTCTCAACATAAAAAGTTTTCTAGACTCGTAAAAAAAGTCTTTTTTCGGGTTTAAGCCAAGCCTGCCTCCTTAAATAGTAAAAGCTTGGATCTCCATTGTATAGATTATTATTTTGCTAAATCAATAAATTAATATTCATCATACACAACATTTTTAAGTATATAACTAAATTGAGTCATAATACATTAGACTCCAATTGTATCCATATAGCGTAAGAAATGCTATTATTTGTTTTACTGTAATTTAAAAAAAATATTGAAAGCTTTTTTAACATCCATGCAAGTACTTCATTATACAGCATTAAAATTGCATTAATTGCAGATTGAAAAGTCACTGAAACGAGTATTTTTAAGAGCCTACGTTCCTCGTTATGCCGGTTCCTAATAATTATCTTTTGAAAAAATTAATATTGGGTAGCGAGAGGCAGGAATATAGCAACATAATAATGAAACATAAATCTAACTTATTATACTATACATGTTCAGTAATTCATTAATATTTTTGTTGAATGATAATTATTATAAAATGTATTAATGAACGATGAAATACTTAAACTTTATGTATATTGAATAAAGTAAATTTAAGCTGTCATTCGAGGTAGAACTATATATCATTTATCCTTTGCTTTTACATTATTTCAAACACGATTTTTGTAATATTAATCCTGAAATTAATTAATATGTAAATTTAAAAATTTGAATAAGAAAGTTTGAATGAAATTTAAGTTCGGTGATACGGTAATATAACATTTATAAAAAGAATATGATTAAGGTGATGCTTAAGCGACCTGTCCCCGGCAAATACGAGGATCCACTTTTCTCATTTCATTTTCAATTTAGAGTAAATATCTCTATGAAAAGTTGTTGTTTCAACCAAAAAGAACAACTTTTCATAAGGATATTTTCTTAAAATTGAAACATGAATAAAAAAAGTGGTTACCCGTATTTACCAGTAACACGGGGGGTTTAACATCACATTAACAATTCTTTTTTGATTGAATATCGTTTATGATTAAATGATACAATTATAATAATGAAGTATTACGTAATATGTTTTCATCGACATTATTAAATGTAATTCTCTAACGATAGCGCTTTTCTACTAATCATATACAATTGATAATTGCTATTATTCACTTCCGAATTAGAATAGAGGATAAAAAAGTATGCGTAATGTAATAAATAATAAAGCAAAAGTATGCGTAATGTAATAATAATAATATATGTAATATAATCTTAAGCTAAACCGACGACATCCAAATCGATTATAGCTTTCGCCCATCATGATCCGTTTAAAGAATATCAACTTTGTCACTCCTGACGAAACCTACTTTCAATTCGATTATTTTAGTTTCAAACGATGATATTTGTCTAACATAAACATGAGCTATTAAAGCTTTATTTTTGTTTAAATAATTTTATTATAAAAAGTTGTACCTTTAAACTGAAAACAAATATTTGATATGGGTATATCCACAGAAAATGGAGCCTCGTTAACCAAACTTTTGAAAGAGAACAAAAATTGAGTTTTGACTTCGTTTATGGTTTAATTAACTTATAACACTGATAGAAATTAAAAACAGGTGAATTTTTGCTTTCTCAAAGAGAAAGCCTTGTAACGAGGATTTTTCGAAAACCAAGGTGTTGGGTTTAGGTTTTTCAAAATGTCTGCGTGTGTGTGTGTGTGTGCGCGTGTGTGCGTGCGTGCGTGCGTGCATTCGATTTGGGCACAGGTTAGGATTCGGTTAATGTAGGAACACCCTGGACTGTGTGCGATAAAGGTCGGAGAAAAAATACGTTAAAATAACTATTAAGTTCATTCAAATAATTTCTATGTCCAATATTGCCAATACAAAATAATTTTCTGTTCTAAAAATGTACAAAGTATCAGAAAATACGTGAATAAAAAATGGATAATAAAATATTTAATATACTATTTTCCGTAAAATGAAAAGTCACGATCGAATAAATTAATTCTGTTTTGTATAATCGGTCCTTGTTTGCTAAATATAAATAATTTAATCTCTATGGGTACCTTTTACTAAAGAATGATTGTAATAGTGACACTGAAACCGTTACAATATAATACCCGCGCATTTATTACGACATGTATAAATTTGTTGCATGTTTTTGGGAGTACAAATATTTGCAATCTGTTACAAGGACCATGAAATGTTATATTTAATTTTTTTAAATCTTAAAGTGAGTCTACGCTGATTTTTTCAAAACAGTTAAACATCCGGAATTTTATTTCAAAATTTTAATATGCTATTAGTAAGCAAAAAAGAAGAATATATACCAATTTAGAGCAATTTTCACTTTCTTAATCCCAATTCATTGAACAAAATACATTTCGTTGTAGTCATAATAAAATATCAACCTAATAAATTCTCACTATCTTTAAAACCCGTAACAAACAAAAGTTAGTATTTTTTATTATAATTTTATATCATAAATAATTTGAGAAGAATATACCTCTGTTTTAAATAAATATATGACAAAAAATACCATGGTTTTGTATACATATTTAATTAGCAAAAACGTGTATGTATGTAATTAATGAAAAAAATACTAACTTCTTTAAATAGTCCTTATATGAATATTTGCTGCGCGTTACAGCTACATTAATTGACTCTAAATGCGCGAGAAAATTATAGAAGTTAGAAAAATAAGTTTCGAGAAAAACGCATTTAAAGATTCAGTTCTACATAAGAAGCAATGTTAATTATTCTCTTTTTTATAACCTTTTTTTCATACATTTTTTTTCGATATTTTGTTTAAAAATCAGTGTAGACCCACCGTAAGTAAACTAAAGTATGAGTTACAGATGTTAATTTACTTTTCAAATACTCTGAGTATGATAATATTTATGAAATAATCTTTTTCAATAACTTCCAATAATAAGGATGATTCAGAGACGTTTCATATTCAAGCGTATATCTAGAATTCGAGTGAAACTAAAACATTTTTCTTTGCAAGCAAATAGCTGAAGGCTTTGGAATAAAAATTTAACAGTGTCTTCCTTTTTAAAAATTCTCATTGGATCGAGAGTAATTTTGAAAAAAGTTCCATCCGGCAAGTAAGACGCTACGAACGGGTAAGAAAGAAGGAGGAAAAAGTGGAAGAAAAAGAAAGAAGAAAGCCTGAACTCTCCACCTTCGGTTGCTCTTGGACTTCTCTTCCTAACGACCTCGTAACGCATTTAAGCCGTCCGTTTCGCATTGCTTTTTTTCTCGCACCAGCGAGTCGCGGCATAAAAAGACACGCGCACGCGCGCAATCCGAAAGAAGACAAGAGTAAGGAGCTGCAGCAGCAGCCACCAAGAAGTGAAGCTCATGGTACCGGTAGCGCGGAAATCGCGGCCTTAGGTGCGAGCTTTTATCTCCTCGTCTCTTCCTTTTTTTTCATTTAACAGAAGCAGGAGAGACGCTTCACGAGGCGAAGGGAGAACCATGAACTGGCGAGCCCGCGCGTACGCGTACGCTTTATGTGTGCGCGCATATACACATTCGTGCCCCCTCTGCATTAACTAACATGCATGCATGAGCCACGGGTACAGAATGGGATCGCGAGCGCGGGCGCGCGAAAAACGAAAGTGAAAACCGCAAGCTCTCTTAACGAGCGGCGTGCCTTCGCATCTTCTTTTGCCTGTCCTGCGGCGAGTTATCTGCGCGAGTGCAAGAAGCGGCCGCGAAGAATGCACAACGCTCGGCTACAGTTAAATTGCGTCTGTTTCCAACAAGAGGTCTTGTACGGATTGTTAGTACCGTAAAATAGGGCCCTTGCTCCTTAACATTGCTCCTTATATATATATATCATAATACGTACTCTACTGTAGTCCAGTCATTCTAAAGAAAAGATGACGAAAATTTAAGAAAAATCCTACAGTTTAGTTATGTATAAAGTATAGAGTTATTTATATCTAAACTTTTTTCATATATGAAATACTATATACGCTAAAAGGAAACGAAATTAAATTTAAATTATCACCTAATATGTTTTATATTATAGGGGAGAGTCGTACAGTACACGCCAAACCCGGTAGAGTGAAGCTTCACTCTAAAAAATAAGTGAACCGATTTTTACTCTAATAGAGTGAATTTTTTTACTCTAACTACTAGAGTGAAAAATTTCACTCTAGAAAATAAAGTAATATTTATTCGCTCTAATTTTTACTGTAGTAGTTAGAATGAAATGACAACGCTAACGAAGTTTGTTTTATTTATCGCAAATTTGAACCTCATTAATTAAAATTAATTTCGAAAGACACGCGAATAAGTAGTTGGTACATATGGTGCTAACAGTCGCATCGTTCGCGTCAATCCCGCGCATTCGCACATGTTCTGTAATGTGAATTGTGAATCGGCAAAAAAACGAATGAATAATCTTCAATCTTTTGATGATGAATAGCGAGTATCAATCTTATTGGTATCAACCTAACCTCTAAATATCATAAAACCGCTATTTTTGTAAATTTCGTAGTTACAATATAATTTTTTTGTATTTTCTATATATTATAATTATTGTTTTTTCTATTATAGAATATGTTACTAGCACTATTACAATGAACAGTAATTGAGCGTTCCTGGTTTCCATGAAAGATGGCGCCACTTTACCGAGCGTATTTAACGCATCTTGGTGTTATATGAAACATATACTCCACGGCCGGTTTTATAAGTTCATTCCTCCAAAACTTCTCGTATGATCAACAGTTTTTTCAATTCTAAGAGTAACAAAAGTTATTTTATGAGGCTGATCTCTTTTTCTCTAAGTAAATTTATGTATCTCTAACAATATTTGTATCAAGTTTCGACCTTCATGAATCCATTGAGATGCCGCTGGACTTTTAATTATTATTATCCGCGGATTGTAACGTAAAATGCTATAATATACTTATCGTATAGTTATTTTTCTTATTCATAACTAAAATATTATATTTCAGTAAATATGCAGTATTCTAGTTTTAATTTAGCAAACTTTTTCAAAAACGACAATTTCTTTTTTATCGATCTATGCGTCAGATATGTCAAAAAGATGCATATATTCTACTTTTAAACGTAATTTTCTTTCGGTTGATGTATTCTACAGTTACTCTAAAGTGGTTTTTGTAAAAGAAATGCAATTTTGAATTTTAAAAATATTTAAAAATTGAAGAAAAGAATTATTGAAAAAAATATATATATTTAACATTTACTTTAAGTTATTTTTGTAAACGAAATTATGAATTTAAATTTTTGATTTGAAATTTTGGTTTGAAGTGGCGATTTTGTGCTGAAGAGCAAGCTGAGATTCAAAACGTGCATCCATGATGAATGGCAATGTTTAAAATACACTTAAAACCTCAAGCAATTAATTAATACTAATTAGAATTAATTGAGATAAACCTTTAAATAATTCAATGAAATTTGAATTATTTGTTAACATAAGTATGCAAACAATTCAAGAAACTATTGCGATTGAATGCAATTAAAGATAACTATGATAATCGATTCACTTGATAGTAAAAGATTATGAATGATGATGCCACTCAAATAATCAAAAGATAATAAATATTAAGAAACAAATGAGAATTGATTCGTATATGATGAGGCTAGAATGCAGATATCATTCGAATAACCAATACGAAGATTAAATTCTAGAGAGAGCTATGAAAGTGATTCGCATGAACAATTAATTTTCATCTAGATGCGATTGTAAGGTACTGTAGAGAGAGATAGAGAGAGAGAGAGGAGGTAAGAGAGAATGATTCGTCTGTACACATCTAAAGACAAGAGGTATGAAGACCTGAGCTCGAGAGAGGGAACACGAGTAACGCTCAGGAAAATTACCTTTACGAAAAATTATCGGCAAGAGACACTCGCTCTCCGGTCGTCAAGGACGCCGGGCGATCCAAATATAGTGTGATCACCAATAGATCATTTCTCTCTCTCTCGATATATATATATATATATATATCAATAAGATATATCCTCGTACTTGAAATATCGCAGCAGGTGGTGTCTCACCCTCTGGAGGTTCATCGATTCCTTTCGCCATTTCGACCACCGAATCGACTTTCTCTGCTGTCATCGCTTGGCGACAAACCATCAGATATCGTCCAAGCAACTAAGGAGCGCCGACTCATCAATCGCAGTGTCGACACGACTGCATCTATTAGAAGACGGGGCCCCGATTTTTGCAAGCTGAGGACTTCGGCCGCAGGGTGAACAGTTTGCATCCACGAATGCTTGAGCGCAAGGTATGAATGTTTTGCGGCGCAAGATTGTAATCTATTATACGATATGTTTTTTGTTATATGGTTAAAAGTAGGATAAATTAACAGGTATATATTTAGAAGTAGGGACCTACGCCCATTCAATAATTTATAGAATTTTATTTGTTTTTATCGTTATAATAAACAAACAGATTTAATATAAAGATTGCATTTCTGATATAAATTTATACACCAAACCTTTACACGATTAAAATTATTGATGTCAATGATTCAATTGAGAGATATTTGTCAAATTATTTCGCATTTTCAAAGATTATGAATCTAGAAGTGATTCAAATAATCAAATGCAAATGAATAACTTGAGTGAAAAGACTGAGAGTTAGTTCGCATTATGAATAGATTATGAATCTAGAAATGATTCAAATAATCAAATGCGAATGAGTAACTTTGATAACAACTAAAAGTTAATTCGTATTACGAAAAGATTACGATTCTAGAAATTATTCAATAATCAAATGCGAATAAATAACTTTGATGAAAACTAAAAGTTTATTCGTATTACCAAAAGATTATGAATCTAGAAATGATTCAATAATCAAATGCGAATGATAAACTTTGATGAAAACTAAAAGTTAATTCGCATTATGAGATGATTATGAATCTAGAAATGATTTAAATAATCAAATGCGAATGAGTAACTTCGATGAAAACTAAAAGTTAATTCATATTAAGAAAAGATTGATTCTAGAAATGGTTCAATAATTAAATGCGAATGAATAACTTTGATGAAAACTAAAAGTTAATTCGAATTCTGAGATGATTATGAATCTAGAAATGATACAATAATCAAATGTGAATGAATAACTTTGATTGAAACTAAAGTTAATTTGCATTAAGAAAAGATTATGATTCTAGTAATGGTTAAATAATTAAATGCGAATGAATAACTTTGATAAAAGTTAATTCGTATTATGAGATGATTATGAATCTAGAAATGATTCAATAATCAAATGCGAATGAATAACTTTGATTGAAACTAAAGTTAATTTGCATTAAGAAAAGATTATTAATCTAGAAATGATTCAATAATTAAATGCGAATGACTAACTTTATTGAAAACTATAAGTTAATTCGCATTAAGAAAAGATTATGAATCTAGAAATGATTCAGATAATCAAATGCGAATGAATAACTTGATTATCATTTGAAAGTTAGGTTATGAATATTTGTCATTCAATTAACCTGATGCGAAAGGAATATAATTCAAGAATAATCATTGAGATTACACTGAATGTAAGTCGAACAGCCAATACGAGTATAATTGCAACTATTGAAATTTATACTATAAGTTACGCAATATAAACTATGAACTTAATTTACGATTGCACGAATCGAGAGAGAATAAAAGATAATTTCTCGCATTAGTGCGAGAATGTAAAATGAATGCAAAATAGTACATTCCCGCACTAGTACGCACTCATTCGTGTGTGCAAAATTTTTCGAGCTCAGTTAGGAAAAATAGTATACACAACAACCTATATTACGCACTATAGCTTCGTAATATACAATATTCGTTTGTATTATTCGCCTATAGAATATTAAAATATGTATAGTGATGGCGTAGATCTTTCTAAAACTAAAACCTATATAAATGTGCATACAAATTATTTAAATTGGATTGGATGAGAACGTAATTGATCTTTTGCTAAAAAAAAATATGCGTTACTACAAACAGTTAATAGAAGGAGAAACACTAAAGAGTAATTTGTCTCTAAATTTGATGAAACGTGAATTTAAATGAACCAAATTATCTCTGGAATACTTCTATATGTAACAATTCAAATTTCAATATACGTTTATGAGGTCGTTAATTATCAAAGTCAACGCGTACGCTGCGTTTTTATCGTTGTATGCAGTCGTTGATAAATTTGTTAAATTATGTTTAGCTAAAATAATTAAAATTATAATTATAACAATTAATGTAAAAGTATTGACGTTGCTTTAGATATAAAATTAATTATACCCAAAATATTTAATCGACTAGGATTTTAAAATATTTGGTACAATTTTCTTTGTATTGTTCTTTTTACATTTTATTTAAATATAATCGTGCTCGCAACTGATTTTTAATCTAAATACAAAATATCAAAGCATAACCAGTAATTCAGAATAAAGGTCTTTAAATAAGAATTAATTTTGTTTTATACTTTTGTAAATGTTTATTACAAATTAAACTTGTTGCTCGAAAAATTGAAGAACTACGAAAGTTTATAATATCATCAAGTGTATGTGAGCCATTTTATTGAAGAACGGTCTAAGTCGGCTTAAGACATTGCACACAAAATATGCTAAAACTTAAGTAAATATATTTAAAGGTTATAAAAAAGGCTAAATTTATCAACTTTAAAGGCTAAAAGAAAAAAGTTACATTTATTAGCTAAGTAACACCGCAAGACAGTTAAAATATATCATACATTTTGATATTCTTATTACCGTACTTAGCTAGTAAATAAGTTTATTTACATAAGTTCTTTTTTTTAATTAATGTCGCCATGTTTGTACTCCCATGTAAAGCTCATCGACGACGGGGGTCTGTAGTGTGTTTGTAAACACAGTACATGTAATTTTTACAGAGGTGCTTGTATCAATCGGCAGAGACTAGGATTCGAACCCGGGTCACCGGAACGGGAATCTGATACTCTACCGACTGCGCCACCGCATGCCCATTTACTTAAGTTATATCATAATTGTGTTATATCAATTTGTGTGGATGCTATGTCTTAAGTCGACTTAGGTTGTTCTTTGAGCGAATAGCTCATGTAACATAATTTTTCTTTATAAAACCAAAATAAAACGAAGAATTTATAAAAAAAAAATAAAACGAAGACTTTATAAAAACAAAATAAAACTAAGACTTTATAAAAGCATAAAGTAAAGACTTTTATAACAGAGATGATCTAGAAACAGTAAGTGTTAAGCGCGATTCACTCGAAAGAAAGCGTTAGCATCCAAGTGCGCCAAGCATCGGAAAGGCGAGCAGTACATATTCCCAGGGTCGACCCGCCGCCTAATGACCCGAAGAGACAAAGTCATCGTGAATCTTGCAGAACGTGCGGTCGGTACTCCCTCGACAAACGCTGCAGGGTCGAATGACAGTTTCTCCCTTAGCGGAGCTGCAGGCTCATGTGCAGCTTCTCGCGCAACGTTGATTTAATTCCGAGGACTCATCTTCCCTATTTAGAGTGCGCACTGCGCAGCAGCTTTTCAATCAGCCGTCATACGCGACCCAAAAAGGGAGTGCAGCGTTTGCGGTGTCGGCACGCGTCCCCTCTGAATTCAATGCGTGTGCGTTCGGTTGAAAATTTACGGCAATAAATATACCGCAAGAATTCAGCGGAATAGTGTCGAGATCGGTAATGCGGTCTTTTCACTTCAATGTCAATGTCAGCATGATCGATTCATGAGCTGTCCACTGCTGTGGTTAAATTGTAAAGAGGCGATCCTCTTTACAATTTAACCATCGATGCCCGTTAGTCACGCTGCGGTGTACATTTGTTAATTTGGACAATTTGTTAGTGGATTAACTGATAAGTATAATAAATATAGTCGATAATTGTTTTTATCTGATATTATCATGGTAAAATTATATAGTTTTACGTATTGCATAAATTGTTCAAACGGATAACAAAATTTATAATTTAATTAACCGTAAGACAACACATTTTAAGGACATACAAGCATTATAAGAATCCAAGAAAATAATATACAAAATATGGTGGTTAATTTATTGAAGGAAAGTGCCTGGCTGAGATATCAAGAAATTTTAAAATATTTTCATTACACGAGTAGAAATAAACATATTATTTGTAATATAATACTATTGCTTACGTATATCTAAAAAGTAAAAAAATTAATATTATTTTATATTGAATATTTTTCTGAAAATCGCAAATAATGGTCGAGACGAAGTTCTTTGCTCATCGCTATAGTCCTGATAGGAACTCGCAAGTGAGACCGGCGATTATTTTCCTTTTCAATGCAAAATAACGTATGAATGGCGAGCGTCAAGCGTTTCATAAAACGTAATGCAGAAAACCACACACCGAGGAATATTTACCTTCCCCGTAAAACGCATGTGAGCATTGCCACAGGCAGCGATCCTGCGAGCGACGAAAGGAGAAAGGTTTTTTCCGCATGACGTTTCAAAGGCTTCACGAGGTAGACAATATAATTTATGAAATGCTTCAAGATATCACAATAAATATAAATAACATTTTTAAACTATATATGGACCAACCACCTAATGTAAGTCTTCTCTGGGATGGGACTTTTTTTATTTAACAAAACCATTATACTTTATTAAATTTAGCACTGAAAAACATAATTTGTTATATAGAAATTATATATATATATTATATATAGTTTAAACTGTTAAATCATTTCAGAATCACGGTCACATGCAAATTGTAATATAGCATAATACTAAGAAAAAAATACAGTATACAAGAGATTTATTTTGAACGAAAGAGCGTTAAAAAGTTTTTCTCGATTAAGATATATCAAGTAAAGGGGCTGGAAATACGCGTAATTTGATTTATATATTCCGTAAATAGGAAAGAAATTTTGCAGAAAATTTGGCGATGTTCCTCTTGTAGGGGATTTGAAGGCTCGCCGGTTAGGTCGATCCATTTGGAGTCAACATCCTTCGTCCTGGGCGTAAGTGGAGCCGGGCTTGTGAGTCAACTTATAGGACCGCTCTTCGTCGTCTGATGAGAAATAAAGTGACCGTAAATCCTGCCGCGTGCTCGCCTTTACCCATGGAAGAATTTACTCTCGGCACACTGAGAGAAATAAATTGTTATTCTTAATAAAATTTATTAACTATTAATAAATGGTTGACTGGAATATGACGTAGTAAAAGTGCAAGTTATAATTAACAAATTTTCTTTTTCTTGCATTTTATTGGACCAAGAAAATGATTTTTAATAGTTCATAAATCATTTATTATTTATCATATTTGTCCTACAATAAATTTCCCTTCAATACTTAAAATTGAGATGATTTATTTACAGCACATATAAGAAAATAAGTTCATCTTCAAGTCTTTTAATTATGTCTATCTCTAATTCAGTATCACAGTTTACTTTTAAGTTTATTTATAGTATTATTTTTATTGCAGGTTCGGAGTTTATGCGGTGGCGTCCAAATCGATGATCAATTGTTTAAGATATCGGTATATCAAATAAAATTTGTTAATAGTTCATAATAATTATTTTCTATAACAAAATACAATTTGTTCGCAGAAGAAATCCTTTTTCTTAGTGCAGAATACTGTTCGAGTATTAGTTGCCGATACTACAAGTACTTGCAAACGTTAGAGGTCCAGCACTGAGATTTAACGGGGATGAGTGCAACACTTTTCTTCTTGATATATTCAAAATTGCACAAGATGTATAAATTTATTGACACATACGAGACACTTTACTTAATGTTTAGTATAATAATAAACTACAGATTACTCTGGCACGGCCGAAATTTTACATAAGCTTAGTAATCGTACATTAAATTAATATTTTGTTAAAAGCTAGCCTAAAAAGTAGATTAAGTTACGCTTGGCGATTTCGCGATGTTTCGTTTTCTTTCAATATCGGTAAAAAGTATTACCCCGACTCTCTTTACTGGCCCATTCTTATCAAAATGATACAATTCCTTTATTGCTTCAGCAGCGAAAAATAATTTACTGGCATACAATATTCAGCCAGAATCGGCCCGAACTATCACTGCTGGCAAATTTTTTCATGGGTACACTCGATCCTCCTCCGTGTAGCTCCAATTCCTTTTACTCTTCCTGCATCATCTCAAAGAGCCGCTCTTTAAGTTACTATCCACCTTTGCCGAGATTTAGCTTATTAATACCCATGTGACAGGCTTATTTAAATCTATATCCAAGAGCTAAAATGGTTGGAAAGCGGTCTAGAGATTTAGTCAACAGTGTACGATAATTTTCTCGTTGAGAAGGGCAGTTTAGAATAAAAATAAAGTGAAGCATCTTTTTTCTATAGGACTAAAGAAACTTATCTTTATAAGTCGCAAATAGCCAATACTGAATCTAATTTTCTTTATTCAGAATTTGAATATAGTTTGGAACTTCAATTAGATGTATATAAAATTATCGTTATTCAGTTAAAAATTATAAAGTAATGTAATAATACAATTTTAGCTTACAAAGAATACGATTCATGAATGCAAACATTGGGTATAATTTATAAACGTAACACTTTTTGTTATTTGCAGAAGACATTTACTACTTCCTGACGAGCAGATTTTCCTGAGTACCACGAGCCTTGTGGTTCCGTTGCAAAGTATTCCGATGATTTAGCTAGCAGAATAAAAATACTAATAAGTTGCAGGCGCAGCGCGTCAGAGAAACGAGTCGACATAGAGAAAAAGCCTAGGGAGAAAAGAAAGCCGCGCGCGGAGAACACGAAGTTAAATTTCGCACGATATCCAACGTGTTTGTGCGCACTTCGTTGCGAGTGCAGCAGCAGCGCTATAGGGTAGGAGAGCCGCGGCCCGTCGCCTCGTTCCGATGATTGATCGACGCTGTTATGCTGCCATCAAACAGTTTTCGTGCCCGTGCACATACACACACACGCACACACGTACGCACAGCCACACACACACACACACACACACACACAAACACACACACACACACACACACACACACACACACACACACACACACACACTCACACACACACACACACACACACACACACACACACACATATACATACATACACGTAGCCGTTCCACATGTGCTCTGCACAGGTTGAGACTGTAATGATCTTTTGAGACGGAAAAAATTTCGTATTCGCAGGAAGTCACGTCATATTTCTCCGGTCTAGCCCGCTGAAATCGCGATAATTTATTCTTTGTCTGGCGCACACGAGCTCGTCCTGCGTATGGAGCGAACGCGCACACGTATATATATGTTGCCACCGCATAACGTATCTGCTGCACGCGGCTACACGTATATATACGTTCGCGTCAGCGCACATGGATTTCCATTTCTCTTCTTGTGCCCTCGGCAATCGTTGACGCATTTTCACCCTTTCTTGTACTCTCTCTCTCTCTCTCTCCCTCTCTCTCTCTCTCTCTCTCTTTCTCTCTCTCTCCCGCAGTTTACTTCCTGTATTTCCGACCCCGTACGCGGCAAGTATAACGCGCACTTCGAAAATGGTTTTAGCGAGGAAACTTTTTTCACGGTTCGCGTATTTAGTTAACACTTTTGAAGTTGCGAAGCTGCCTCTTTGATAATACCTTTCGATTTTTCAAATTCACTGTTTTTACGGAAATATATTCCTACAGAATAGCGTTCAAGGAAAAAGATCTAACGAATTGAACGTTTGTGTTTGAATTTAAAGAAAAAGTGTTATATTTTAGCAGCTCAAGAGGTCAAGTCATTGTAATGAACATAAATGTGTAAAATTAAATACTCACAGTTTTTTTAGGCAAAACGTAATACCTAAATGAGTGTTTCAAATTCGGTTAGGGTAATTATCTCATTTAAGCAGGTTGTATGCGTAGATATATGTCATAAAAAACAAACATTTTTTACTACAATTTAATCTCGCATAATGATATGAAAGTCAGTATATTATAGAATAAGGGGTTTTTGTCAACCTAAAAAATTTTTTTTATTGACATTCCGTTATTGTAAAATTAGATATCGTCAAATTTACAACCTATGGTCTATAACTCCATGCATATATTTTTGCAAATTTGAGCGTTTACAAGTATAAAATATAGGCTGCAACTTTGCAGGTTATTCGATGGTATTCAATTTTGATATGGGTAAGATCCAATGAAATTTTTCAAGGAACAAAATCAGACCTTCAAAATTAAAATTGAATAATAAATAAAACAGTCTTCATTGTTTTGTCAACTTTTTCTTTTTTACAGTCTAAATTTGACGATATCTAATTTATAAAATATTTCGATAAAAATTTCTATATATATATATATATACTAGCATCCCACGATTTTTAACAAAGTATCATATCAAGACTAATCTTTCGTATATATACTGCTAGAATCCCCCATTGTGTCCATGAATCTGTCAGTCAGTCAGTCAGTCAATCGATCAATATATATGTATACAGAAGATAGGGTTTGAATTTTGGATTCGAAATTTGAAAATCTTACCCATTCAGTGATTGATTATGGAAAAACCTAGAAATTACTTTCTAGAAAGTAGTACTAAAACCCCTTTCTAATGACAAAAAGCAGATATCTCATCGGGCCTTGCAGATTTGAAGTGATTCCGTGAAAACATGTTTTACAGCTTTTGACCACCTAAACATTAAATTTTGTAAAATTTACTCTCTTAGAGTTCGAGTCTTCTAAAATCCCTTCTTATTCGTAGTTTACAATATAAAAACAGTATATCATCCATATTTCAAGTCGATAGGGTTAATAGTTTTGGCTCGACGTTGATAGCAGACGGTCAATCGTGACACAACTTTTATATATGTAGGAAGATAGGAATTGAATTTCGGACAATTAACCTACTTAGCTGTTGATTAGGGAAAAACTGTGAAATTGCTTTCTCGAAGTTAGCCTTAGTAAGCATTCTAAACGAAAACTAACAACGAGAGGGCACACCCTCCGGGAAACTAAATTAGGTCAGACTTTGGGAGGTGCTTTCTGGTACTCAAAAATGAATCCTAGTACTCGTAATTCATTCTAATGGGCCCTTGTTTTCGAGATATGAGGTAATGCACTCGAAATATTCGATATTTTAATGAAAAAAGATACCTCTTCTTCTAACCATAACTATACAAGTTTTTATGAGAAATTACCGAAAAGATAATAAAAAGTAGGCAAAAAGAGCTTTAATTTAAGTTCTGTTACGTATAGAATTATTAATCCGATCAAAAGTTATTAACAAATGAAGATGGTTACTGAAAATACATAGAAAATCAACGAATTTAAAAGAGTTAAATTTCTTTGAATATTCATGAAATTTCGGTCACCACTTTCAATTGTAAATATCTTTTGATCAGATTAATATTTTTATACGTTACAGAGCTTAAATTAAGGGCTTTTTTGTCTACTTTTTATTGCACTGTGAGTCATTGATTCATAATAAAAACTTGTTGAGTTATGGTTAAAAATAAAGGTATCTTTTGTCATTAAAATAATGACTATTTCGAGTAAATTTCCTCATATCTCGAGAACAAAGGCCCATTAGAATGAATTACGGGTATTTTGCTACATTTTTGGGTACCAGAAAACACCTCCCAAAGTCTGAGCGAATTTTGTTTCCCGGAGGGTGTGCCCTCTCTTTGTAAGTCGATATCTCATTTGGCCTTAAAGATTTTTAATGAATCCGTAAAATCCCATTTTGCTATTTTTAACCAATTTAGGTTTCGAAATATGAAAAAATTTTCACACATAGCGGTGGATTAGGAAAACCCCCAGAAATTACTTTCTAGAAATGAGTATTACAAAACATACAAAACTATAAAAAAAAGCCGATATCTCATCGGGCCTTGGAGTTGGAAAAAAAATTACAATTCCGTAAAATCCCATTCTGAAATTTTTTACCAATTTAGGATTTGAAAATAGAAAAATATACCCACTTAGCTGTCAATAGACAGTACTTTGTAGAAAAATGTATTATAAAACCTATAAAACGATAAAGAAAAGTCGGCATCTCGTCTGGCTTTGGAGATTTTGAAAAAAAATTACAATCCTGTAAAATCCCATTCTGACATTTATGACCAATTTAGGATTCGAAATTTGAAAAATGTTACCACTTCGCGGTGGATTCGGGAAAATCCAGATATTTCTTTCTAGAAATTAGTATTAAAAATGCTATAAAACGAGAGATTATAAAGAAAAATTTAAATCCCGTAAAATCAGATTTGTCCAATTTTGACCAATTTAGGATACGAAATTTGAAAAATTTAACCACTTACCGGTGAATTAGGGACAACCCCAGAAGTTACTATCTAGAAATCAGTATTAAATAAACTAAAAATCGGTAAAAAAGAAAGTCGATATCGCATCAAGCCTTGCAGATTTTGAAATAAAATTCAATTCTCCCATTTTGACATTTCTTTACAAATTTAGGATTCAAAGATTGAGAAATTTACCCACTTAGCAGTTGGGAAAAATCCAAAAATTTCTGTCTAGAAATTAGTATTAAAATACCTATAGAACGACAAAAGATCCGATATTTCATCGAGCCTTTGAGATTTTGAAAAGAAAACCGAATCCCGTAAAATCACATTTTGCCATTTTTGACCAATTTAGGATTCGAAATTTGAAAAATTTAGCCTCTTAGTGGTCGATTAGTGAGTAATCGAGAAATTACTTTCTAGAAATTAGTATTAAAATTCTTATAAAATGATAAAAAAGCCGATAGATATCGGACCGGTCTCTCTTCTTTCGTGTGTGAGATACATATGTGGTGTTAGGCGGGTTGAGCATATCACTCCCTACAGGGAGAGTCTGTACTGGCTGGACATGAAGGCGAGAAGGGAGTATTTTATGGGGCTGTTGCTTTATAAAGCGATTGTCATGTAGCAGTCACCATATGTTACTGCCCTTTTCGAAAAGAACTAGGCCAGGACTTCAGGTAGGGGTTGTACGAAAGAGCTCTTGGTTCCGGGGTCGCGCACCGATAAGGTCCTATTCTCGTTTAGAGTTCAAGGTGCGCGCCTCTGGAACTCATTCCCAAGCAGTGTGAGGTGTCTGCCATCATTTTGCAAATTTTAAACGGCGTTGGGAAGACACCTTAAACAACTGCACACATAATACAATTACACAGAGATGAGCCTGCGGACTGTGTTAAATTAATTGTATTCGTTCATTTCTGTGTAGTCCTAATTTATTTTAAGTGTTAAATGTTAAGTGTGGGAATATTTATTAGCGTGAATGATTGTAAGAATGATTGATGAATGAGTGTGTATTTTATATATGACGCGATAGATGTACGTGCAATTTGAATGTGTGTGTGTGTGTATATATTTATTGTTAACTTTTTATTTTATTTTTTGTGTATTACGAAGCACTCTATGATGAACTATTTGACTTTTGACTTTATAGCATTATATTAGATTTTATGAATTGACGACCTGTAATAGCGAACAAAGTTTTTATTTTGTTTAAGAAAAATGCAATACAAATGTAAATAAGTGTCTAATAATGTGATAACAAAATTATAAATTGACTGATCTTTTTTAACCATATGTACATACAAATGTAAATTTTCGTCTCTGATAAATAAAAAGTATATCTATCTATCTAATCTATCTATTTATCTTTATTCTTATAGATAGATAGGTAGATAGATAAGAGTTTTATTTATGTCAGTGCAGAAGATAATAATACAATACGTAATACATATTTCATCACGATTTAACATATAAACTGAATACGGTAGTCTCAGGTATTTTCTAATCTTCCGATTATATACACATTTAATTTCTATCAGTCTTTCTTACTCTCTCACGTGACGCTTGTGAATAAACACAAATAAATAACACAGCGCAGTGACAGCCGAGAAATTAGACTAAACGAACACGAGACTATACAACAATTGGTACTGAGCAAACACGAATCCCAAAGGAAGTTTTTTTAAAAAGGATGAACACCATGGGTTTGCAGAAGGTGCATTCGAATCCTCGCTTTAAAGTAGCCGAGTGATCCTTATAATTCACAGATATAACTGTTTGAGAAAAAATGACGATTTCGTGAATAATAAAACAAGAGAAATAACTTATTCAAAATTTCGGGTGGGAAATTATATTATTTCTATGGTGTTAAAAAATAAAAAAAAATAAAACTCTAAAATCGAAAATCCGCTGTAAAAATGAACCGTGACACATTCATTTTCATCGTGCATATTCACAGTAATGTTGATCCATATCTGTACAGTATATACACACACACATACGCGCGAGCACGCACGCACGCACGCACGCACGCACACACACACACACACACACACACACACACATCCATACAGACATTTTCTAAAAATAGTGTATTTTGATTTCTAATGTCTCAAAGCATGTTTTTAGCAAAACTTTCATATTTACTATCACAAAGACACGAAATTATTAACCTTTAAGTGCAATACTATTAATGAATTTTTTAATTGAATGTCATACAAAAATTGAATTGTTTGGAAAAATATCAATACTTAATTGATAGTTTTCATTACTCAGGCATGGAACTTCGCACTCCGGTGTGATTGCCACTCGGAGCGCAACCTTTAACGCTCGAATTGTAAACATTATTTTTTTTTAATATTTACGTAAAATTGCAATTATTTTTTTACATTAACGTAAAACGTCCTCAAAATAGACTTTAAATCGATATTTTTACACATACTGTTTCAAAAAGTAATTTTTGAATCGACAGTATAGAATTTACACCCTTGTTGCAAAAAGTATACTTAGTTATCTCATTGTCCTAAATCAGTAAATCTTAACAAACTTTCACATAGAGAATGCATTTATTAAAAACAGTTAAACTTTCGATTTAGTTTCAGGATTAGTATTAACTATTTATCTGCGCAATGTCTTATAACTAACTTACTATACTGAAAGTAATTCCATTTATATAACTATGTAATCAAATATTTTTAATGGGTCAGGACCGCCGAGGTTCATGTGCACTTACATGAAATTGAAAAGTTTATTAGGTCTCCACCCAATTAGTCAGTGAGCGTGTGCACCCTATCCCGACTCAGCTTCCCAAGATTCAGAACCGCAGACTGCCTATCTATCTATCTTTACGAGGCTTGCCATCAAATTTGCCTGAAAGTCTCTAATGTCCACTTCGCGTTTTCCCCCCATGTCTACAACTTTTTTAAGGATACCCACAGCCGTCATGAGTACCATATAGCGCTGGGTAACTAATACAAATCTATACGCAATATATATATATATATATATATATATATATATATATATATATATATATATATATATATATATATATATATATATATAAAAGTACGAGCGAGCTGTGTACGATCCGTGTATATAGCCCGGTCAGTCGGGTGTACGTGGATTAATTTACAGCGGGTTTTGACGAGGGTTTGATTTATCATGGATTTGATGGAATTTTATGGACCGACCGAGTATAATACGGCGGTGAGCGGTGAGCGTCGAATTCAACGTCACCCAGAGTGCTCTCTCTCTCTCTCTCTCTATCTCTCTCTCTCTCTCTCTCTCTATCTCTCTCTCTCTCTCTCTCTATCTCTCTCTCTCTATCTCTCTCTCTCTATCTCTCTCTCTATCTCTCTCTCTCTCTATCTCTCTCTCTCTCTCTCTATCTCTCTCTCTATCTCTCTCTCTCTATCTCTCTCTCTCTATCTCTCTCTGACTGCAGCAGCCGCGCGCTCTTCACAGACACGTATTGTAATCGTGATATTAATTAAAATGGCTTCATCTACAATCTTCTCTTACTTTTTTATATACCTGAACATTTAACCAAATAGAGCGCACGCGATAGAAATTAATATTTATTGAATATGGGTTTCAGTATTTTTCATTATTATTAATTTAGCCGTATCATAGTATTTGTAATGTAATGCATGCGTTGCGATAAGTGCAAAATTTGTCATGTAATGCATGCGTTGCAATAAGTGCAAAATTGGTCTCTAATGTGATTTCTTTTTTCAATATTAAATAAAGAGTATTTATAAAAAATGATTTTTAGTTTCGATTTTTTAAAGAATTAAATTTTTAAATCGCCATTAATATACGCTATTTACTTTATGATAAATAAATAAATGGTAAATAATCGTACTAACAGTAATAAATTATTTAATTATCATATATTAAAATGTGTACAATTTAATGTATAAACTGAATAAATTGAATTATTAACGAGTATATAAACTTTGAACAAAAACTAAGTAAAAACTTTTAGCGGTACAACGTGTACTTACTGAAAAAAATTTGATTCAATATTTTTCGCATATAAGAGTATAGTTTTTTACTTCCATATAAAAACGAATAAAAGTTCCGCCACAATGTAATTAATCAAATAATGAAATCGCTTACTTCCGTAGTCCAGTGTAACGAATGAAATTAAGGGGTCTAATTAATTACAGCATGGTAGACAGAAAAATGAATCTATAAATTAACAAGACCAACGCCATCGTGTTTGCCAATTGCCCGTTCTACTGAAACAATATCAATAATTCCAGCTAAACAATTCGTTACAATATCACACAACACTTATTATATGCATATCCTTCGCATTTAAGATGAGAAAACTTCTTCTGTCCTAAATTATTAATTTTTATGAAATAAACGAAAACTGCGCCTTTAAAGAAATATGTTTAACTAAACCGACTGAAAGTAAAATTTTATGAAAAATTTTTTTCCCTGTAATGTTTCTACATGTGTATTATAATTTATATTAATTTATTTTAATATTAAATACGAATATTAATGAATGCTTTTCGATTCGATTTATTCTTCTACTCTTTTTTGAGTTACGGAGACCAGATCCCTAAAAGGTTCTTGAACCTTAAAGACAATGCCAGATAAACAAGTAAAGTATAATCAAAATGTAGAGTGTCGCAAGTGGCACTCGACACTACTAATTTTACGCTTAAAACCTAACTTTAAGTTTAAAATCTAACTTTAAGTTTAAAATTATGCTGTAGTGATTATGGGTGTATAAATATTTATTACCACTTCTCTAACCCTCTAAGAATTTGTTAGGCTCGTGAATGCATACATGTAAACTTGCATGGACTTACTAGAATCTTGCATGCTAAGGTAAAAGTACCTACTATGAAACACCCTCTTAACTGTGTCTCTTTTATGAAAGAGTATAAAAAATGATAAAATAAGAAATAATTATAACATGCATGAGCGAATATAAAAATATTATTGATAATTATGAATGTTTTCGTCTGTAAATACACAAACATGAGTATTGTTATACAATAAGTAGTATTATAAAAAATCATTCAATTTTGTGTATCTCCTAACCCGTGCAGATCGGTGGTTTTGGGAGCCGAAGCAGCTAATTTAAACGACTTTGTTTTTTAACTATATTTATAAATATTAATGACTTGACACCATATGCAATAGCTTAAACTGTAGCTTTCGGTCCGTAGATTTGAATTATCTACAAACTGTTTTAATGTCGATGCGATTTTTATTAAATATGTAGCTGTTTCATAATAGGTGCGCGGGTTAGTGGAAGTCCGTATTTATGAAACACCTTTGCAATAGCTTTTTTAAAATAATTTTAGCTATTTGCATATTATTTTCTGTATTATGAAGCAATAAATACTACATTTTAATGATATAGCTCTCGTACATATGAAAACTAAGTAAAATAAGCATGTTTATTGAATTTAGTAGCCTAACTTGTAACTTATAGATTACGAAGTCGATTCTATGAGGCATAACCCTAAATATGATCATTTTGTTATTTAAAACTTTTTAAAAAAGGATGGCAATTATGTTGACGTTGTTACTCGTGTATATTAGGCGAATTGTTTACAACAGATATAGCAATTGTAAGTAAAATCAGTCAAATAAAGTAATATTTACTTATTTATTACGTTTCATAATAGGGGCATAAATTATGAAACACCCGAACATCGTGCGATTGCACTGTTTCATAATACGTACAATGAATCATTTCAGTATTTTATTAATATAATTAATCATTAAGGTTTAATTTGTATTTTAAAGTCATTATCTCTTGAAGAAAAGTCTAGCCCTTTGGGTACTATCAAGTTTTAACGATATACGCTTATTCAAACTCAATTTTACAAAAGTATAAAATGCACCCCGAAAACCGTTTCATAATAGGTACTTTTACCTTATTATTAAGTACTTCTTTGCGTCTAAAGCAGAGTGAGCAGACTCGGGACGAAATGCATTACTTCTTATTTTCAATTCGGCATCCTCTCTCTTTTGCGATCACGCGCAGGATAAAATAAAACGTGTTTTTTATATAAATATAACTAATACAAACATAATTGATAGGAAAATTCAACTTGAAATTGATTAATTTCTTTAATCGTGTAAATCAATTAATAATTAATAATTTTCAATTTATCGTTTTGATTTTCAAAGAATATAATAATATTAATATAATTATAAATAAACTTTATTGAGAAAACCGCAATGAAGTACAGCGACCCAATAAATACATTGAATCGATTTTTATACAAATAATCTAGCTTCAAGACACGGCAGGGGTTTGAAAATTCAAATCCTCCCGAGGGGACAGTTGAACGAGCGCCACTGCGAGTTCACAGGCCTGATATTGAAAAGAAACCGCTGACTCCGGAAGTAAGTGTCGCGCGCGCAGCCTCGGCAGCTTGAAAGATGCTGGCTTTTTTTACGCGACACAAAGTAGCACTTTGCCAAATGACCCGAATCTTTTTAGGGCGTCTGTTTCTCTCTCGCTCTCACAGCCAAAGATTTCTTTCCCATTCGAAAGTTCTGAAATCTGGCGGCCCCTCCTCTTTCCCCCCATAGAGCCTAAGCGCAGGGCGCTGCTACTATATACGCTGCTACGATGCCATTGCCCCGAACGGGGCACATATTCGTTTCCAGCGGGACGATAAAAATTGCCGACTGCCACTTTCGGGGAGAGCACTGCTGCATGCGAAGCCTCGCGGGGCAGGCTCTTCCGATTCTCGCCCACGTGCAGTCGGAAGAAGGGGCTGAGGGACACATTTACGCATCGCCGCGCTCGATAAATCACTCACGCAGCACAGTATACGGCTATTATATTACGCGTCGAGGACGTAATGCATTTCTGCGATTGGCGCAAAAAATGTATTTACGCGCACACATGACCTCCGACCTCGACCGGCCAGCGAAAACTTTCACTCCGGCTGTTGTTTTTCTTCTGTTGACGGATGAAGACCATATCACATGCCACTTTTACAACTGTCGACGCTCGAAACACACTGCCATTTGAAGCAAAGAGGCAGGCTTTCGATAACATTTTAAGGGGTGTCCACTGTACTTAATTATCCGCACGTGCTTTTAATAAATTAACGACAAAAACATATTTTTTGGCTCAAATGGTATTATTATTCATTTTAGTGACTGCATGCATTGATGCTTTTAAACTTCTTAAATTTATTTATTTATTTTGCGCACTGGATTTACGATTATTATTGTGTTATCTTTATATTGGATACGTTGAAAACCGAATACTCTCAAACTATTCTAGCTATGCAAATTAGTGCAAAATGAAATAAAATATATAATGACAAACTAAGGGAATAAACATTTATATGTTTTTCTAAAAAGCTTTGTGTTTGTAACTTAACCGCAGTTGCGTACTCGAAAAGAGACTGAAACGATCCCTTCAAACTTGCTCAGCATTAATCATGGGGCAAAACACCTGCCTTTCAGAGTTCTACAATTCCAGTCTGTGCAAACGAAGGGTTATGTTTACTATAAGTAAATACCAGCCAACATTGTGGAGAATTTCGTCTTTTGACAGCTTTAATTGTTTTTGACGCAAGTAAAAACGATATTAAACAATGCGCTATACGAATTAATTGACAACTATGGCACCCACAATATTACTACATGAATACTTTAAAACAGACATTAACTAAACTTTTTATTAATATGGGTTAATCTTAATATTTTTAAGCTCGTTCAGTGTAACTTTTTCTCCTTTTGACATTGAAGTGAGATTCTCGCAATGAAGAAGTTCTAATTTATACTTAAGACATGACTTACGTTTATATTGTTCAAAGGTAAAACCCAAGTTTCCGAAAGAGTATAACACACAGAGTGTACGAAGCAAATAACGAATTTCCGCAATGAAGTGAAAGTATGTACGCGGCAATGTTCAAAGTAAGAATCTTTATCACTGTTGGCTGCGATATTGCGTCGGTGAGGGTAGGCAAGCAGCGTCGAATTAGGAGTATAGCACCAAGCACACCAAGAGTAAACAGCGCTGCAGCGCGACGCGACGACGCCGTTCACTTTTCGCGATAGCATCTGTCTCCCCGGACAATTTCATTTGTACGATCTCGCGGCAGTAGGCGGAAATAAAAAAAGGCATTCCAAGTTCAAGGAAAGTCGAGTTTAACGACGCGACAGTTCGTTTGTCGGTCGAACGCGACGAGACTGTGCGCAGTATCCGCGAATATCCGAAAAGGGTTGAAAGAGAAGAAAGAAGGAGCATCTATGCCCTCCCAATTTGCCATAAATTTGGCGGTTTACGGCGCGGTCAGAAAACGCTGCTCGCAGAGAGTATATAGTAGTGGTAGTCTAGCTCGCAGGCGTCGCGACGACGTAGACGTCGGCATGGCGTATATATAATATATGAACCAAGAGGAGAGGCGAAAGAGCAAAACAATGAAATTAAAAGGCACAAGCGGGACCGTCTGAGCTCCTACCCGCCGAGATTTTATGAATGCTTCATTTAATTTGGAATCGAGCTAGCCCAGGAGCAAAGCTCTAAATATAGCTTGATAATCTGACTTGAAGGAGGAGAGAATTAAAAGACAACGGCATGCTCACTTTGTTGCGGAGAAACGTTTCAGAGGAACCGGCCATTGTATTTATAATAGAAAGTATTCACTTCTGGCGTACCTTTTTATAATTAGCTTTTTTATGAATCAAGAAAAAGTATTTCTTCCTTATTTCTTTCTTATTATTTGCAGTCTCAAAAGCCTTATACATCTAGTATAATACAACATTTTATTTATATGCGTAATACGTTTTTTCATTAATACCTATCTCTATGTAAAGTTGAAGAACATACTTTCCAATTGTTACACCTCAATCGTTGAACACTTTATGGCGCATAAAATAATAACATGTCACTCAAAGTTCATAATAATATAAAAATTTATATTTTATGAAATCATATTGTTGAAATTGTTGAGTTTCGTACACGACGCCGAATATATAAATATCTGTAAGGGTAAAATGTAATCAAATTACAAAAATGTTAAAAATTTAAATAAAAGTAACAACTTATTTTCAGATTAATTGTACGAGATACGTAATAAGCTACAGCTATATATAATAACAGAAATCCGAATTCCGTGGAATTTTGACAATAGGATATTAGAACAGATATACTATTATGCACTGTAGACTCCATTATCTCAATCCACTTTTGTGCTGCGCTAATGATGGTAACAAAGACGATTATTGAAGCATTCGCATGCGTGCGTGCATCATTTGCGTGAATTTGCCTTCATGTGCACCTACTTGTCCCTTCAATTACGTTATTCGACGCCTTATTTTTTCAAGGGTGCATTTCTTAAGGGTGCTATATACTTTGTCGGGGGAGCAGCGGAGTAGCTTAATTGACCTGTTGAAAGTCTTTTGTCGTTGTTTAAGTATTGTTCTCATTTTAATCTTAACTAGGTATTTCGAGAAGATTTTTTTAGTTTATTTTAACAACAATTTAACTATACATCAATCATATATATATATATAATAAAAACATTACTAATACTATTCGATCCATGCGTCCGTTTGGAGGGGATAAGGAAATCGATCGAAGGGCCCATAGTGGTGAAAAAACCTGTAACTTATAGAAATTTTGTTCTAATAGTATACTAAGAGGGTATTAAAAACAATCAAAGCACCGTGGTGGCGAAAAAGAGCGATAGCTCTCGGAAAATACATTTGAAAATCCAGATGACGCCACCAGTTTTGCACGGAGCGAATATATTAGAATAGAATACAACTATATGAACGTAATTTTGAACAATTACATAAATATATATCGTAAAATTCATTTTAAAATTGAATTCATACTTGGTTTTCAATATAACACCGAATAATAAATTTAATTAATATTTTTGTACTTTATAAGTTATTTTTATTTTTCTTGTGAGATAATTGTGTTATAAATGTTCAAAAAATGTTTAAAAATCTCTGCTATTCATTGGCACATAGCTTCATCAAACGAAATTAATTGTTTTAATATGAAATTCTTTGTTCTTATAAATTAATTTTAAATTGATATATCTTTCCGAAATATAACCGTTTAAACTAAATAATATGTCTTTGTGTACAATAAAAGATAGGAAAGAGCCTGTCCAAAATTTCCGGTTTTAAAAGATAGATAATTTTATGCTATTTTTAATGCATTTACACTAAATTGCTAATAATATTTCTAACATGTCAAAAAACTCAAAACTTTTAAATTTAAAATTCAAAAATCGAAAAATTCAAAAATCTTTATGAAACAAAAACGAGTCTATGGATCTTAAAATTTATTTTTAATTTCGAATCTTCATTAAAAGCGAAAAAGATAAGCCGTATTTGGTAAATAGTGACCGTGCCATCCTCGAGATATAAGCAATCAAAGAAAAATTGTCAAAATATACATAACCTCTTATATCTCGATATATAAATGTCGTTGTGATCTGGACAAAGAACACGTTCATGATATACTAAAAAGCTACCGATTTGGAAAGTTTCAGATCAAATGCTGCCGATTTACTCCAGTATTCACTGAAGAAAAATCGATATTTATTACAAATAGATTCTTTTCCTTAAAAGATAAAGATTAAGCCTAAAAAAATTTACAGAATATTCTTATCCATATTCCTAATCATCTCAATTTAAAAAAACAATCCCTTCTTATATTTCGCAGATATAACCGTTGAAAAAAATGACGATTTCGTGAATAACAAATCAAAGAAATAACTTATTCAAAATTTCGGGTGAGGAAAGATAGGTAATTTTATGCTCTTTCAAATGCATTATTACTCAATTGGTGATATTATTTCTGATGTATACAACAACCAGAGAAACTAAAACTCAAAAATCGAAATTCTGCTAAAAAATCAAAAACGCATCGAAAAACCAACAACAAATTTTTTTTGAGCCACCTACATAAAAAAAGCTAAAAAAAACCGAGCCCCGAAACATTAATTTTCACTGTGTATATTCAGAGTAATGTTGATCCACATTCATACACATACAGATCCATATAGACATCTTCTAAAAATAGTGTATTTTGATTCCCAGTATCTCGAAACATGTCTCTAACGTGTTTTTAGCAAAACTTTTTTTTTACCTCCACAGAGCTTCCTCTATGAGGAAGCAAAAGAAAGTAAATGATGACTTACTCATAAATATAATTATAAATATAATAATCACATTTAATTCAAAATATTACACACAATTTTCTAGTTAATCTTTCATAACAAATGAGATGTTTCATCTCTATATTGCATTAAAAACTTGTTAAAAACTTTTGAATTTGATAGACGAAGTAAGACGCCAAGGCCATCAAGCACGGGCAACAGTAGGAAATTAAATCTCGAAAGCCGCATAACGCGATAGGTGAACGAAGGGTAGAAAAAAGAGCACGAATAAGGAAAGAATAAAAGCAATTATAAATGGCGCGCATCCGACTAATATTCGAAAGTTGGGCATGAAAGTGCAGACACCTTTGAGCTGCACGCCGACGTGATAAACAACGAAAATGACAGGCTCCCAGGCCTCTCGGGCTTTACTCTTTGAGTTAATCACGTCAGGCAGGCAACCCTCTGATTAAAACGGCCCTCCATCCCTTCTTATTATCATTGTTATTGGAGGAGGACGGAATTCGCGCAGCCAAGCGACGGGCAATGTCGGCTCAACACCATGCCTTTATATACCTATACGTAGCTTCGATGTACTTGTACACGGCTCTGTATATCTATATGCAAATCTATATATACATGCACCTTCCTAATCACCAGAACTTTCGAGGTTATTAAATGGCTGATGAGTCGGGAAATGGATCCTGTTTCCAGACCCTTTCCTTAATTAAGTTTCTTTACCTTACTTAGTTATATCAATCGCACGCCTGCCTGCCTCTGCTTGCCAAAGAAATGTGACCATATAGTATTTATGTACATTAATTTTCATGTTATACAGTTATATCTATACCCATGCATTACATTATAACTCTGATATAATAGGTTGACTATTTTTAAAATAGCTTTCGCTGTAGACATACTGTAAAAGTATATAATTAACTTACCATAGAAATCAGTCTTGGGTTGATCCATGCTTGTTGCATATTATCATCTAAATATCGCTTGGCTATCCTCGTAATATTATCATGCGACTCCTTCTTGTATATAGCAATATTTGGAGGAAGTTGAACACCATTGACGTTATTCCTATAAAAGTTTTAAAACGTTAATTGAAGCAAATAACATGTTTTATTTCTTAATACAATGAATATATCGATCACATTAAATATGTATATCTTTTTATTAGGATAGAACTTTGAATGATTAAAACTCGAACTATAATATATTACGGAAGAAAACAGGAAGTTTGTAAAGTCGTAAGCAGCAAACATTTATATAATATGCTAAACTTGAATCAAAAATCTATCTATCTTTGACTTCCAATATCCAAAGTATGTGTATAATCAGTCTATATGTTTGATAAGTTTAAACATTTAGACCAGTCTTATGTGTCATTCTAAAGCATGACTAGCATGTTCATTTAATAATTGGATCGCGCGTATTGTAACGTAACAGATAACATAGCTCTATACGTACACGTGTAACGATGCTCGAACGTTTCAACTACACATATATAACAGAATAATTATCTATATAACTATGATACGGAGTATGAGCTACATGAAGAGCGATGATCCACGGACGGGACCATTACGAGCCGTAGGGTGCACGAAATTGACGGTCTCTCTGCTGTTCTAGCAATGCATCAAACTGATTCTATTGTGTAGCCACCACGATGTGCGCCGTAGGAATCTCACCACAATGAAGACCGATACTGAGGTCCGCGACCGCAGATAGTCATTATAACGCCCCGCGTTGCTATGCCAAACGCCGCTTGTCTACTCTTCTCGCATCATGCTTAAAAATCCTGCGTACTTTGCATTTAAAGATGCTAATAAGCAGAAAAAGACTTTACTTAAAAGGGACTTCCATAACTTATGCATTATAAGTTATGATAATAGAAACCTAATGTTTACTCCAATTATTTATATTCACTAAGAATCGCAGACGCGCTATGCGCGTCACAATTTCGTTTGATGCGATATTAATATCAATATGAATTGCAGAAAATAAATGTAAGATTTATTTTATATATAAATTCATGTATAATCATATTTTATAATGTAAAGAAAATGATTCTTAATGTTATCAGATAGTTTTAACTTAAGGTAAGGTTACAATGATTTTTTAATTTTTCACAGTCCTTAAGCTATCAACTCCAATTTTTTTTACAACATTATAACATAAAAGTAAAGTTTTTCACCAAATATCAGTTCAGTTGTTCAACATAACAAAAAAAAATTCGATCTAGAATTAAAACTTAACTGTAGCTTACTTGATTAGATTACATATAAAAAGGTTCAATTACTTCAAACTAATTATGATTTGTCTATTTTAGATTCGAAAAAGTCATATTCTTTAAGTAATTTTCAATCAAAATTGTTATAATAGTCTTTTACATAAATTAATTTTCATAATGCCGAATTGCATAATAAGGAATTGCATGCCAGAGTAAATGCAATTCCGTACGCTCTTTCTTTCTTCCTTGTTTACCCCTCTCCATGACCACATCGCCCACTTCCCCTCCCTATACTCAATCCATCTCATCCAATACGCTACCTCGTATTTCATATGCTCCTTCTAAAATCCTGTCATTTCATTTTCTTTTCGATTGAAACATATATAGGTGTATATCATACGTGTATTCAACAATAATTTTTTCTCAACACATGCGTTAAAAAGACCCTTCCATGCTGGCAAAACGAATAGAAAACTGGGCATTCCAAGCATCTTTGCCGGAGCGGGAGGGAACGATTCCCTCAAAATTTTATATTTTTCAAAATTTGAACTCAAAATTTAGAAAAAATTTAAAATTTAGAAAAAATTTAAAATTTAGAAAAAATTTAAAATTTAGAAAAAATTTAAAATTTAGAAAAAATTTAAAATTTAGAAAAAATTTAAAATTTAGAAAAAATTTAAAATTTAGAAAAAATTTAAAATTTAGAAAAAATTTAAAATTTAGAAAAAATTTAAAATTTAGAAAAAATTTAAAATTTAGAAAAAATTTAAAATTTAGAAAAAATTTAAAATTTAGAAAAAATTTAAAATTTAGAAAAAATTTAAAATTTAGAAAAAATTTAGAATTTAGAAAAAATTTAAAATTTAGAAAAAATTTAAAATTTAGAAAAAATTTAAAATTTAGAAAAAATTTAAAATTTAGAAAAAATTTAAAATTTAGAAAAAATTTAAAATTTAGAAAAAATTTAAAATTTAGAAAAAATTTAAAATTTAGAAAAAATTTAAAATTTAGAAAAAATTTAAAATTTAGAAAAAATTTAAAATTTAGAAAAAATTTAATATTTAGAAAAAATTTAAAATTTAGAAAAAATTTAAAATTTAGAAAAAATTTAAAATTTAGAAAAAATTTGAAATGTAGAAAAAATTTGAAATGTAGAATAATTTAAAATTTAGAAAAAATGCATTCTTTTTATTATGTGGGTTTGGTGGACGATTCGAAATGCCTATTTCCCCATTCCCTTTGCATGCATAAAAAAGCATGTTTAAAAAAATACGGTGTGTAACATGGGTGGAAAGGGCTTTTTCAGACTCGGATGATGATTTGCGGGCAAATCACAAATGAAATTACATATGCGGGTATTCTTGCCCTTACTCAACTAGGGGGTTCTAGGCCCGATCACCGCCATTGAAAAATCCGGAAAGAAAATCTTTCAGGGGTTAAAAATTGATGTTCAAATATGAAAATTTAAAAAAATGTTAATGAGTGTATATTTTTTATAAAAACAGGTTAAATGTTCAGTCTCAAATTTGTTTTACATCCTTTATATATGTATTCATTATAATGGCCTAAAAAACCTAAGGTTCTTTAAGTTTGATCAAAGAAAAATGTTTGTTTCATTTTTGTTTGTAAAAAAATTAATAAATATAATGATTATACAACATAAAATATTTTGCTTCCTCAAAGTGGGAAAGCTAAAAACATGTTAGGAACATGTTTTGAGACATAAGAAATCAAAATACATGCACTGTATTTGAAAATGTGTGTATGGAAGTGTATGTGTGTGTGTGTGTGTGTGTGTGTGTGCGCGCGCGTGTGTGTGTGTATTTGTGTGTATATAGAGAATGTAAAAATAAGATTTTATGTCAAAAGACTGAGAATTTGAAAAACTATCCTATGGTAACTGTGTCAGTTTTGGGAGTCGCCGACGAAGACAATGGGTAACAATGTGTTAGGTTGAATAATTTTTATCTTCTAATGATTTTTCAATTTCCTTGTTATGTATATAATACAATTAAGCATAAAATTCAACATTTCAGCTGTTTTTAGACAAATATACACTCATTAATATTGTTTTTAATTTTGATATTTAGGCACGCTTTATCTCGTTATATGTACCCGATAAATTCGAAATGGCGGGGATTCGAACCCACGCCCCTTGACCCATCGACCGCCCCAAACAGTACATTTTATTTAATTATAATAATTCGTTTTTATTTAATTATTAACTTAACCTTTCTCTGAAATTCTCATTCTACATTTTCATGTATTTAATGTTTATGGGTGATTACTAATAAAATTGAAAATCTAGGTATCCTTTACACTAAAATGTTTTTAACGACGTATAATATAATAATATTGCTTTAAAGTGTTTAAAGTATTATAATACACCTAATAAAAGATATTACTTTTAATGAATTATAACATCCAGTAAAAACTTTTAGCCATGTTATATATTCTCAAGAACATTTAAAGGTATGGGATATTTTCCTGCAATTTTTCCTAATTTTTTTAACGATCACCCATTTCGTATTTATGATAAATATTGCAAATATACAATAATTTTTTAAAAACTATATTAGAAAAATATGATTATCATGCAATTATAACGTATCAAATAAACAAAAGGGAACTTGCTATTTTAGAACGCCGTTAAGATAAGTTAGAATTCAGTATAAGTGAATTATAGAAATTTATCGCGTGGCACCTGCGCCTCAAGTTCTGCGATGAACTATCAGTTAGTTTAGTACTCTATTTGAATTACGACTCATAAATGGGCTTCGCACTTACATCCAACCAGGTGAGTATTAGCTTTCATGGCAATGTGGTAGCTTATAAGCGTACTCGTAACTCGAAATCGCACTTTAATAACACACATAAAATTTTGTAGAAACGACTTTCCGCTTCTTTATGTGAAAGCGGTATCTTTACTTTCGTTGAAAAGAAGGTAAACATTTATTAGTGCTATTAAGTTTTATAAATTATTAAGAGTATGACGTAGAGAAAAAATAAATAAATTTTTCTTCTTGATTGCACATACGAAATTCCTATTACCGTCGTTATAATAAATATGAAGTAAGTTATAAACGCAATTCACATGAACAGTGTTTCGTAGTTTCATTCTTATCAGAATCATTATAAATTTTTGTATTTATTCGACCAATACTGATCATAAAATTATAACTACGAAATAACCTATTCGCCAGCATTTTCCTTAATTCATCAAATATACTTTAAAATGTACTGTCGAAATAATCCGTGCAAATTTGAAAATTAAATCAGTTAAGAGAACAAATACACCTTTAAATTATAAATATATTGTTAATACATTTTAAGGTAAAAATAAATCATTTATCATATATTACCTATTTTTTAAAGATATCTTTTTAATATTTTATCAAAATGTAATGTAAAAAATACTTTTTTTTAAATTATAGGTCATCAAGTCCTCTTCAATGTCAATAATGGAAACATGCATTATTCTTGAGCTACTGCAGGGTTTTGAGAGTCAACATGCTCGAATTGAGGGTTTTAAGGTTTCATTATGTTCAAAATATGTACAGTTATAAAATGAATGAAGGAATTTGAAAACAAAAATTATTGACTAAAGTTATAGACTATTAAATCCATATTGCATGATGACATTTTTTAAAATTAAACAATTTTGACTTCAGTAGAATATAACATTGGTCAATAATTTTAATTTTCAAATTTCCACATTCATATCATAACTATACATATTTTGAACATTAAAAACCCTTAAAATTCCCAGTTCGATCATATTGACTCTCAAAATCTTGCGGTAGCTCAAGAAAGATACAGGTTACTATTATCTTACTAACTGCATAGGTGTTAATAATAAATTAAATTATTATAATTAAAGGATTATTGAATCGTTGTCTTATTAAAGAGCTATATCATTAAAATCGTCATTCAAAATATTCATCACATCTTGCTCAAATTTGAATTCTACGTGACTTGATAAATCTTAGAAAAACAATACTTTTCAATGCTCTGAGCCTGCGTGTTGTTATGGTAAAAGCGCGCATTAGTATATACCCAACAATAAAGTAACCTAAATGATCGACGAGACTGCACAAGTAAGTGCTCTTGTCTCCGACGGTGCGAAACGCAAAAACAGTTGCAAAATGCTCAGTGGTGCGCGCTTTGACATGAAAATTGAGAAAGAGCAAACCTTCGAGCGAGCGTGGAAAAGTAGCACGTTACGTGCATTTGTCTCATTAGCAGTGGTTTTTAACAACGGGGGCCTTCATAAAGAGTCGACCACGAATGTCGCCTTTTACCATAAATAAGTGCCTATAATACCAGCCTGTCGCCGATCTCTTCCTAGTCCCGGCCGACGACGTACCTTAACCCTTCTCGCTCTTCACTCGAACTCTTTCGCTCGCTCATTAAGTAATTTGCGCAGACGAATGCCACATGTAGAAGAAACCGAGAGGGAACGAGACGAGGAGTCAGTATTCATTTTTAAAGGAGGCTGTTATTTTATCGGAATCTAACACGGGGGCGTAACTTCAGGCCTGGCGTCGCTATGTTGATCACGTGACCATGTCTAAACCAATCATTTACGAGAATTTTCACACACTTTTAAACGACTTAAATGTTATATTGACTAGTAACTTTCTATTTAATAGCAAATTAGTGCTTTTAATTTTTTTATACCCGGTTTATTTGTTATGTTAATGTATTTTCTCACTATTTTATCATGGGGAATTCCTTATTATTATTCGTAATCTTTATTCTTAAAAAAAATATAATTAATTAATTTATAACGGTGTGTATTACCGAAAGCTAGGCGGCACATAATAGATCCCTGAATTATTGGTATTACCCACGCCGAATATTAGTTATTAGACGATGCTCACAGTCAATGCGATGCGTGACCCAGTATGGTAGGGTGCTCGCTTCTCGCCCGGGTGGATCCAGTTCGATTCTTGATAACATAGGTATATTGCTTTATTTTTTATTTTTTTCGGTAACTACAATCATTACATGGAGCCCAACGCTATATACGTGGCGCCCCACGTATAGACTCTGTAAATGTGTTCTAGACAAATAGCGATTTATTGTGCGTATTTCTGCCCTATTTACATATATTACAAACAAGTTACAAATTTTGATCGGGCTAGAATTCGATCTTCGCCACCGATATATACGGATCGACAAGGGATTTTTGTCGCCGAAAAAATAGGACTGATGGGGATTCGGCATGGCTTCTCCAATTCATTAATTACTATTGTATACTAGCTTCTGATTATATATATATATATATATATATATATATATATATATATATATATATATATATATATATATATATATATATACAGTCATACGAATATACTTCTATTTGATATAATCATGTATACAAAAACATACATGTCCCTTTTATATGCAGGCAGGATTGATTATATATGTCACAAATATATTTATTCCCGGCTTAATTATACTGGCCACTTTATTGACCTAAAAAGTGGGACGAAAGTGACGTATTATTTCTTATTTTACTATATTCCCGCAAATTTACTTTATTCCCGCATTTGCGGAAATTGGGAGTTTAAACCTGCAATGCAAGACTACTAGATTCTAGATGCCCCACGAAATATGGCTGGCACGGGGAATACTTCTGCATAAGATTAACACTGGGAGAATTTTTGGAAATTGAAATACAAGGTTATTTTCAGACAGAAAAACTTGTTCCTACCATTTAAAATGCCGGCCACGTTTTTCCACGTTTTCTTATGGGGAAGAGTAGCGCCTCTCCTGGCGTGGTCGTAATTTCTTTTGCCAATAACGTAACGTTCAGTTTCTCTAGCTTTATCTCTGTTTTTTTTTTAATTTTGACCATTTTAACTATTTCTTTCTCTTTCCGTGGGTTCAAATCTTTCCTACTCATCATTCCACTTCATCCTACTCTTCAAATCAATAAAGTGACCACAGTTAAGTCGGAAATAAAGTTCTACATACAATACGGGAATAAAGCTGACTATTCTCTTGTTGCATAATGTACTATTTTTTAAGGCAAAGCACTACTTAAAACTGGTGATTTAGTAATTTTCATTCTTTATCTTTGGATCTACAAAATATTATGTAAACCCCTGCGAAAAGTTTTTTAAAGGCATCCAAGGAACACATAAAAAAGGTTCAACAAAATATGTTACTAAAGCTATCTTCTTATACAGTTTTTAATATTTTTTGTTTAAAGATTTTAACATGTTCCTAAGTTGCAAAATAAAGATCGCTAAAACACCAACTTTCAACAGTGCCACCGCTTAAATATTTCACTTTGTACTTTTTAAATACTGAGAGAAAGGAATCTTTGTATTAAATCCCAGTTCTTTGTATCAAAGACGTAGGATAATTCGTTCATTTGAAGCGTTGACTTGCATCAAACGTGTCTTAATAGTTAATACCGCGAATTCTTGTATTAAAAAAGTACGAATTTTAAAATGCGAATAGATGAATTTTTGGGGATCTATCCACCATAACACTGTAATGCCGAGAGTATTTTAAAAGCGAAAAAAAAGTTTCTTTTTGCATTTAGTTATCCCCAGAATGGGCTTAAACTTAAATTCCAACAGTTCATTAAAGTAAAACTATAAGCTCTAAATATGCTTTTTAGGGGTGACTTTTAAAAATGACTTAAAGACCTCCTAGTCTTGAATTTATTAATTTTGAATAACAAACATGATAGATCGTTAGTTTAGGTGTCTTTATACAATAATCTATCGAAAGAATTACAAAAAATATGTTTTTTTTTATTTGAATGGAAAAATCAGCAGCGACATAGGCATTGCTTTTCCCCATACGCATGCTTTGTTGTTATGTTATCAACATTTTGCATTTTGCAACAGGCAAAGAA
The DNA here is from genome assembly GCA_949152435.1 of Gastracanthus pulcherrimus. Classification (NCBI taxonomy): domain Eukaryota; kingdom Metazoa; phylum Arthropoda; class Insecta; order Hymenoptera; family Pteromalidae; genus Gastracanthus; species Gastracanthus pulcherrimus. The sequence goes on from OX424574.1 coordinate 50,265,908, forward strand.
GCTTTTTTTTATTCTACAGCAAGAGTTCCTTTCTTTTGAGGTGGTGGGAACCTGACCGATTTAGAACCTTAACTTTGGGTTTTGAATGTCATTTTCACGTGGAAAAGTGAGTGGTCCCCAAAGGCACTGTAGGCACTAGAGAGTTAAGATTTAAAATAAATTGGTTATATATTTTTAAGCGAGAATGAATTATTCATCATATATTACCTAATTTTTTCAGAAAATTTGAATATTTTATCAAAATATATGGGAAAATTACTTTTATTATTTTTATTGGTCGTTAGGTCCCCCTAATCGGCCATAATACATACTTCTGTATTTCTTCAGCTACCGCAAGGTTTTGAGAGCCAAACTGAATCAGATTATTTGATGTTTTATTGTGTTACGAATATGTATAATTAGGTAATCAATGTGGGAATTTGAAAAAAAAGAATTATTGACCAAAGTTATAGCCTATTTAAACCATATTTACTGATAACATTTTTTAAAATTTAAGAATTAAAGCTTAAATAGGCTATAACTTTGGTCAATAATTTTGATTTTCATACTTCCACATTGATTACCTAATTATATGTATTTGGAATTCAATGAAACCGGTACCTAGCTGAAGAAATATTATTATTATTATTATTATTATAAAGGCTAAGTAGTAATGGTAAGCAGCAACGGTGCTTGCAGGGCAATAACTATCACATAGTCTTTATGTCGGCTGAGGCGTGCTAGCATCATCACCATAACTATCATAACTACTTGTTGGGACTAGCTATCCGTAGCTGTGTAGTCCATAGCCTTGTTCAATTCTCCTCATAACATCCTATTTCTCGTAGGTCCCTTTTAATATTGTCCTCTCACCTTCGTCTCGGTCTACCTGTGGCTCTTGCTCCTATCGGCATCTCTACAAGCACTCTACGTGCTGCTCTTTCATTACCTATCCTAGTTACATGCCCAGCCCTCCCTAGTCTTCGAGATTTAATCACTCAGGTAATGCTTGGCTTCCCTTATAGCTCGTGTGTTTGTTGGTTACGAGGGTAGTTCAATAAGTCTTTAGAATGACCAACAGATGGCGCGCGAATCGCTCCAAATCATCTGTTTTCAGTCAGCACCACTCCCGACTAGATATATGGTGCAGTCACAGTCCACATCTTCTGAGTTTACGTGTTTTTATAACCAATTGAAAAAAAAATTGCTTGTTAAGAAAAATGGAAAAAAAACGAATTCAGAGCGGTAATTAAACATTTTCATTTAAAGGGTTTAACTCCATATGAGATAAAAAATGAATTGGACTCAGTTCATGGCACATCTGCCCCTGCCTTAGCAACGGTTTATAACTGGGTAAATGAATTTAAGCGTGGTCGTACATCAATAAGTGACGAACCACGTTCAGGAAGGCCCGTAGAAGCAACTACTCCCGAAATCATCAATAAAATCCACGATATGGTGTTGAAGGATAGAAGATTAAAAGTGCGTGAGTTAGCTGAGGCCACAAGGATATCTATAGGTGCAGTTGTTTCAATTCTACATGAAAAATTAGGCATGAATAAGCTATCGGCAAGATGGGTGCCGCGTTTGCTCTCAGCTGAGAATAAACGCAATAGAGTGGTCGCCTCTGAGGCTCCTTTGGCGCGCATAAGTCGGAATCCTGAGGAATTTTTTCGTCGATTTGTGACTGTGGATGAAACATGGATACACCACTACACTCCTGAGACAAAGGAACAATCCAAACAGTGGATTTCCACAGGCGAACCAGCTCCAAAGAAGGCAAAGACCGTAAAGTCAGCTGGTAAGGTTATGGCTACAGTTTTTTGGGATGCACGTGGAATTATACTTATTGACTACTTGGAAAAGGGTAAAACAATTACTGGTGAGTATTATGCATCATTATTAGAGCAGCTGAAAGAAGAAATTAAAAAAAAATTACCACATTTGGCGATAAAAAAATTCTCTTTCATCACGACAACGCCCGAGTTCACACATGCTTCGGTTCAATGGCTAAAATTGAAGAACTAAAATTCGAATTGGTCGAACACCCACCGTATTCACCAGATTTAGCCCCCAGTGACTTTTTCTTACTTCCAAACTTGAAAAAATGGCTCGGTGGACAGAGATTTACGGACAACGAAGGCGTCATTGCCTCTGTAAGTGCTTATTTTGAGGAACTTCCGAAAACGCACTTTTCTGAAGGATTAAAAAAACTTAAAAAGCGATTGACCAAGTGTATAGAGCTCCAAGGAGATTATGTTGAAAAATAAAAAAAAATTTACCCAAAAAAAATTGTTTTTATACTTTATTCTAAAGACTTATTGAACTACCCTCGTATGTAAAATTCTCCATTCTCTAGTAATCTCATCTATTTTGCCCCCAAATATCTTTCTAAGGACTCTATTCTCAAATACTCTAAATCTATTTTCTTTCCGTTTGGTTAACACTCACGTTTCGCATCCGTATAGTAGTACTGGCATTATGATTTTTCTATATATTTCTAATTTAGTTTTTCGCAATAGTAATCGTGATTTTTAGTAAGTTATTTACCGAATATAGACGTGCATTTCCCGAATGCAGCCTCTTCTTGATTACTTTATGAGTTTCATTTTTGTGGTATATTATCGTACCAAGGTATTCAAAGTCGTCTACATTTTTGAAAGTTTTGCCAGAGACTTTCAAGTCGGTATCAGCAATCTCGAGCTCTGCTCTGCTAGTGATCATGTACTGGGTTTTCTCTTCACTTATTTCTAGGCTTATTTCTTTAGCTGTTTTTATTAGTATTTATACGTTTATTTATTACGGTTTCTCTGTTTTTTTCCTATACTGTCAATGTCATCTACGTATGCTAGCAATTGTGTTAGGGAGCCATTCAATATAATTCTCTCTTTACTTTCTCGTACCGCCCTGGCCACATATTCTAAAACTAAGTTAAATACGAGGGTTGGTAGAGCATCTCCCTGCTTTAGCATCTTCCCGCGAGAGGTATGAATCTATCTAGCAGCATATTAGAGATAATTTTGTAGCATGTACAGATAAGGAGATGCCTCAATAATTATTACAGTTTGTTTTATCTCCTTTTTTGTGCATTAGGACTATGATTAGGTCCCTCCATTCTTTGGGCATTATTTGAAGAAATAAACAAGTATGTAGTATGGTCGATCAAGCGGGCCTAATGACAAAAAAAAATCCCTTATATTGTGATAAAATATTCAAATTTACCGAAAAACTAGATAATATAGGGTACTTGTCCATATTTATGAGCCTGTTCATATTTGTGTGCCTTTTTTTTAAATGTAATTTGCAGCGATTAAATCATAAATGAATCAGTAAAACTATTTTTAAAACTAAGATAAAGTATTAAGTTAGAGTTTACAAGAGTTACATGAAAGTTTAAAATGTTTTTCATTGAGTTATAATTTTTTTAAACATATGAATCATGATTTGGTGGTTTTACTTTGTTTCCTTGTCTAAAATGCTAAGGATTGCTTGACTTTTCAAAACTTAATTTAATTATTCGGACGTGATTTATGACAAATAAAATATTTATTGTATCATAAAATAATTCAATTTAATATTAAAAAATGTGAAATGAACATTTTAGACTCAATTTATTAATTTATTAATGAATCCAGTAATACCGCGAGATTTTCGAAGTTTGTCCGTATTTATGTGCCCCCTCATGATCGACGGAATAACCTCACATCTGTTTGTAGAAGGGAGAAGAAGTTTTCGCAAGCTTTATTTTTTCCAAAGCTGTTGTTATAGAATAGTGCATAATAAATCATTATCATTGTATCAGTTTGCATGAATTTAGATAATTTATAGATTATGAATTCTGTGTCAAATACTTAGTTTTGTTCATAATATCTCTGTGTCTATCACAATTATTAATTTCAAATATTTTGAAACTTTATTTATATTTATTAATTATTAATTAAAAACTGTCTAATTACAATTATTTATTATAATATTTCAAAATAATATATAAATAAAAAATAATAATAATAAAATTATTTAATTAAGCTTATTTTAAGTTATATTATACTTAAAAAAAATAGATTCCATTAGTATTAATATTTAGCAGTAATTATAGAAATAATTAAAATGAGATTTCATGAGCACACTAATCGGGGGCACAGTTTTTGAGCAGACACACTAATGGGGGGCACAGAATTGTGGACACGCACACTAATACGGGCAGATTGGGCACAGTAATACGTTATAGCCCATTGAAGAAGCACACTAATATGGACCAAAACCTTTTTTTTTATTTCTAATATATCTGTATGAATGCTTAATATATTCAATTAAAACAAATTCCATCTCAAACACGGAACGTTAGAGTACCTATGTAAACTTCAATAGCAAAGATTAAAGTTATATACGTTCAGCTATCAATTATTAAATTCAAAACATTGCTTCATGGCACAGTAATACGGATAAGTACCCTACGATGAATAATTTATTCTCATCTAAAAATATATAACCAATTTATTTTAAATTTTAAGGTGGTTAGATTTTTTTTAAGATAGCTTTTCAAAATATACATTTTTTTCAGATCATATTACTTTGAGCTCAAAGATAATGGTCCACCAGGAAAATAAATTTAATAGGGATAAAATAAATTAGTAAAAATTCTATTGTATGTCTAAATTCAACCTTAATTTTAAAGCTTCTTTTGCTATAAAATCTATAAACAACGTGTAATTATAGTTTCGTTAATAAAGTAAAAATAATGTAATATCCACTCTTGAATTTACGATATGAGCATATTATTTTGATTTACGTCGAACTGCTTCCCATTTTGAACAAAATAAATGAAAGATTGTGCAGAACTTTTAACATTCAAAAGGCAACCTCTAATAATCCTATTACTTCGATTCCAGATGCAGCACATTGGTCATCTGGGGCTTGAATTATTTGTTTGGTCCAGACCCTCTGATCATTCAACTTTTACGCAAGTACGATCATACTTTTTTCTAGAATCTTCAAAGAACGTTTTAAAAAGAACCTAATAATGACGTAAGGTATATTCTAGTAAATTGTTAAAATCGATTTAGAGAAGAAAGAAGTATATCTTGATCTTGACCAAAAATTTACAGTGTATTCTTGGATCCAAAAACAACAATTTAAGCCCATATTGAGTTATGTGCCATGCTTCATTGAAAAGCAGTAAAAATTTTATCCTTTCGAATTTTCGAAGAAATTTTTATTTAGAAGTTCCCTGCAAATTTACAAAATTTTAAATTTTGTTACTGTCCGACGGATCTTCCGGGAAAAACACTCAAAATTTGAGTGTTAAAACTCAAAATTGAGTGTAAATGCTCAAGCGTTGAGAATAAAATCTCAATTTTTAGTGTGTACACTCAAAAGTTGAGAGTAAACTCTCAATTTTAAGTGGGAACACTAAAAAATTGAGAGTAAACTCTCAAAGAACTTTTTTTAATATTTTAATCGTTGTAGCGTAATAGGTTATGTTTGTTTTTTTTTTCGTTTTTTGAAGATTCGTATTACAAGATTTTAAGATTTTTAAAAACTTTTGTGAGTGTCAGAAAGTGCCGTCGAGTATATATATAATACTCACAATAATAAATTGAGTGTTTATCCTTTAAAAATTGGGGAAATACTGTCATGAATTAAGAGTTAACATTCAACTGTTTAATGTCTAACTATTAATATTGAGAGTAAATGTTTAATCGAGTGTTTAATTGAGTGGCAATATTTAAGAATTAGCACTACATAATTTAGCATATATTTTATAAATCGTTTGCAACAGTTAAGGGTAATTTCCCGACATTTGAAAATTATTGTATCCCGCAATTGTACCTATATTTCAACTGCGAGACAACCTTGTGACGGGTTTATTGCTCATGCAATTATTATCGCATTCACTTCTACAACGTCACAACGCCTCTCCGGACGAAAGCCACACATTTTACATGTATATCAATATATTTTGTATTATAGCAAGCATTGGGGACAGAGAGCAGTGGTCGCGAAGCGCACATGTTGTGCGCTCGGTAAGTAGCAAAGAGAAATAGAGAGAAAGAGAGCGAGAGAGGGAGAGAGTTAGCCAGCCGAGCCGCGACGCGCGAGATTGGGCTAGGTCAAGGCCGGCCTCAGATACGCGCGAGTAGTTCCGCTTCGCTTCTCGCACCGACGGCACGTCCCGCGCGAAGACGCCCAACCTAGGCGCACGGACGACACACGCGACGGCGAATACGCGAGCGAGCCTGCGATTACGGCCGAGGAAGCGACCAGGACGAGCGACACAGGACCGGCGTCGAGCGAACAGCTACGAGGCCAGGGCAACTCATGTAAGTTTATGTCTCTTTCTCCCTCCCACGCGTACGAGCGAGAACCCCTGCTCTCTTGCCCCCGCCGCCTTACACCACGCGACACCGCGAACGCCGCGTTAATTGTATTTAATTGTCCTGTAATAAATCGGTGTTAAAGTTCGACTGAAACCTCCGGCGTTTCTTTACTTAAAACTCTCCTCTCCTTTGGACTGCCGTCGCCTCCGCGGGCGCACTTTCGGTGTGCATGCTGCAGCTAGCCGAGTCTTCATTTCTCAAATAAAAGCACGGCCGACGCCGTGCGAGCTAATAAGCAAACGTGAGTTAGCACAGAATTAGTTAATTTTATTACATTTTGAAAAACTTTTTTTACAGAATATTATATAATTATCTTAATCATACTCATAATATAATGCAAATTCTTCATTTATATTAAATTTCAAATTTTGTTGGATCGCCTGTGTATGTTTCAGATATTAAGAATGACTATCAATCCGATGAACGTTATAAATTTGCTTCTAATAACATTTCAAGCTTTAAACTTACCAAAAACTCTAGAAACACCTCAAGAGATTAGTTTAAAAAATAGTATTGAGAATATTCTATTAAATGCTATGAAGGAATTTCACGATGCAGAGATGGTTGAATATGAAACATTAGATTTTCAAGAACCGTATAAAGATGTTGATATGAAAATTATAGAAGACGATGGTAAAATATTTACAATTGATGAAGATTTACAACAATGTACAGAAAATACAGAATAATTAGATCATGACTATAAAGCAAGAGCCGCGGAATTCTGGCGAAGTGGTTTGACAAAACATTTAGCATTAAAAACGGTACAAAATCGTTTTCGCAAGGTTCAGTCCATAACCCAATTAAAACGTTGGGCAAAAACATTAAATAAACGAGGAACGTATAAAGATAAAATAGGAAGAATTTGTTCTTTTGTTTTAGAAAATTTTAAAACTGCTGTTGATGCTGGTTATCCAGTTCATGACAAGGATTTACAAAAATGGGCGTTACAGGCTCAAAAAGATATTGGAAACGAAGATTTTTGTTTTAAAGCATCTAATCATTGTTTATCTAATTTTAAAAAAGCTCACAGAATTGTTAGTAGAAAAAGTAACAAATTTGTAACCAAAAAACTCTTGAAGGAGTAGATTATTTAGAAAGAACAGCTGATACGATTGTTATTGAAATAAAAAAATTGATTCATGAAAAAGGTATAGAAAATGTATTTAATTCTGATTAATCAGGCTTTCAATTAGAAATGCACTCAGGGCGTACATTAGCAGTTGAAGGACAGAATCAATTTCATTGTTTGATGTAATCGGTGACTTCAATTCAGCCAACAATATCAGTCGATGGTAGACTTCTTTCACCTCTTCTTATAGTTTTTAAAGAAAAAAGTGGTGAATTTGGACCCATTATAGAATGAGACTTTTTTAGACCCCATAATGTATATGTTATGGCTTCTAAATCTGGAAAATTAACCTCAGGTAATTGGAAAAAATCTACTTATTTGATGTTGTAAATGTGTAAACGAATGAATGTAAATGAGTAAATGATATTGTAAATGAGTAAATCAAATTTGTAAAATTGTAAATTAAATTTTGGTATTTCAAATTTTATTTAACTTTAGATCATTTAAAAACATGGATAAAAGAAGTATATTTTCCCAACGTTGGTTCATCAAGTGTTTTGTTAATAGATTCTTGGAGTGGGCATCGTCCTGCTGTTATGCAAGAAGCGACCCCCCAGAATAAAGAAGTGATCTTACAAATAATTTCGAAAGGAATTACGGGTAGAATACAACCTCTTGATGTTTATGGCTTCAGAATATGGAAGAGATATGTGAGACATTTCTCTGACTCTGTGAGATTAATGAATGAGGATTTAAATCTACATTTAAGGAATCCTATTATAAAGTTAAAATCACTAGAACATAATCAGCTATCATCACCGAGGTATATCGATTTATTAAAATTCGCGTGGTATAAAAATGGATACACTGATTGATGTAGCACCTGCGAAATTTGAAGATCCAGTTAATTTTGTTTTTGGTACAAAATCTAATACACACTGCGAAGTAGAAGGTTGCTCTAATATTGCAATAGTTAGAAGTTCTTGGTGTAAAAAGTCTCTATGTTTGAAACATTTTTTTTATGACTATCATTATTGTTCATTGTATAAACACTAATTAACATTAATTCAGAACATATAACTATTAATTAATGCACTAATTTATATTTAATAAAGATTATATCATATTATTAGAAATATAGAAATTTAAAAAATTATATTGATATGTAGAAAAATTGTAGAATAAATTAACATCAATATACAATATACAATATATCTTTGTATGATAATTTATATATATTAAAAAGAAAATCCAATTTATTTTTAGATAATATAAGGTATCTAACCTTTCGTATAAAAGCAGAAAAGCGTCCTTTAGAAAGAAAAAAACTGGCTTTGGGTTAATTGGAAAATTTGAGTTGGTTTTTGAGATATTAAAAAAAACATTTTTCAGGGGTGAAGTATAAGGGTGATTTTCATCCCTAAAATGATTGTATAAGTATGTATGTATATATTTGTTATGTCTTTTTCATGTTTTACAATAAATTACAAAATTATGTAAATTATTAAGGCCTATGTCAAAAGAGTCGTGTTAAGGGATAGTTCCCCTTTAAATATTTTTTTTTAAAACCCTGGGATTGGTCAACATTAAATTTCAATATTGTTTATAACAAAATAATTTTTTATCTGATTCGATTAATTAAGAAAATTCTGGAGAAAAAAACGAAAAAAAGCCACATTTACCCTTATAAAAAACAAGGGATGCAACCCTTCAGAGTAAAAGTGATTACCAAAGAAGTGCATTTTTGTAAGAAATAAATTGGCGTTGGTTTCATTGGAAAATTTCAATTCGTTTTTAAGATATTAAAAAAAACATGATTTTTGGGGTTGAATTATAAGGGTGTTTTTCATCCCTCAAATAGTCGTATAAGTATGTATGTATATATTTGTTGTTTTTTTCATGTTTTACAATATATTACAAAATTAAGTAAATTATTAAGGCCTATGTCAGGAAACTCGTGTTAGGGAGTAGTTACCCCTTTAAATAATATTTTTTTGAAAACTCCCAGGACCAGTCACCTTTAAATTTTAATATTGTTTATAATAGAATGATTTTTTATAAGATTCGGTTACTTAAGAAATTTCTAAAGAAAGAAAAACCGAAAAAAAAACATATATACCCTTAAAAAATAAGGGTTGCAACCCTTCAGAGTGAAAGCGATTACCACAGAAACGCAGTTTGATAAGAAACAAATCGGCGTTGGTTTCATCGGAAAATTTCAATTCGTTTTTAAAATATTAAAAAAACTGATTTTGGGGGTAAATTTTAAGGGTGTTTTTCACCCCTTAAATCGCCGAATTTGCACGTAAAAGAAATACTTGTCTAATACTTTTTGATGTACTACAACATATCACAATATCAAGAAAATCGGTGAGGTACACCTCGGGTAGTTTCCTTGTGAGTGTAAGTTTGAGTGCTTTCTTTGAGTGTAAACATTCAAAATTTGAGCGTGTTTTCCGTAAGGGGAGCGTGGCACATCATTATACGATATCTTAAATTTTTGAGTTTCATACGAGGAATATGTCATAAAATTTGTATAACGATATGGACTGACTATTCTTCTACGTTGCTCATTTCTTGCAAAGCAACGAATCATTTATACCAAATAATCTAGCGACTTAATAGTTAAGAACTCGTGCTTTAATGTTGAATTGTTTGGCTTAACTATAATTACAACGATACAAATTCAAATACACCAATTCCTTACTACACAGAGTCCTTTCTCTCAGTGTAGATATATAAATAATCGAATTATATAATGGAGCGTTTAACAGGTTCAGCCCGATATGGTAAAAATATGTGCCATGAATTGTTAGTGGTAGTTATAATTTTGTTATCACTGGAAAAGTTGTACTTAATAAATCTACTTCTGTAATGGAATTCTTTAATCTTTAGTATCTTCAATAGAGGTAGTTATGTCTATTTTTTATTGGATGTTTAAAATTTCAATCCATTTTGCAAAAGATGACAAAATTCAGCTTATAGATTAGCCGAACCGAACCTGTTAAATTAAGGGATTAATATTTTTTAATTTAATACTAATGTAAATGTTTATCTAACTTTGGTCCAAATGCCGTTTAGCTTAAAATTGCTGTTCATTATGAATTCATTAAAAATTTATAAATAATATAAACTGAGTTGTAACCTTGAGGGGCCGAAGACAGCTCTTATTATGGACCCTTCATCTATTTATTTAAAACAACAGCTGTAATAGTTCAGACATCGCCGAGTAAAGTAAAAATTAAGTACAAAGAATTACACTGAGAAAAATGTATTGTGTACTTAATACTTTTAACGCGTTTTTCTCAAAACCGTATTTTCAAAATCGGTAGGTATTGTGAGTACTCACTCCTTCGCGCCGGGCTACAGTTCGGCGTTTCACCGCTACGCGGTTACCAGCTCCCACAGACTGACCCTAGCCAATACACCAGCTTTCCCACAATACGCATGGAAATCTACATATGCAGTATATAATCCCGATAGCACATCCCTTCCAGAGCGTCTAAGACAGGGTTCGTCAACACAGCCTTAATGACGAGTCCAGTAGACGAACTCGGGTCAGATACCGTCAGCTAGACCAAGAATATCTTACCGTCGAGTGTACTTAACTAATAAATTTTATGTAAATTGAAAATCATCTGGATTTCTTGTCGTAGGTTACGATTTACTGAAGATCTGTTGTCTGCATCGGAGGGCCTTTTGTAAAACTATCGTGTAAAATAATAAGTCTAGGACAAGTCTGGCAAAAATGTGGCAAAAGTCTGGCTACGGATACGATCCCAGATTATAAGCCAGACTATATGCCATATTTTTGTCGAAGTATGTCACAAAAACTTATTTTTAGATACAAGTAATTAGGACACTACACTTATTGTTAATGTCGACCGGAATCGTAATAAATAATAGTTTTCGTTTAAACCGTGAAAACATTTTTTTAAATATTGCAATCTTCTACAAAATTTAAATATTTGTAAAAAAGAGACAAAGATTTAGGTTACTGCAGACTTGACGGAACATTTATATTCTTTTGTTTTGCATTTTTTGTGAAAAGTCTGGGATTGTCTCCATTGCCAGACTTTTACAAGATTTTCTGAGCCAGATTTTTGCCAGACTTGTCCCAGAATTATTTGTTTTACACCGGGTACGTATAATTTATGTTCGATTTGCAAACAATGAGCGCGCGCGAACCTGGTACTGGAAACAAGAGGAAGAACCGATCTACGCCGCTAAACGACGACGAAGAATGCGAATGGATAAAAGGGGGAGGGGGGATGAGCGAAGGTATAGACAGGTTCCAAGTAGCGTCGCGACGGGCTTCGTGATTGTTCTCAAGGTGCATTGCGCGCGCGAGTGCGTGCGCGCTGCACAGAGGAGTGAGAGGGCGCTCAAGCGGCTATTTTAATAGCTCGTACTTTATCACTTAAGTCATCGAGGAGAACTGCTTTCTTCTTTTTAATCCTTGTACATTTTCTTTTATTTTTCACTCTGTTTCTTCTTTCTCTTCTTCTTCTTCTGTATCGCCTTCTTCTTTCGACTGGGTTCTTAAGATTGTCTGCACGCGCGCGCACACAAGAATGCGAAAAGATGCTAAGCGCCAACCGCAGATATACGCATGCCGGAAAGGATCATCCGGTAAGCATATGTTTTTCTATCTCGGAAACATATACAAGCGTGGGAGTTAATAACTCGAACGGCAACGGCTATGCAGGGGTTCCTCTGCGTAACTGCCTTCTGGTCTTATACGTATACCTTGTTGGATACATTGGATTTTTATCAAGCTTTTTTACTTACGAGACATATGATTTGCAACTTTAATATTTTTTATATCTAATTTACAAAATTATTAATAATGGATAATTAAGTTTTATTATTTTTATGTAAAAGAATAATTTAATTAACAATAATTTACTATAAACGAAAATATCTTGCATAAAGACATACGAAGAAGTATTATTATAATAAAAGAATTGCTATGTGCAAAACAAAAATTGTTTCTATAGAAAGAAAACTGAAATAGAAAAAATGGTTTTTAAAGTATATGTTTTATTGGTGACTTAAGAAGACCTACCCATCTTAGAATTTTGATTAAATTGGTTATATATTTTTACGTGAGAGTGAATTATTCATCATATATTACATTTTCTTTTTCGGTAAATGTATATATTTTATCGAAATATATCGGAATTTTTTTATTTTTTGTTGGTCGCTAGGTCACTTTAAATATTTACCGAAGAGAAATTGCTCTTTTTGCATCGTCTGCATGATTTTTGAGAGTTCTAAGCATCGAATTGAACTTTTCCAACGGATATTTGTTCAAAATACAAGTAATTTTAACATGAGAGGAATTTGTATTAAAAATTCACAGACATAAGTTATAGTCTCACAAAGTCACATTTTCTTGATATTTTAAGTTCTTATCATAAATTTTGGATTTGATAGGCTATAACTTATGTCTGTGAATTTTTAATACAAAATCCTCTCATGTCAAAATTACTTGTATTTTGAACAAATAACCGTTGGAAAAGTTCAATTCGATGCTTAGAACTCTCAAAAATCATGCAGACGATGCAAAAAGAGCAATTTCTCTTCGGTAGATATTTAAGGTGACCTAAGGACCAAAAAGCAGAAAAAAAAATTCCGATATATTTCGATAAAATATATAAATTTACCAAACCGGAAAATGTAATATAAGAAAATGTAATATATGATGAATAATTAATTCTGAGGTAAAAATATATTATCAATCCTATATAAAAAAAGTGATGGCTGTTTGTAACGCAATAAATCGCAAAAGTACAAAATAAGAAAAGAGAGGGGAAATAAGGAGGGGGAGGTGGGGTGCGGTAATAAAATTAAAATAGGCGGCAATTATGTATAGTATACATATATAAATGCTTATTCATATATTTGTATGTGTAGTTTATGTTATGCTTAATTTATAAGATTATCGAAATAGTCTTATAATGCAATAAATCGGAAAAGTATATTAATGAGAAAATAAAATGGGATAAAAGAAGGGGGAGGGGGCGAAACTGCATGATTAAGTGTGTGAGTAAGAACGTCAGCGAATGTGTAAGTGTGTGATTAAGTGAGTGAAAGAGTGAATGCACGAGAGCGACAGAACTCTAGTGCTTAAGTGAGTGAGTGAGCAGTTGAGTAAGTGAGTGTTTGAATAAGTAAACATGTCAGTAAGTAAATGAGAGATTGTATGGCTAAGTATGTCAGTGAAATAGTGAGAAATTTAGTGAGTAAGAATACGAGGATGTGATCGAATATGAGAGTGAGTGAGTGTGCACGTGAGTGTATCAGATTGTACATGAGTAAGTGCATGCGTTAATAGGTGAGTGGTCAAGTGAGTACGTGAATGCAAGAATGAGGGCGTGTGTAAGTGTATAATTGAGTGAGGGCATGAGTTAGGATGTGAGGAAGCTGGCAAGCAAGTGCGTATGCAAACGATTGTGTGAGTGAGTCAATGCGTATATAATTGAGTGAGAGCGTGCGTGAATGATAGAGGAACAAAGCGCAAAAGTGAATGTTAGAGAGAAAAAGAGAGTAAAATATAATATGAGAGAGTGTGAGAGCATGAAGAGAAACACATAATTATTTGAATAAATTATGTGACTCTATTGATCACGCAGAACAATCCTTTATTCGTTTCATAGAAAGTATGCGACGTTTCGGGAGTTTTTTCACATTACTCCCCTCATCAAGGTATAAACTTAAATGATAAAAAACATGGACCACGTCGTGACCTGCGGAGCCAGCATAATTGTATGCTATAATGGCACCTTGGAAACAAATAGAACACACGAATAATGGAATTGGCCCTGAAGGCCGGTAGTATGTACTGGCCACGCGAAACACAAGCTGTTACATGGTCGCGAATTCAGAGACAACATTATATTTTTGATTTTTATATATACACACTGACCGTGCTACCACGCAACCTCACTATCATGCATCCATTATCCACATATTCTACTGTCCACGTACTTTATTATCCATACACCTCTACTAAAATATGAGGGTTTTCTCTCAAATAAAACATATGAAACCAGTCACGTAATGGATAGACACTTATCTACATAAAAAATTATGGAATTCTGATCTAAAGCGATTTGTAACTTTACAGAATTTGGGGGTGGCTAACTACAGAAATGTCTTTTTTAATAGATTCCCGGATTATATGATTTTTTATGTACAAGT
>OX424574.1:50285541-50315541 GCA_949152435.1 Gastracanthus pulcherrimus
GAAACTTTAACATCAAACTTGCTCTGCGGTTGTGTATTTTAAATACATCTTATGAAGCTTGAAATTTATATTTTTTGTAACGATGAAGGTTTGCTCAAAAGTTTAATTACATTCATTAAATGATCGCCATCTACGTTTTTATTCGCATATTTATTGAAGCTCACTTTGCCTCGTGCAGAGGCTCACTTTACCCGAAGCTCAGGATACGGTTAGTTATAATACGAGGTTATATTAAATATAGTCTATATTTCACTTTTAATCAATTTCCGAGCATATATTCGTGCTTAAACTTTTTGTGGCTCACATTGCCCCTGCCCCCTTACCTTTATTCTTATAAATTTGTATATGTAATTGATTATCTTTTATTTAGTTGTTTATCAGCAGTAACGGGCAAAACAGTATTTTTGTCTTTTTATTTCAAGTACAAGGAAATGTACTTGAATGTAAGGATTCAAGTACTTGGCAATTAAGTATACATTAATGATATACCATTAGTAAAAAGTGATTTTTTTAGGATCTATATGATCGTACAGTACTGAAAAAGCATCATTTTGGTACAAGTATAATATTAATGGGTACTAAATTGCCAAACACTGGTACCCTTTGATTCAAGTATTTGTCTTCGTACTTGAAATGAAAAGTCAAAAGTACTTTTTTCTTATTATTGTTTACCAGTGTAAAAGAATTCCGGGACAAGTCTGGCAAAAGTCTAGCTACGGAAACTATACCACGCAGATATCCAACGATTGGCGTACGGTATGAAACATGTAAATTGAATAGTAAAATATTACAAAAATTTACTTTTATCTTTTTTCAGAAGAAAAATATCTACTATGATTTGTTATGTATGTTTAATATAATCTCCAGACATTTATTAAGTGTTGTTTGTTAATTTTTGTTATTTATAACTAAAATACTATATTTTGGTAAATATACAATATTATAGTTTATAAAGCAATTTAGAAACGTCTACAAAACTATTTTTTTAATAAATATACTATATTATTACTTATAAACATGTTGTGAGTACCCTTCATAACTCATTCAGACCTCAAAATTAACTGTAAATGATAATTTGTCATACTGGAAAACACTTTTTAGAAACCGCAAAATAATAACTTTTACATTTATATTGATAATTAAATTTCATGTTCAAATTTGACTCCAGCCAATTTTCTTCATGATAGAGAACTATTCAAGGAACAAATCCTCTTTTCGTATTTCAATTTTCACCGAGTTAATTAAAAGTTAGACCAAAATAGCTATGGATTTCATCCAGTACGACTCTCCCCTACATAAGGGTAATAATAATATAGTCCCATATAAAAGAGAAAGAAGTATTTTTCAAAAATTGAAGCGCTTAAAGTGTTAAAGAAACAAAATTTGATTCTACATAATATTTATGTATAATAAAGCAGTTGAGTTTCAAGTTTTCATAGAATCATAAAATCAGTCAATATTTGAATCCAATGCTATATAGATCGTAAAATTTTTTGCCGTATTCAAAATTCATCTTAATTTCTGCACGAGAGTAAGAGAGCAACCGCGATATTACGTATGTACAATTAGATGTGTAAACTTAAGCAGCTAATGGACATAAGCGGAATAGATAGAACAGCACCTCGGCGCCGAAGCTATAATTTCACGAGGATATATATGAAGAAGACTGGGCGCGTTTCGAGTGCTCGCAGGCATGCGGCAGAGATCTTGGACAAGGCTCGCACAACTCGTTTTCACGCCGCGCTAACCGCGGACACGAGGGAGGATGAGAGGCAAAGA
Source organism: Gastracanthus pulcherrimus (assembly GCA_949152435.1). Lineage (NCBI taxonomy): Eukaryota > Metazoa > Arthropoda > Insecta > Hymenoptera > Pteromalidae > Gastracanthus > Gastracanthus pulcherrimus. The sequence continues at coordinate 50,287,321 of OX424574.1, forward strand.
GTGTCAGGTAAGGAGATTACCGTCCATTATCGGTACTAACGGACGGCCGGTAGCCCCGTGAATGACGTGCATGCGCGTGCTATAAGTTTCGCGCTGCGACGAAGCAAAACGCTTGTGTAATATACGCTCAAAGAGCCGAGAGATCGAACGCACATACCGAGGAAGCGCCACGGCCGCGGTTTAATGCTTTTTACTGCGCTATCAGCGCGATGTGCGAAACGTTGTTTCACGCTGTATCGCGACGCACTGTCGCCTCGAACGAAAAACGGCGTGGTAGACGATAAAGAAAACGGATTCCAGGTCACCGGTCACGTGAGAGTCTCTTGGGTTATGAACAATCTCGAGACTCGGTAAGGATGGTACATTCGCATACCGCGAAGTAATGATCACAACTCTTCTCCAAAATAAGTGCTCGATTATAGCGTGGATAATTGGTAGGTTTATGCACGTGGCCGTAAACAAGCTTGATGTACGCCAGTGGATAAGAGATAATAATATTTCTGAAAAGCAATTCAGAACTTGGTATATAAACAAAATCATTTTATTATAAGATAAGTGTATTTTCTTATTATGTATTACACATTTTTAAATGATGTTTATTAATGGCACTTTTACATTTAACAAAATTAGTTTGTAAATTTTTATGTAGCATAATAAATCCGAGGTATCATCAAGTGCTATCGAAACTATATGTATAAACTGCATAATGTTTTTCAATGAACGTACCACAGCATTGGAGTAGCAAATCTAAAATTTCATTAATGGGCAGGCCTGGGTTGAACAAAAAAAAAATTTTTTCTTTTACGAGTCCAGAAAACTTTTTATATTTAGAAGCCATCATTCTGAAAATTTGTATGCTATCAGTACTTAATAATACCTTCAATTTTACCGCTGTAAAGACTCAAAATCTTGATCCTACACGTCACAATAGATCACTATTTTCATACCATATTTATTAATGGAACTTTATTCCTCACACGATTCCAGGTGACATGATGAATGAAAAAATGTTTCTCCACAGTTATTCGACTCCTTTTGACATGTATTTTTTTATTATTTGTTCTAGTAAATCCAATCAATTTTTTAGAAAATATTAAAAATATTTTTTCCAAAAATAGATTGGATCTCCGAAAAAATATAATAAAAAAAATTTTAACGGAAAAGTGCTCCGCTCTTTTCGCAATACATGTCAAAAGGAGTCGAATAACCATCGGAAAAAAAATGTCGTGTTCAGTAGTATGAGTCGGGCATATCTGGACTATCAATTTAGTAAAATTGTAAGAATAATTTTAAAAATAATGAATTGTAGTACATTCTTGTACAACATGATTGCTAATCCTAATAATTTATAATAATTCTCAAGTAACTTGTGTTGCTGTAGATGACAGAGAAATTATGAAAAATAAAAATGCATCAAGTTTGTCGAAGGAATATCTCTTACAAGGTTATAGAGTACAGTCGAGTCCCGCGTCCTTTGCTTCGCCCGTATAATATTCCTCAAGATTGAACTTTTCCGATGGAATCAGGCAGCAACGGTCTACAATACCTACACCGCCAGTGGTAGCAGTAACAGTAGCAGTAGCAGTGCACGTTGCTAGAAGCCAAACCGCTTCGCGACCTTCCCGCAGAGAGCCGGTATTACGAGGCCCCGCGCGGATAGCCCAGCGCGTTCATTCCCTCGATTCCCGAAGGCAGGCACGCGGGCAGCGAGATTTAGTCCGGGGGCAATGTGGCCGGCGGCTGCCGTGGCTTCGTCAAGTGATTTGTGGCCCATTGTTCTCAATATCGCTCAGCAGCGCCCAACGAACCGAGCCTGCGCAGGCTCGCGCGCACACTTGGCTCAACAAAAAAATTGGGCTATATAGTGCGCTACCTATAATGGCCGCTGCTACACTGATTTCCCCAGTTCTCGCGCGAACTCTCAAGTAGTTGGAGTACTGCTCGCCTTTTTTTGTCAATTGTATGCCTCTAATTGTGTATGTGCTTACTCGGCTAGATCTTTTTATGCCGCCATTTCGTTTCAGACTATTTTGCGCTAATACTCCAGTTGCTAACGTAGAAATCCCTTGAAATTTTGTTTAATTTATTTAATATTACGATAAATATTATTATTGAAATGTTAAGAGATTGAAAAAGGGCAAATTGTTTCAGACACTCTGTATACAAATTATTTACTTTCCATCAAATTTTTTTCTCAGTCGGTTCAATCAAATTTGAAAGATTAATAATGTATTCATATGCATTATAGAAAATTTGTTTGATTTTAATCACAGTAACATATTAAGAGGCAATATACTATCATAAATGAAAAGATAATAGTGTTTATATTATAACATAATACACTATTTTAAAAAATGTCCATATGGATATGTGTGTGTGTTCGTGCGTGTGTGGTTTATATGTATGTTTGCATATGTGTATATCGCACATTTATTCATTCAGCATTCGATTAAGACATGTTTTTTGGGAAGCGAAGTTTTTACGCAATAAAATACTTATAAAATCTTTGATTTTATGACCGGAAACTATTTGTAATCTGTTGTTTTTCATTCGTTGTACTGTGTGATTAATACGTTCTTTTTATAGTTCTATAACTGAAATATGATATGTTATAAGTCAATAAAGTTCTTACTAAATATAAGTTTCATATAGAACTATATACTTGTAAATCATAAATTTATAAGATGTACTGCTTCCTAAGGAAAAATTGAAACGTCAAAAAGTTGAGTTTTTTTGTACAACGATCATAACTGGAGTAATTGTCTCTCTCTCTCTCATCACTCCTCACTGATGCTAACGTTATGCGCGTCAACCTGTGGTATGCACGAGCATTTCTGCGTGATTCTACAATCATTCTTTTATAGAGGGATAAAGGGATTTGTTGATCGTTTGCATCTCGAGACTGCTTGGTCTTTATTTTTACCAATCAAGACTCGTTCTGTTCTTTTAATTTTTTTTTATATTAAGATTCTAAATCAAAATAGTTTTAAAGATTCATTTACTCATTTTATGTTTCATACCGATTTTTCTAATGTATGATGTTTTTAAGTATTATATCTAAATTCTGAACATAACCTTATTTTGTTGTACTTATGGTGAAATATAAGTAATACATTGCAAAACTTTTTGATAAGCTCGTAATTATCTTTTTTTAGTGCAGGCATATTTAGATTATTTGTTATAATAATACGCTATATCTTAAATCTAATTATAGAAATGTTCCGGAAAAATATGTGATAATTTATAACGTTATTAAATACGCTATAGCCGTTTGAATTAATATATTATAACAAATATTTCATATTGGAACTATTACTTAAGGTTAAGGAAGTTAAGTATCAACAAATTGGAAGCGGTTTTTATGATTGAATAAGTAAAGCACACATTCATTTTATTTAACAGTTAAGTAACGATACTTTTTCAACATCATTATGATGTTTATTCATAAAAGAATTAACAAATGATAACAAACTTTGCATATAAATTAAGTTTGCTCATTTTTATTTTCATGATGTCAAAAATGAATGAGAATTTAAAATATATGCATCAACAAAATGGTATTTATGCTGCGTGAATGATAAGCATCTTATAAAAGAAAGTGCTCTCGACTCTGGAAGCTGTCAATGAGAAGTGGAACAGGTCCAGAAAGTTTCTCATAAGCAGGTGTCTTTGATGCGCAATATAAGGATCGACCCTTGATACTCTTGTTTATCGCTAAACGCCAACTCTCATGTTTACAACGCTTTCATTAATTATCAAGAAACTTAGTTAATTGGACAAGATTTACAAGATTTTATAATACGAGGCTTATTAAATACGCGACGATGACAGGGCAGGGCTTCCAGTAATTTATTTTTTAACATTGTTTTTACTTTTATAATGAACGCATATTTCGTATCTGATTAATTTATAATGAGTATTCTAATTAATTTTATTTAATTGTTTCACACCGTTTATCTTTGATTTCTAAACCGGTTTAAATGTGACATTTTTGTTATTCAGTAGATGTAAACTTATTATTTCATATGTAATCTTTTTCTACTTGAAATAAAAAATTTTATTTTCCTGATAAAAAAAAATAATAATGATCAAAAAACCAGAAACTAAGTAATAAAATAGATAAAATTGCTTACTTTTCAAAATCTTAGAAAATATCGAACACTTGACCAAATTTAATGTGAAAAAATATAGTAAATACCATGGTAGAAATGGATCCCATTTATTGCGATTAATCAGCCATTAGTAGGTACTATATGGCCATAAATGACTAATTATTGGCTTAGAAGGAGATTAATTTATACCTGGCTATATATTGTTTGAATACTTAAGAAATAGCTTGTATCTAATATTCATAAAAAAAGAAGGAACTATACTGTCCAGTTAATATATATACGAACTAGCTTGGAGTATACACTCCAATAAAGGTTAGAAAACCATAAAAAATGCATTTCACGAGTGCTCAGAAAATTACCAAGAAAGCAAACTTTCATTTCAACGAAGATTTCGTAAGTAAACTTATACAAGTAAAAAATAAGTAGAGAAAAAGAACAAAACTTTATTATAAGTATAGAGCTTTATAATTCATTACATTTCTGTCATTAATCTTTGCTAGGAACTGCTGAACTACAATGATCACTTCTACTCTCGTAAAATCACAGTTGCATTATATACATCACTCATCAAAAGTTCGAGTGGTTTACTTATACACCTCCGCTTAACAAAACAGGCTATATATATTTAAGAAAGTTCTACTCCTAGAGTGCAAAACTGCATATGGCTTAGCTTAAGAAAAGCGTTTAGACGTTGGGAGCTTTTGGCGAAAACTCGGGCGGTGCATATCCCAGTATCATCAAGCTAGCGTATATAATCGATTTTCATATAAACGACATTCATACCTCTCGTTCCTTGTTTTCCCCTTATACATTTACGCCTGAGTGTAAGAGGTGAAGAGCCGAGGATTTGGCGCGGCGGGCGAGTTTCACCGAGCCCAGCGACGACAACGTCGAGGACGACGTCGACCTCGACGGTGCGATGGAGGAGGAGCGAAAGCACAATGGCGCGCTTCCCTTCGCAATATTATGATAATGGACATTTATTCATATGCGCGCCGCTGGGGTCCCGCCAACGGCAAACAAGGCCAAGAGGAGGTCTTAATGCAGACTCGATCGACAATCGGCTATTTCGCAAGAAGTTTCTTCGAAAGTATAACAATGCCAATTTTGGGCATCAAATACATTACACTGCACTGATACGTAAGATACTTGCTGTTCTTCGTACTATAAAATGAGATGTTCGTATAAAATTACAAAAAAAAGTGCTTTTGTGTTGTATAAATCTTGAGAAAAATTTAAGGTCACTTTTCTTTTTTTAAGCTTCATATTTATTTTTTGTACTTTTTAAAATTATATTAGTAGAATAATCAGTTATTAAATATAATTAATAAAATATTTTAACGAAAAACATTAAAGCAATATTGTGATAATATGCACTGTGAAAACACTGCACTTTGAAAAATAACATGTGACAAAACCATATTGCTAACATACCACATTTTTCAATAATATTAATAGTAATTTGCCTTTGACTTCAAATATAGATTATTCAATAATTTATCGAGAAAAGTAAATTATAACATGTAGATTTAATTAAACATGATGAGAGACCTTAACATTTATAAAATCAATTCATTTGCATAAAAACCCCTATTAATATAACAGATAATAGATATTCTTTCATCCGCGACTGTATAATTATTATAATCGTATCTTCGTTACAATAAACGCTTTCCGTCCCTGGTAGAACTGTTGGGCATAAAATGATCATAATATGCTGAATTTTATGCTAGATGATCATTTTATGCTGCATATTATGCTAATAAATCCCGCTACCTGGCGACATAATTATGACCATAAAATGCTGTAGATTATGCTCAATGGTATACCCAATAACCATTCTTGTAACTCTTCTATCTCTCTAAATTCTTCATTTTGAAGCATAAAATATTCTTCCCTACATGTACTGTCACTGCTTGAATTATTATCACCTTTATTAAAAAATTTATTAAACTCATTATCACTATTATTGTCACTTGAAATAGTATTGGAGTCAGAAATCTGCAAATCATCTAAATTATTATCGTCACTTAAACTGCTATTTATTGGATGCTAGCATAAAGATATAAAGCAGAAGCAGGCAACGGTCGCAACTATACGCAATTACGCGCCCACCAGTGAGAGAGCATGAGAGAGAGAGAGAGAGAAAGAGAGAGAAAGAGAGAGAGAAAGAGAGAGAGAGAGAGAGAGAGAGAGAGAGAGAGAGAGCGAGAGAGAGAGAGAGAGAGAGAGTACTGCTTACTAGGTGTCTACTATAAGTAAAAAATTTATCAAATTTATTTGCAAAAATGTTCAGATGTTAAATCTAAGAATTATGGGAGCAGTTTCAAAGTAAAACGTCAGTTCCGTAACACCCTATGAAAATAACATTACGTGAATCTACGGCTAAATAGACATAAAAAGTCATACGAAGTTAACACTTGTAAATTCAAGGGAATCAGTGCAGGCTGAGGGTAAAAATCGACAACTTTCACTCATCCACCGTTTTTATGCTTGTTTTGGGTAAGATATGCAGAATTACCCATGTATATATAAAATGAAATGTTTTTATTAACTTTTATCTCAGATGCATTTAAAGTAATATATATATTATTTTAAATGCATCTGAGATGAATGTTAATAAAAATATTTCATGTTTTCAAGAGAGCTCAGCGTGAATAAAATGATATGGCCGTAGGCTGCAAAATTTTACGATCGTGTGGCATACATCGTTAACATCCTGCGAGTCATGTTCCTCGCAGCAGAAGTTTTGCGCGGTCGTCGCTACACGATTACAAGATTGCATTACCATCGATAAGTAATAAACGGACGAGACGCACTTTAACCCAGAGACCTTGGACATGATTCGCGATCGTGCGAATCGGCGAAAAGTTTATTATACGAGTGGGTATGCGGTGCCCTAAACCCAACCGCGCCAATTCATATTCATCAAGACGTTTACGAGGCCTTTCGATGTCGTATACTTTCGGCTTTATAAAAGGCGCAGCAGATTTTTCGCGCGAGGAAAATTAATTCTGCGACACGATTCCTATCGATCAGCCACTCTTTGAGTACTTAAACTCAAAACGCCTCAGCTTTTATTTCTTTTTACTATATACCCACTTATTCATCTGCTGACTTCAAAAACAAATTTTCGCTGATTCCAGTAAAAATTCTATTTCTAGATCTAGACAATTGCTGATCGCTAGTTGCTTTATCGATTAAGGGGAGGTCGGAGCCGATTACAGATTTCTGCATTCAATTTTACATTATTCTAATTTAATTGTTCATGAAAGTTAAAAACTTTGGTTGTCCTGTGTTCCCAATCTACTAAGGAACACCGGACAACTCATATAATTGAAAAAAACTAAAAATTGAATGAGTATACCGAAAAATACGAAATTGTCGGTAACTACGTAACTACATGTAATCTCCGACCGCCCCTTAAGAACGTAAGCTCAAATTATTTTAACTTCATTTCCTTTCATTAAGCCGACAGTATTAACTATTTCTATTTTTATACGACAATAATCTGTTTTACAATAAATTTTGCTATAAATATCTTACTGAAATTTTAGTAATATTTTAATTACGATAGTGCATAAATAACATGCAAGTGTTAATAAGAATCTGAGATTATCCATCAAACAACTTGAATACCATTGTAAACGCGATTATTGCTATACATATACCGGATGTCAATCTATTTTTACCCTCAGAGCGTCTGATTTTCCAAAGGATATTTCACGCTACACAAGAGTAACGATTTAAATTAATAATAGCGGTGCAGCCACAGCTATATTTAGTTACCAAAGCCTAGTATTTACATAAAATTGCGGTTTAGCTTCCAGCAGGTAAATCATTTAGTGAAAACCTCAAACCAAGTAAACCTTTCAAGTTTATAGTGCAAATGCATTAGTATTCGAAGCACGAGAATATCTAGTCATCTGAATATTTTGCGAGGCAGAGTAAAAGTGCAGTTCATAAATGTAAGTTTATGAAAACCTACTCTTGGTGTCCGCATCTTCCGGCTGCTTATACTGATACTGCTGCCTGAGAATCTCGAGGACCTAGCCGCGTATCCACGGTGCAGGGCGAACCGAGGCTCGGAGTGCGAAACAGGTGACGCCCCCTTACATTCAAGAGCTGCCGCGAGTGCCGTGAGTGTGGCTTGCGGATATTGCCGAATAATTTAAGGATATTTCATTCGCTCCACCGGAATATTTCATTCTCCCCATACGCCAGATTTCCGTATATATATATATATACTATATATATATATGTAGCATCGGCACGCGGCGCTTTACGAGGCCGTACATTTACGAGCGTGACGCAAGAAGCTCCTGTATCTGAAAATCGTTTGCTAGTCGGCTATTCGATATGCTCGAACAACTGACTATATCTTGTATATATACGACTATCAATTGCTGGAAAGAATACTTAATTGAACCGTGAAACATTCGATCGAGAGGGAAAAAGAGACGCGATATAACGCTATTTCTGTTCTTTTGTACATCAAAAATAAAACTCTAATGGAATATTCCATTGACTCGATTTATTTTAAGGATTCAATTGTATTTTGAAAAGGAGTTATGTATTGAACGAGTAGTAACATGATATTGTCTTTATTTTACTTCAATTGTTTAATAGCAGTGAAAAAGTGTGAGGTATGTATAACGTTAATTAATATTGTAAACGATGCACTGAAACAAATTCTATTCATAGCCCTACATCAATTTAAATATGCAAATAATTTAATTTTCAGTATCTATTGTACAATGTAATACGTTTGAAAGAGATAAAAAGAATAAATGAAAAAACATGAAATATAAAGCAGATTTTGATTAATAAAATAAAATAAAATACAGATTTAATATATATTTAGTATAATAATGACTTTACTTTTTAATAATACGTATAAAAAGAAACTAAGTATTTGAAGCTATAAAAAGTAATATTGGTCTGTCGTCCGTTATATGATATTTCATTTCTTCATATTTTGTTTTTTGCATCTAAATAACAAAAGCTCTGGATACTATTATTTTAACTATTATTATTATTATTATTCTCACGAATATAAAGTTTAATTAATAAAAAAGGATATAAAAAAAGTATCAAGATATTAAATAATCGGTGCAGTGGGCAGAGAAAACTGCGGCACATCGGATGCAGGAAACTAGCGTGACAAAATACACATCTATTCGCGCAGGAGATAGGGCGATGCGTGGCACACAAAAAAACGTCGAAACGATTCGCGTGCGCGTCTCCGAAAATCCCGCAAAGAGAGGAAAAAAAAGCAAAAATGGACGAGCAGCCGGTGCCGTACAATGAACGTGCAGCGAGCCGCACAGCGCGCGTGAGCGAGGGGGTGAGCAGCGGTACAGGAACAGCATCAGCGGATCCAGGGCGAGACTAACGGCCGCCGTATAGGAAGGGGTGAGGATGCGCGGAAGGCTTGGAAATGCCTGCGGGACGAAACGGCCTGGAATCGTAACGCGGATATCTACGTCGCGACGTTGTGCAGATATCCGGTGTCCGAGTTCCGTATACGTATAGCAGGCTCCGCAGAGATATGATTCCCGGGATAACGATCCGACAGCGCTGCCGCAGCCTCCGCCGCCGCGACTGAAGCGTATATTCTTTCGCGCAGTCTATAACTAAAGCCCGGACTCACGCGGCGCGGCGTCGCAGTGTATAGGTACTATATGCCGGCAGTCCGGGGCAATGCACACCCTCCGAGATGCTCGCCTATTGTGCTATGACAAATCACGCATTGCCGTGCTGCACCGCGACGGATATCTCGCTTAGATTCATCAACGATATTCAATGTTCTCGGCTAGTACGCTGCTATTTTTTACCTAAGCCTTCGATTCATTCTAACCTTACAGTTTGCCGAGAGAAAATCTCACTTAGAAGAAGAATCTTTAATTAAATTTTTTACTTTCACTCCATAAAAAGAGAGTTCTTTTTAATAATATTCAATTGGTATCGAGTGAACGTATTGGCAAAGAAAACTACCACTAAGGCTAGAGAGGCGCTATTGTTCTCCATAGGAAAACAGTGAAAAACGTGGCCGTCGCCGGGAATAATTCATATAAGATAACTTATTTATGGATTAATACATTTTATCTTTGATAAAAAAAATTGTTACTACTTTTGTATATAGTATAAGAACGTATTTTATATCGGTAAGTTATGAAGAAGCATTAATTCCTCCATTTATAGTATAGTTCACCTAAAACTCACTAGTGTCGAATTGCAATCTTAAACTTCCAATAAGTATATGAGCAAATCCATAAAAATATCTAGCAATATCCACAGAAATATGAACCAAACTGTATTGCGCGCACTTGTTACAAATTCAAATTACAAGATAATTTTACTAGTTTTTTTTACTACATTAAAAATGTAAACATAATTACTTTCAGAGAATTCTTTTTGAACACATTTATTTTAATAAAGTATTCTTTAAAGTATATATAACTGAATTTCTTTAGAATTTTTAAAAGTCTTTCGGTAATATTTACAGATAATATACCTAAATGTTCGAACAGAATAGTCATAAGTATTTGACGATTTGTTCATGTAGACAGATAATCCCGTATAAAATTAAAGGTATAGGGTTTCGCAATAAAGACAACTGAAAAAATGGAGAATGTTCAAAGATACTCAGAAAAGTGGAAAAATAGAGACTTTTGCTTTTCAGTGCAAAAATACTTGGCAAACAGTTAAAAAGTTTGTAATTATTAGAGTAAATAATAATTCGTACATGTAAATGCATTATAATGCAATGATTCTCAATAGCTAGTGTATTAGATTGTTGCAATTAGTAGCAAATATAGGAAAAAATGGGTTCCTATATAATATATATACGATAAGTGACCCCTCAACTATCACTTTATAGATGTAAGTCAACTACTTTATTTTTATTATGTTTCACGATTTAGCAAAATATTAATCATTTTATTCTTTAATGCAATATTTCATTCACGAGTTATCATGTTTTATTTTCAAACAATGCGAAGAATAATACTAGAAATTAATTAAAATAATATCAAGATGTGGTGTACCAATTAAAACTTCATTATTGGAGCAGGCGGGCGGAGTTGTAATTCTTTAGCGGAAGTTTTATAATACAAAATAAGAGGGGCTTAGAGAATAATACATTGCTATAGTTAAGTGTGGAGATTTTCCAAAAAACTGTTTTCTCTTATACAATAGCTATAATTAGAAAAAAAGTTCTGAATTAAACGACAAAAATTTCTCGGGTTTTCAACATTGCAGAAAAAGATAAAACGGTTGCTAACTGCATAAGCGGTATACGTTTTCAAAAAGATAAAATGCACAATTATTTATTGAATATTCACGCGCATAGACAATGCTTCGGTGTAAAGCTGGATAAAAATAGTACATTTTTGGCATATCCAATTGATGAGTCACTACACACTGCACGCTGCACATTGTACAATACATGAATCTAATTACATGAACGTATCTGTAGAAGAATCCACGATTCTTTAGATGGCACTCAGATTCTTTACTTTGTGTGAGGGGTATGAAAAGGCTTCACCCGTATGCATGTTCAAAATTCAACATCATAATTCTTTAAGGAGGTTCTATCGTCATATTGACCTCAAAATAAAAATATTTTTTACTATAATTTAATCACTCCTAGTGATATTTAAATCAATATATTATAAAACAAGGTATCCATGTCTACCTCAAAAAATTTTTTTTTATCGATAGTCGGTTATTGAAAAAATAGTTATTCGTAACTAAAGAATGATTCGTCACAAACTAAGCTTTGTGATGGTAAAAAAAAATTTTTGCTAAAAACATGTTAGAAACACGTTTTGAGACATTAGGAATCAAAATACACCATTTTTAGAAAATGTCAGTATGGATGTCTGTATGTCTGAGTGTGCGTATGTGCATCTGCGTGTGCGTGTGCGTGCGTGTACGTATGCGTGTGCGTGTGCGTGTGAATGCACGCGTATGTGTGTATATATAAAATAACCTATTTTTTTCCAATCCGAAATTTTGAAAAATTTATTTTCCTTGTTTTGTTATACACCACGTCGTCATTTCTGTGGGACTTACCCATATAAAAATTGTATATTATCGGTTAATTTGCAAAGTTACATCTGATTGTTTATAAAATACACGTACAACCTTATAAACAATTAAACGTGTAACTTTTCAGGTAATCCAATGATATCCAATTTTTATATGGGTAAGTTCCCTGAAATTTTTCAAGAAACAAAATGAGACCTTGAATTTTCAAATCGGATAACAAACAAAAAAGTCTCCACTGTTTCGTCGAATCTCTCTTTAGTTGCCAATAACTACATTTGCAATAGCGGAATTTAGATAAAAAAATTGTTGTAGTTCTACAAAAATTCCTTATTTCATAATATATTGACTTTCATATCATTATGTGAGATTAAATTGCAGTAAAAAATGTTTATTTTTTATGACATATATATATATACCGGTAGAACCTCCTTAATAGTATCGAAAATTTTAAAGTAATTGTAAGATATATAAACCGTAAGGAAATTACGTTTACCTTACAAATATGAACATCTTTTCGACATATCTAACGTTTAAAATGACATAGATATTTTTTTTTCAATTTTTACAAAATTTTTAAAATTCAAAATCGCATTTTTTAAAAAAAATAAGATAAGATACACATATGGAAAGGAAGTTACGTCTACCTTATGAATCGATGAATATTTTTGGTATATCTAAAGCAAAATAAAACAATTTTATTAAATTTTTTAACCTTTTTCAAAATTAATCTTTTGAAATAAGTAGTAAGTGTTGACTATTTGGCTCCAAAATCTAATCAGTTCTATATTAGGTCATACTTGATAAACCTGCAGAATTTCTACCAGAAATACAAATGACTTCGAAAGTTATGGCAAACACAAAATTGTACACACACACAATATTTTTTATTTAAATAGTCAACTTTTTGAACAAAAAATATTTTTAATGTTATCGTATCTCGTACAAAACTATTCATAGCTCTAAAAATGCTTCAAATTTCTCCCAGAACCTTTTTTAAACATATTTTTGAGACCATCAAGAATAAAAAAATACAATAAAAAAAATTTTAATTTATTGAGTCGTCACCGTTGCGGCCTGTCTTTATTATTTTAATACATAATTGCAATTTATTCATTTTATTTACATGAATCCTCAATTTCTTTCCAGAGTTTGCAGCTCTACAATTTATTTTACAATTATCAATAAATCATTAATAATTTTTAATAAACATATTCAAAAAGTATATTTTAATTGAGCTTCTTTATCAAAACTCCAGATAATTTTGAATATAACATATTGGTCATGTTTTATTCAACACTCTTTCGGAGTCCAAATAAATATGTTTCAATAAAAAATAATTCCCATATGATTATTCGGAAATCATTATTATTCGTTATTGGTACTTATCAAATAAAAATATTGTTGCAGTACACCCTTTAGAAACGAAGCTAGTGTTCGATAAGCGAAATTATAATTTCCATTTGATCGTACTTCGTCTGCTGCACAGACGCATTGTACTATTGACTCAGCGAAAATACTTTACAATGGTTGGCGAGTTCAGGCCGTCCAGGGGTCGATCACACCCAATACTTATAACTGATGTATTCAGACACCTTATCGCTAGCTTATAATACTCAGTGTACAATACCTACACTTCCTCTTTCTTAACTAAATTTCTCACCTTTGTGTCATCCTCTTATATGCTCGCTGTTTCTCATTCATTTATGCTTTCGAAACTTTACTTTCGCGAACTTCGAAGACATACGACTGTTATCACAAACGTAGCTCTGTGACCTACGACTTGGCGTTACGTGCATCTTATACCACCCACCCATCAATGCTTGGGGTCCTCCCACAAATTGCTGGGAAGGCAACTCAGCGCGAGTATAAATTTACACCTTGTCAATAGTCAATTCATCGTTGAAGAGTGTGCTATGATCATTTGCCCATAAATATTGTACGCTCGACCCTTTTAGTTAAACCATGTATTTTCCATGCGCCTCTTTCAATATGCTATTACTTTGAAAACATGTACTTTGTCTGTACGTATTGGTTTTATGAGTTGCGATACTATTTTATAAGGTGAAGAAATTTGATTTATTAAAATATTGTAGTAGGTAAAATATGCATACGGAGAAAGCAAGATAAATAACAGCAGAATAATATTATATATCTAAATATTGAGCACAGGTATTATTGTTTTATAGATATAAAGTTGGTACCTAAATTTTAAACATTAATCTACACAAACTCAAATTTCTTTCTGAAAGAAAGTTTAGATTTTCTTATGTTGTTTTTTTAATGTAACAAATGTAACAAATTTAACCTTTACATTTAAGGGGGCAAGTCACTTTTAAAATCTATAATAATGTATACATTTTTCACGTTAATAATATTTTCTTTTTTTCATTGATACGAAATTTTAAACTTTCTGTGTCAAAATATATTATATTTAACTATAATTTAGAGATGCATGTGGTTCAAGTGGTTAAGGGGATGTCGGAGCCCCGCCCTCCCCCCCCCCACTTTTGCTGTCCAACCTATTTTGTATTTCTAATCATATGTAAAAACTACAAGTCTGATTAACTTTATCTTGTACAGGTCGGTCAATTATAGTAGGCACTACACCGGTCTGCTACGAATTTTACTGTAAAATAACGTTATAACAAGTTATTTGCAAAAGTTTGGTAGGATTAAAATTTTGAGGTTAGCTTTCCATGCTTAAACAACCTATCGTATTTCAAATTAATTAGAAAAATAACTTAACAGATCAACTTTATCTTGCATGCAAAAGCTTTATTATACAGAGCACTACGCGGCTCTCCTTTTGATTTTCCCATGCATTATATTCTTCAAAAGTAATCACTAAAAGAAAAAACACGATTTTAGCTCCGACATCCTCTTAAGACGCGAAACTTAGTTTGTTTATACATGTCCAACCTCAAAGACTCGGGCTCTATTCCCCGTTGGGTCGATTTTTTTGGCAACGAATTTTACAACTCGGTGTTCCGGATTGATCACTGATACAGATCGTCCGATAATAATTATCAAGCACTCCATAAATTATTATCAAATCCACCCAAAAAGGACGATTTCTTGAGAAAGCTTATAACAGAAGTGAGGCCGGCACTGTGCTTTCTCAAAGAGACTAACATCCCATCTAAAATAGTCTGGGAGAAGTCTGGCGAAAGTCTGGCCCAGAAAGTCTGGCAAAAATCTGGCTACAAAAATTATCCCAGACTATTAGACAGACTTTGTGCCAGACTTTTGTTGAATTATGTAACGGAAAATAATTTTTACATACAAGTAATTAGGGCATTTATTGCTAATATCTATACCGGAATTGTAAAAATAATAATTTTTTATTAAACCGTGGAAAACATTTTTAAATATTTAGTTTCTATTGCATTTATTTGCCAAAAGTCTGGGATAGTTTCCGTAACCAGACTTTTACCAGACTTTTTTTTACACGGGATTGCATTATAATATACAAGGCAATGTGATGGATGGAATGACGGAAACATCACAAAAGGTAATTACAATCCCAACATAACAGAGTAAATACAAAATTGCTTCTTTGCGGAGTCTTGCAATAGTAAAAAAAGTTTTAAAGAAAACATGTTACAAATATGTTTTGAGGTGATTTGAATACAAATATACTATGTGTGTACGTACATGTATATGTATGTTATAATGATTTATTTTTAAAGGAGCGAAGGAGAATAAATAAATGTTGGAATTGTGATTTATAGGTGTTTGAAGCAAACATATTTTATTAGAATTCTAACATAGTCTCGTGTCGATGAAAAACTTTTTCGCTTATTCTAGTCTCTCAATACGTATACGCACTCACACTCTTGAGTTTTTCAATCGTCGTTATTGGCTGCCATGCAGCGTACCTATGCGGGTAATCTGCCGAGAGAGAGATAGATAGATAGATAGATATAATATTTATTTGTAAATATTTACAAAAAAGAGAGAGAGAGAGAGAGAGAGAGAAAGAGAGAGAGAGAGAGAGAGAGAAAGAGAGAGAGAGAGAGAGAGAGAGAGAGAGAGAGAGAAGAGAGAGAGAGAGAGAGAAAGAGAGAGAGAGAGAGAGAGAGAGAGAGAGAGAGAGAGAGAGAAAGAGAGAGAGAGAGAGAGAGAGAGAGAGAGAGAGAGAGAGAGAGAGAGAGAGAGCTGGGTGTGATCATTAATAGTTATTATTTGAGAGTGTTGCTCTCTCCTTTTCAATTAGACTGCGACAGCTGATTTTAACCAGCTACTTCGGCCGTCTGCCTCTCCTTATCCTCGCAGTAAGCCTTTATACTGCATTGTTATACAATCCCCGCTCGATCGATACATTGAAACGTGCGTATGTGTGTGTGTATGTGCGTGCGTACGTGCGTGTGTGTGTACGCAAAAAAAAGGTCAGGCAAAATGTGATGGAGTCAAAAGTGCCTAACATTGTGGGAAAATATTACCTTGTTTTAATATGTACGAAAGTCATTAATCGTAATTAAACTACGATTGTAGATTAAAATGATTATATTAAAATTAATAGAAAAATATTTTATACATTTAAATAGCTAATAAACAAAGTCCAAAAAGTTTTTTATCTAGAGTTGTATACTTTAAAACTTTATACTTTATACTTTCTTGTCTTTTAAAAACCGAATTAAATTTTCTTTTTCGATCGTCTATAAGGAAAAGTCCTCTTAAAATTTATTAACAGGCATTTGTCAGTCACATTTAACAGACAATTGTCTTTGAACGAGAACTATATATTGATATAGTTCCGTATAAATATTACAGATATAGTTATTTTCACTGACGAATGGAATGATTTACGGACAAAAATGTTAACACTTTTTTATCGTGTAATTAAGATCATGATTCGTAAAGATTGCAATAAAAGAACGTTGGTTTTGGATGAAAGTGAAGTCACGAATTCGGATACAGCTATAATGACATTAAACCATCGTAGGGACATAATGCGATTATCTCACAGCAAGGAATGTACGCGCACAAGTGCGCAATAAACTGAAGATAATTGAAGCCTCGCTGAGGATCGTAAACGGCTGTAAAAGCGGACTTTAATCGACCGTTCCACCACCCGACGTAAGCGAGATCCTTCCGTGTAAAACGGGTCTTTTACGGCGGTAATGGGAAATCTTGAAATGGTTGTGCAAGACTAATTCCAAAAGCGTAAAAATAATCAAATTTCCAGTTTTCCCTTGTCAAAGTAGATTACATATGGCATTATAAAATATTTAATACATTTTATATATTGTATATTATATATTTATGTTTTAAAACAATTAAACTTTAATTAAAAATTCATTATAATTTATTAATTATGCTAAGACATTTAGCTAAATTCAAATTTCGTTGATAATATTCATATCGTTTATGGAAATCTTTAACATTCTAGAATGAATTTTTGGGTATCGTTGAATCAACTATTTTATTAAATGCTACGGTAATATAATGACAAATATTTATTTATTATAGATAACTTGATGTTACAAAACTACAAATTATATTTAATTATAAAATATGAAAACCCAGATAACCATTATAATCAGGTAAATTTTATAAAATCTTTATTGTTAATAATTAAACAGCATTATATATAGCCATGATCCTTGAGAATATTTAAGAGACTCTTAAGAATTGAATTTCAAACAGAAAATTAGAGCATACAGGTCATTTAAGATTTAAATTGAGGACATTAAGTATTTACAGTCTTTTAGATACTAAACATTTTGCATCTCTTTACTCTCACAGAAATTCAATTAATATATTAAACGAAATGTACTGTAACAGTACATTCCATTGCATGTTATTTTTTAACAAAAGAAATCTTGCAATAATATTGTTTGTAATTTCAATAAACATTTTCAAGAATCATGATCGTAATTTTTAAACTTTTTAATTAATAATTATGCTTTCTAATGTGAATGACAAACTGAATAAAAATTACAGAATGAATTCGATTGTCTTTATATTATTTCATTTTATGATCATTCAGAGTATGAAAAATTAACTGCGAGAATAGTTTTCGTGAAAGCTCCCCTGGTATATAGTGGCGCCCACCCTCGGCGACGGTCAGAAGTTGCGTCGCGTCGCGACGCCTGAAATTCCTACATCGACTGCTACGTTGGGATATACATTTCCACGGCTACAGCTAAATGATATCCCAAGATGGTAAAGTAGAAGCTTCCGTGGTAATGTTTACTTTTCCATGTTTGCAAGCATATTTCCGAATCTGAACACATTTTTTAGTTATCTTATAATGTACATCTATTACAAGAATATACGGATGAAAATTTTCTATAGTATATATATTTATATAAATAAATTGCGTAAAATGCCTTATGAAAAGTGAAAAACCGCTGCCAATTATTTGGCACTTAGCTTCCTCAAACTAAATAAACTGTTCCAGTATAAAATTTTTTGTTTTAATAAATTATTTCAAAAATTAAAAAATGCTATATCTTTCTCTAATTAATAGCTCAAAAAAGATATTCTATCTAATGGACCTAATAGATTTTTTCATGCAAGTTCCCTATTGCATTATCGATTTCAAAATATCGTAAAATAGAATCTTTAATTTTCTTTCTGATTTCGTATCTTCACCAAAAAACAAAAGAAAATGGTTTGGTATTCAGTATCTTACATACTACAGAGCTATTTTACAATTCTTGTACAATAAATTCTTCAATTTGCAATACACAGGATTCGTACACTACCGAAAGGAGATCAGAAGAATAAACTACAAACATAACAGTGGCTGCACTTTTAACACACAAAAGAAGAGTGGATTTAAAAAGAAACGAGTAACAGTTAATTGGATTCTTTTTCCGTCACAAGTATTCTTTTTTGAAATTGGTATAAATATTGCTCAATATTTGTAATTTCTTTGTAGGCAAAATGTAATAGAATACCAACAAATTTTAAAAAGTTAAGAATCCATTAAAAATTTTTCAAGTATATTCTTTACATTTCTTTAAATTGTAAACAACTATTAGTATAGATTAATATTACAGAGGAAATTAACCCCAAAAATGATTCCATGCTATGGATTAATGCATATAATTTGTTTATCTTAGTCATGAAATCTATTTTGCTTATATTTGATAAAAAATTAAATGTTCTCTGAAAGGTCTAGTTAGCCAGAGGTATGTACTTTTAAAGGGTAACATCACCTTCATTATAAGAGAATTGTTATACAAGTTTTAAATGACTTATGACCTCAAAGATTAATTTCACGTTTAGTCGTGCATAGTAACCCAAGCTTCCTGAACTTTAATAAGCCAAAACCAAAATAATCCAGAGCTCTTGACTCGTGCACCACTAGTTTATTCTTAATCGTGCAGTCCGACAAAGCAAGACTAGTGTCTTCTTTAGTAAGCAAGAACTAACAGAAACTCGCGTTAAAACTACAATTGTTTAGTCTAAGCGGTTTCACTCAAGTGCTTAAGTCTCTTATAAAATAAGTAGCATTTACAAAATCCCGATATAAAGAGGTAAATTTCAGTTACAAAATTTGTTATTGTTATACTTTCGAGAAATTTTAGTTAAAAAATGATTATTTGATATTGTTTTACGTACTGATTAATAACTTTTAAAACTGAAAGATCTGAGTTGAAACTTTTTCATTTTAATTATACTTTCTAAGACTGTTTTTCAATATGTAAAAGATTCGGCTGCAAGTTATGAAATATATAATAATTTTCTACATGATTTATTTCAATAATCTGTATTGAATTTAACTTACATTTCTTAGTCGAAATATTAATGATTGCATTTCAATATAAATTAGTTATTTATTTCGATCAAAGTGTTCGATCTCAGTCCTTCGAATCAATACAAAAATAGTACTATTAGAAATAAGCGAAAAGAAAATCCAGTACATGGCCATTAGCATAGCAGGGACTAAGAATGCTGATACCGATTTGAAAGTCTCGGGCAAAACATTCCAATAGTAGACGAGTTAAAAACAATATCCACTGCAAACGGTCGTAGGAAGCTCGAAAAAGGCTTAAAAAGTTCTTTATAATTCAAGAAATTGTAATACTTTAGGATAGTTAAATGCATTTTTAAAATTTTTTAGTGATGCTCGTTCAAAGTTTAGAGCAGAATAACAAGTTAAAGTGTTTAAGTAGCTGATCGTAAATTTTTCTCGTGGTCTCAAAGCTACTGATAGCGAGAGTCGACAAGACTAAATTTTGAGTCAACATTTTTTAACGGGTAGTAGGCACGATAATAAACTACAAAATTGAGACTCATAGAAATCAATAGGAGACTGCATTCGGAAAATACATGCCTTTATTCAGTAATTAATTTATTAAAATCCCGACTACTGTTGCGGAAGACTAAATTAGAATTATGTAGATAAATTATGATGCCAGTACTTATATACGATTGCGAAACGCGGGTGTTAACCAAACGGGAATAAAATAGATTTAAAGTGTTTAAGAATGGAGTCCTTCGAAAGATATTTGTGGGTAAAAGAAGAATTTTGAATAATCAGCAAAAAAAAACGATTTTCTATGACAAACGATAACTTAAGGGAAGAGTATACCGATTTTCGGGAAATTTTTTATTTTCTTTTCTTTTAATTTTTTAAACCGTTCTACATGATGGTAAGTACTTAAAACCTGTGTTCTTAGGACTTATTCAAATTCCTATTCACTTCATAACTTATTTTCAAATGGAACAAAAGAAGAAAAGTACATAAGAAAGAAACTGAGAGATGGGGAACTATCCAGACAAAAGAAGACTTAGGGTGAACATTAATTTTACATTATACGTTGCAAGCTCAAATGCTAATAATTAAAGATACATACTTTTTAAATTTAAGAAATCTTTTTAAAACGATTTATTTTAAGAAATGCGTAAATACTTTGATTTATTATTACTAATTTTAAAATGCATTGTACACGAAACTACAAATTTGAAGCTTCAAAATAGTTCCTGCGCATCAATGTATAATGGATCGGTTTAAAAATCTTTTACACGTCTATTTCAAGGCAGTTAATTATATTGGGTAGGGCTGAAAACATCCTTCTTTTATGCATGTAATCATATAAGCATAAAAAAAATTTCCAAGATTTAAGAAAATTAGCTTTAATTGTATACTCTTCCCTTAAGAAAACATGGTAATTTTTTACCAATGATTCTACTTGCTTCCAGAAACTATTTTTCTCAGTGCACACAACCATCCACCCACACATCCATGCATCCACCCGCATATTACCCACTTATTTATCAACGCACTAATCCACCCGCACACTGATCCACCCACATATTAATCTAACTACGCACCCATCTATCCATTCGCACACCACCAATTCGCGCACCCATTTATCCGCACACCAATCTACCTATACTCATCCTCCAACCTAATAACCCATCTACCCGGACAGTACTTCCCCTACGAACCTATCCAATCACCTATACTATATCCCAAATTGGCACACATCCACCCACACACCAATCCACCTTCGCACCCATCCATCCATCCACCCACCCTCTGACCGCCCAACCCACGCATTAATCCATCCAGTCGTACCACACAACTACGTACATATCCAACCGCGAACTAACCTATCCGCGCACTTACCCACCTGCCCAATAACCCATTCGCCTATACACCAACTCAACCGTACATTTATATATCCATCCACTTGCCACCCACCCATGCACTGATCCACACATACACCAACCCACCCACTCATCCATTCATCCATCCACCCTCACACGATCCATCTAACCATTTACCACCCGTACAGCAACTCACCCATGTACCTATTCATCCATGCCAACCATCAAATGTATGATCACCCACATATCAACCCACACTCGCACCATCCATTCACACATACAGTACGCACTCATGCACCAACCACCTACGCAACAACATATCCAGTCACTCATACATGTAGATAACAAAAAAAAAACAACCCATCTGTGAACCGATCCATTCATCCAAACACCATCCAACCCACGCACTCATCCACCCACATACCAACCCACCCGCACATTAATCCATCCACCCACACAAATATCAACCCTCTAGCGCACCCATCCATTCGCCCACGCACTCAGCGACTTACATACCGATACACATACGCGCCCATCCATACCCCCACTCACAGCCCACCTGTGCACTAACAACCCATACGCCAACTCACTCACATACATACTATCCACCCACAGAACAACCCATCTATCCACTCACTCACCAACCTACCCACAATCTTATTCATCCACATATTGCCCACCCACCCTCGTTCCATACATCTACACCCATACTAACTTACCAATGTACATAAATGTTTTCAAAATGATCCTGATGGCAAAGACGATGACGACGAGGAGGATGAAAACAAATAAACACCAAAACACGCACTAAAAACATTAAAAACGGACACACAAAAACATACACCTACTCCCTCAATACTAGAGCGTACATATAATAATGTACGAATATACTATACACCCCACTTATTAAAGCGTCTAGAATAGTAGACTACTTAGTTACATATATAATTTAATTATTCACATATATCTCTGACGTACCAAATGCAAATGTCAGAGTCTGAGACCAAAGGACGAATATGCACTCCTTCATAGTGCACATAAACCCGTATTGATTTGATGTAAGCGTTAGCTTAGCGCTAGGGTCAGCCGTTCTACACGTACTAATAGGATTACACTAATGTGACATTGCTTCGAAACTTATCCTTTCAACAATATTAACAGTTTAAACATCATATAGAACAATAATTAGGAACTTTTTAGAGTTTTGGAAGATTTATAAAATTATTGAAAACTTTTATTCATAACGTTTAAATAGTGGATTTTTTCGGTATAAAAATTGTATTAAAAATCGTGTTATGTGAGTTATAAAAAACACGATTCAATACTGTATTTTATTAATCTGAATTTCACCTTTGTTGATTATTATTGGGAGCCGGCATAGGTGTTGGAACTCTTGGTGGAGGCACCGGGATGGCTTTCCGTCTCCCACCAGTTTGATGAACAGATGGCGTAACGCGACCAGCGGACGCTAAGCGTCCCGCTGTTCGGGGCCGATCCGTTCGTAGGTCCATCATTGATCTAAAAACAATAATGAAAATGAGTTTTAATTATTACTCACTTTGGACATTCCATTATTTAAAAGTTTTAATCTTATATCTTAGATAGATCCATTAACTGATATTTGAGCTCAAACGAATTAATATCATTTAGAGCATATTTTTTATTGCATATATATACATAAACTGAGTAATATGCAAGTTATTATCCTAAAAATCATAGTATTATGCATAAATCTACCTTCAAAATTCAACTTAATATTAAACTTCATTAGTTGATGTTCTGGACAACAATTCAGCATAAGAATAATAATAGTAAAAATTAATTTCGATGATAGTGTCCGGCTCATATTGCATCCTGCGTAGCAGACAAATTGTGAAGCGTCGGCATTATAAACGCTTTGCCATAGAAGGGACATAAAAGTGACATTTCTCTGTGGTTCGAAAGCATCCCGTGTCAAACAGACCACCGTGAGAGGGAGAGAGTAAAAGATAGAGCGAAGGGCGATTGTAAACTACGAGATATATGAAACGTTACGAACAAACACGTGAGTCGCACGACAAGCTTTGTCAGACAAGAAAATACAGAAAACGAGGGGACAAAGAAAATTGCGCTATGCTTGATTGGCCAAATTTAAAGACTTATTATTTTCAACAGTCTGTTTAAATCAACAAATTTCATTTTCTTTAAACCGACGAATAGAAATTTAAATGCGATAAGTATAGTAAAGTATCTATTGTAAAATCATCCTTTAATTACTTGCAAAATAAAAGCAAATTAACTAAAACTGTACATAAGATGTTCGAGGGCGTAGATTTCGAATCTGAAATAAAAATTTCACAAAACAAAATGCTGTAACCAATATGGTTAGTTCTCTTGGGTCAAAATGATGTATTTTGAACTTTTATGAGAGGAATAATCAACACACAAACGTATGTATACACATACAGTGTTGTATTTTCGTGCTTAAAACAGGAACACACCCTTATCAAAGTTTGTTTATCATAACAAAAAATTAAAATTATCTGTGCAATTATGTGAAATAACTTGAGAATCTAATCAGGCAAAAATCGAGTTTTGATAAAGGGGCTAGGAATGTAGTAGGTTATAATCATTTAAGGGAGTTCTATCGGTAAGAGAAATAACATTCAGATTTTGATAAAATTTTGTATATCGCTAGATATATTTCCTAAAATGACTCAGTTCAATTTTTATGTGCCTAAGGAGACTAAAAAGCGAGATATTAATATTTATATTTTAAGATATTTAACATGGAGTCTTATGAGAAGTCGCACTTTCATTGATTTCATTTCTCTATTTCAAAACGCTTGATATTACGATTTTGTTCAAAATTTATGTAACTTTAAACAAATATTTAACGAACATTTATTGTATTTAAACTCATTAAAGCCATCTAATTGTAAGAATGAATTAAATAAGAAAAAATGCGACGTTTCTCATGGGTCGGTCGCCGTTAATACTCACGACGTCCGGCAACACCGTAGTACGTGGGTTTATAGTGCGCGTTACTTGAAATAACTTGTACATCTTTGTAAAAAAGCGTTTCTTATGATCTACAATATTATAAATAAATTAATAAATATATAAAGTAAAACTTTATACCTTTTATTTAGTTATTTTAAGTATTAACTCCATCTCAGTCATGATTACGACTCTACGACACGCACAGAATGCATATGTATGCGTGTGTACATGACACCATATGATAGTCACATGGTATTGCTATTGTGATGACCCAGCTAGGGTTAGGTTAGGTAGCGCGTGAACCGAAAGCGGCTTATTTAAATAAATTAGAAATAAACAAATGAAATAACATATAATAAACGCGGATTGAAAGAAGGATGTTTTGATTAACAACGACACTTTCTCTCTGCGTCTAATCCGGGCAATTGAGATCGGCACGGCCGCATTAAAAGTGTTTGAAGCGAGAAATCACGAGGAGAATAAAATATATGAATATCGCGAAAAAACCCATGTGTCCTTTAGCACGCCTAGACTCTGACTGACTTTACTCGTGGTCAAATATTAATTGTTTATAGCCCCGAGAAGTTGTATGAAAAAAAATAGAGCTGTGCTCCTAAGTTAAGTTGACCTTATTTTCAACATTTGAAAGTTAAAAGTTCTGGAGATTTCCCCATATGCAGTCTAGAGGCTATTTCCAGCCACATGTTGTCGTGCGAGCGACACGCTTTTCTTCCCTGAAAAGCACTTGAACTCGGACCCCCCGATATCACGTAGAACAGAAGTTCTTTGTTTTTTAGTGAGCGTGTTTACTTTGTCTTTCAGACACAGTTTGTAAAATAGAATATTTTGTGTCCGAGTCCGTCCGAAAATCGAATGCTTATATATTTTTGAATATTTTCTAAATATAATGCGTATTATTTTATTTGAATATTTGCGCGGATAAATGGCGAATAACACGTGATGTATTATTACATTACACTATATCAAGACTTCTACCGAGTAAGTGTAGCTCGAGAGCGCGCGTGTTTTGACTAGTTACGCACCGATAGAACTCCTTTAACAGACTGATTTGGATTTGTAAGAAAACTGTAATATTAAATATTAATATATCGTTTTAATGAATGTATACTGGAAGGTTATGGAAAAGCTGTATTATGAATAAATAAATCCTTATAATATTAAATATATAATTAAAATTATCTGACCAGCTGTAAAGGCATGCTAATTTGACGGACAGAATTTTCGCGGACGAGGCCACGACGGGCAATGCTAGTATGTACTTATTACAAGCCAATCATGATTCACACAAACCTATGCAATATGTAATTATAGCCCCATTTAATGCGCATCGTACCGGATGAACTAGTGCTAATAGAAGATGAACAAACTTATTAAAAACGACGAAGGCAAAGAGAGGATTGATGAAAATAAAATAAAAGAAAGAGCAGCTCCGGCAACCCTCCGGAGGATCATCAACCGTAGATACTTCTTTCTGGGGCAAGCAACCTGCGCGAATGTTTTGACAAGAGCTAGCAGCTGGCTATATGTTTATATACGCGTTCTTTCACTCGAAATCGAGCACGTGAATCCGCGATGGGAGACCACCGGTGAAAGCTGCGGACTGCGGTGAGTATATACCAGCGTAGTAACGTGCCTTCCGTGCAGACATGGTAGTCAACTATTTTTGCAGCCTCGAAATCGGCCTGGCGTGCACGGATCTTCTCTTTTAACTTGTTCGCTTAACCGGATATAATAACGCAAATGTAAACAAGTGGAGGGAGAACCGCAAGTACTGCACGCATCGAGGAACTCATGCGGTACAGCGCGAGGGTTGCAAGTGCTCGAGCTAATCAGATGGGTGGGGCAGGAAATCAAATTTTAAAATTAAGTTTCAGTGGCTCGCAAGTTCACGGAATACTTTAATTACGGCTACTCTCGCACGGAAGTGTGGATTCCGCAGAGGCTTAAAAGCTGCAGCATACAACAGTCTGAGATCAAGTATTTTACATAAATTTGATTGATCCTCTGGAAAATAAATATTTTAATTTTGTTGTCAATAGTTTACTATATTATTTATACAGCAGAAAGTAAAGCATGTATCTATTTATTTTTATTTTTTAATTTTTCCTATACTGCATATGTAAGAACAATTTCAATGAATTTCAGAATGGCATTATTATGGCCAGCTATTTTTTCTTTTAATGACGGGGATCTGCGATTTGTTTGTAATCAAAGCACATGCAATTTTTAAAGAGGCGCTTGTATCAATCGGCAGATCACCGGCGTGGGATTCCGATACTCTACCGACTGAACCGCCGTAGACCCCATGGCCAGCTATTAAGGTGGCTTCATCGACTTTTTATAAAAACATATATATCTTTGAAACTTTTCAAAAATATTTCCGGAGAGAAAGACGCGGCTATATGTACCGGAGATCCGGGCACTTACAGCCTTAGTGGCTCAAGCAGTAGAATGACATGATCACCAAGCAGTATCGGCTGTAGAACAAAGCAGATATAGCATAGCGATTCAGAAATGGGTTACTGTTAATATACTAAGTTTTGCAAATTTCTCATAGACTCCTACGATAAAAATCAATATTTTACGTTGGAAGTACATTTTTCAAACATATTAACCATTAATCTATGCAAAATATAAGTTAAAAGGTATGAAATCCTAATATTCGAAAAGCTAATCTCAAATATCTATCATTTCGGCTACTCACCTTTAGGGGCGAGTCAAGCTGGCGATGTGTCCTACCGCTAATTTGACTTCACCACTACAACGCTAATACGGCGGAGTTTTTCTCTCCGTTTTCTTTGAATATTATACTATTGATCCGTGTAAAGACAATCTAGGGTCAACACCCAAATTATTGATAAAACTAAACTTATAGAAAGTCACATTTAACAAAGAACCTTATTGGATGAGGTCATTTATCACTTCTTATTAAATTATAAAAACATACGTAAGTACGTAATAGTAGAATTATTTTTGTTATAGACATTCAGAAGTACTTTACAATGTTTTTCAATGAAATTAAAGTGAGATAATTCATCGAAAATTAAAAAAAAAATGAAGCCCCCATAGGGCCCTCGCTAGATACCGTACCCATCGCTAGAGCCACCTTAATGAGTATTATATATATATATATATATATATATATATATATATATATATATATATATATATATATATATATATGTGACTCTCTATAAGTTTAGTTTTTTCAATAATTTGGTCGTTGACCCTAGATTTTCTTTACACGGATCAATAGTATAATATTCAAAGAACACAGAGAGAAAAACTCCGCCGTATTAGCGTTGTAGTGGTAAAGTTAAGTCATCGATCGGACACACCACCAGCGCTGCTGTAGAACAAAGCAGTTTTAGTTTGATTCACCCCCCAAAGGCGAGTAGCCGCAATGACAGATATTTGAGGTTAGCTTTTCGAATATTCGGATTTCATACCTATTAATTTATATTTTGCATAGATTAATGGT
>OX424574.1:50320541-50357850 GCA_949152435.1 Gastracanthus pulcherrimus
TTATTTTATAAGGTATTTGCTCCTACATCCCCTCTACCCTGCCACCTTCCTTCACGTCTCGCCACCGCCCTCTCCACCACCCCATCCACTTAATTAACTTAATACTTAATACATGTTCTACATTTTCTATTGGTTCCAAGGATGCTGATTTCGCTTCTCATGTCATTAATTTAATGGTAGTTCTTAATGCTTGTACGAAAATTTTCGATAGAATTCAATATTTACCCATATTTTCTCATAAACCTCGCAATCGATTAGAATACCTAAATAAATTTAAATAATTCTAGCTTTAAAAAATATTTTTTAAGATATAAAATACTTTATATATAGTATATAGATCTTTCTCATGTATACATATATATGTGTATACAAAAGTAAAAAGAACAAAACGTATAAACAATCAACATAAATTATACGCATTATTCTACATAATAGTATCATAAACTCAAATATTTTATTAAAATCTTTAATTTATTAAAGAATCTAAATAATACTTTTAAAATAATGATCCAAAGACCACAGATATAGATGTAGGTAGATTTGTTCTAAAATCGAACCGCACAACACAGCACAGCACAACACAACAACAGCACGGGATTGCGCTTATGTGGACCCTCATTAAACGAGCCCTTATCTCCCGAAGTATGTTTTTAAAAGGTAATTCTTTGTAATAAATTTTTCTCACTAATCATCTTCCTTACCGTAAATCAAACATACGTAAAGTTTGTCTGTTAGTTATAATGATATTGTTGTACAATGAATCATACTATTATAATAACTGTACTACAACTATAGACTATAGTGTACAAATCAGACAATATTTTAATTCAATTGGTAAAGTATACGTAATTTTTTACATTTTTGCGAAGTTACAAAAAATGTAAACTCTTTCTCTATATTTTTTTTTTTAAGTTGCATTTCGAACTCGAAAGTTCATTGTCTCCTCTACGCAAGCCTTCCAGGTTTCCCTATTGTGTACCAACCCCATCCAATTCGCGCTCTCCCGCCCAATTTCAGTTACGTCTGCTTTTACGTTATCCTCCCATCTGCGTCTAGGTCTACCTAGAGATCGCGTTGTTTTCGGTTTTCCTTTCATTATCCGCGCTGCCGTACGATCATCGCCCATTCTTGCCACGTGCCCTGCCCATCTTAGTCTCCGTGATTTTATTATTCTGTTAATATTTGGTGACGCGTACAAATTATGTAGCTCGTCATTGTGCATTTTCCTCCACTCCCCAGTTTCCTCATCTTTCTTTGGCCCGTATATTTTCCGCAGAACCTTATTTTCAAATACCCTAAAACGATTTTCTTCCGCTTTAGTGAGCGCCCAGGTTTCGCACCCGTACAAGATTACCGGCATTATTATAGTCCTATATATCCTTGTTTTGACATTTTTCGACAGTAGCTTTGACTTGAATAATGTATTCACAGCGTAGAAGCAGGTATTATCCGAATGAAGTCTCTTATTAATCTCGGCTTTAATTTCGTTTCGATCATTTATAGAAATTTTCGACTCTGATATCCCCCTCTCCGCGAATGCCCAGTTTCTCCATGATCATATATTTCGTTTTCGATTCGATCACTTCTAACCTCGTGTCTTTAGCCGCATTTATAAGGATTTCCGCGTTTCTCGGCACCGTTTCACCATTATCTCCCACTATATCCAAGTCATCCGCATAGCCTAAAATCTGCGTTGTTCCGTTGAGTGTTGCGCCTAGCTCGCTAGCCTGCATTTTTCTAACAACATACTCTAGCGTCAAGTTAAAGACTACCGTTGAAAGCCCGCCACATTGCTTCAAACCGTCGCGTATCATGAACGATTCGGATACATTACCGCCTATTTGGACCTTTCCAGTGCTTCCGTTCAGACATATTTGAATTCATTTTACGAGTTTTTTTGGTACGTCAAGGAACACTAGGATTTGATACATTTTGCTTCGTTTGGCAGAGTCGTACGCTTTCGTAAAGTCCACAAATAGCTGGTGTATAGTTTCGCAATATTCCCACTTTTTCTCTAATAATTGTCTTATGGTAAACATTTGATCGCTCGTCGACCTGTTGCGTCGGAATCCACACTGATAATCTCCTATTATATGTTCCGCGAATGGTGTGTGTCGGGCCTGTATTACGTTTGACAGAACTTTGTAGCAGGTAGCTAAAAGTGAGATTCGCCGGTAGTTATTGCAGTCTGTTTTATCTCCCTTTTTAAAGATCGGTATGATGATGGATTCTTTCCAATTTTCTGGTATTGTTTAATTTCTCCAAATAGCACATACTAGATCGAACATTTTGGATGTAAGCGCGCTGCCCCCATATTTCAGTAGTTCAGCTGGTATAGAATCGTTTCCTGCGGCCTTATTGTTTTTTAGCTTTTTGATCGCGGCCTCTACTTCTTTGTAGGTCGGTTCGTCCATATGGAGTTCAGCAGTGTGAATTTCGTCTCCCATTTCCTCGGAGTTTTCATGCACGTTTAATAACTTATCGAAATAGTCTTTCCATAATTTCAATAGTTCATTTTCGCTTGTCACGAGGTTCCCGTCCTTATCTTTCATTAAATGTATCTACTCTGAAAACCTTTCCTAATAGCGTTTATTCCTTTGTACATCTCGCGCGGATTATTTTCCTTACTATTAGTTTCTATTTTTCTAATTTCATTTTTCTGATACTCGCGCTTCTTGTTTCTGTAAATCACACCCACTTGCTTTCTTATTTCATGGTATTCTTCTACGGCCCTACCGCTTTCATTGTGTACGCTATCTAATTTAGCCTTCTTGCGCCTTTCAAACCAGAGTCCGCACTCTTCGTTAAACCATGGTTCGGCCTTTTTTTCTTACCCAGTACTTTGTTCGCAGCCCCTTTTATAGTTTTTTCGATAGCCCCTATAACCTGTTTGGATCGTCATCTACACCCGTCTGTGCATCCGTTTCCTCGAGCACCTGAAATCGGTTGCTAACTTCTACTTGGTACTTGATTCGCTCTACCCCGCTTCGTAGTTTTCCAATATCAAAGGTTTCTACTTTGTTCGCTCGCTTACTATTTTGAACGGCTATTAATCTGGCTCTTAATTTGGCCACTACTAGATAATGATTCGAGTAGTAATCCGCCCCCCTATAGGTCCTTACGTCGAGTACATTGGTGTGGCGCCTCTTATCAATAAGAAAATGATCGATTTGATTGTGCGTGGCCCCGTCCGGCGATGTCCACGATGCCGTGTGTATATCCTTGTGCTTGAAGCACGTGGTCTTGACTATATGATCTTTTGCGGCCGCGAAATTTATAACCCTAATATCGTTATCGTTGCTGGTTTCGTGCAGATTTTCTTTGCCTATAGTGAGCCTAAACATTTCCTCTCTCCCTGTTTTAGCGTTGAAATCTCCCACTACTATTTTGGTGTCGTAAGACGCGAATTGATCGATTAATTGCTTTAAAGTTTCATAATAAAGATCTTTGACTTCTTCCTCTTTGTCCTCCGTAGGACAGTGGACGTTAATAACCACGTAATTATACCACGTTCCTTCGATGATGACATACGAGAGTCGGTCATTATCGAAATTGCAACTTTTAACGGAATGTTTGATGCTTTTGTTAACAAGAAATCCGGTGCCTAGGGAATGCCCGCTCACGCCCCCATATAAAAAGGTGAAGTTACCGGATCTTAGCATCGTGTTATCTTTCCATCGGGTTTCTTGTATTGCTACCAAAGTTTAAATTGTACCTCCTAGTTTCATTTATGATTTCCCGGAACGCGCCCGCTCTGTGTAGACTGCGTACATTCCAGGTTCCCACCCTTAAATTCCTTTTGGTTTTGGTTTGGTTTGGTTTTCTTTGAGCCATGATAGTAAGTTAAACCCGCGCATTTTAGATCCTGTTCCGATCGCAGGTAAGTCCATCCGTCTAGGGTGATAACCCTCATACCTCCCTAGAACTAAGTATGAGAGCTTTCCGACTTTGGCGAGGACATAGTCAACTCGTCGTCAGACACACTCGGTTTCATTCTCATATACTAACGCCCCCCTGCAAGGCAGCGCGCCTTCGCTTGCTTCGTTGCCGTGTAAGACCAGGTGGCGAATCATTCTACACATCCCCTCTCAGGGCAGTTGTCATCGCTCCCGCATCCTCCACGACAGCAGGATTTTTGGCCCACTTTTTGTTTAAAATGTGTGGTAAAAGAGATAGATTACAGAGTAAGGTAGAAAAAGAAAGTAACCCTGGTAGAAATTTATCCCGTCCACTTTATAGATCTATGTAGAATAATCTCGCGCTGTGTAGATCTATGTAGGCAAACTAGATAGTTACTATAAAGGCGTGTAACCGTCATCCCTTCTAGTTTCCCATATTATTTGTCCCGATAAAACTAGATAAGCAAAATTATGACAATAACAGCCACTTTAATGTTATCTTTTAAGAAACAGAAGCATAATCTATTATAATTATTATGTATTATTTTGATTTAAAGGTATTTACATGTTATTGTTCACCTATTACCGATGTAAGTAAATGTAAATAACCTCTAAAGTGTAAGGTTATCAAATTTTAGATGCATCGAGTTTTTGTATTTAAGAACTCAATAATAATATTATGTTACACATATATATTAAACAATCAAAATAAAATAATCTGAATATCCAAATAACTATATGAAGTATTAGTGCACATATTTATTTTGTTTATGTAAAATTAGTTTCCTTACATTTGATTATGTTCCATTCTAAATACAAGCTTGGTTTCAAAACTTGTATGTATGGTTTATGTAAGGAAAACTATTTTCACACGCATTTATTATCAACTAATTAATTTTCTATTTTAAAAAAAAATAATGTATTTGAGTCATTATATGTATGTTCTGTTTTTGTATTTCCTACTGTGATTAATTTATAATCAAACACTTTCATTTGACATCTATGGCTAGTTAAAACATAGTAATTTGTTACTTATAAAGAAAATTATCGCTACATGTGTTCGACTAATGTGTTTGTCTTTGAAAATGTTGTCACGGATGAGGAGTTTATGTATTATAAGAACTCACATATGGATACAAAATTATTTGCAATTCTGAAATTAAAATTCTAGTTTTTAAATAAAGCATGTCATAAAGTACATATTTGTACATATGATATTATTATTATTTATATATTACTTTTCAAGAAACAACTACATCAATCAATAACATTATTTTGTGATCACTGTTTTTCATATGCAAGGAACATTATTTCTAAATTTTCATTTGTTAGGTTAGATATGCTTTCTGACTACTGCTATATGTAAATAGTATGAATAGAACTGTAGATCTTATTATTATAATCGAAAACTTGTATGTTAAACTTTTTAACATTAATTTATACAATAAAAGTTGTTCGGGTTAATTAGGCCTTTGGGGGGGGGGGGGGTTGAATTGCGCGCCGTAGCTCGCTGATCGCCGCGTATTACAATCGGCCGAGTAGTTGCGAGCACCGCCGCTTATCGGCCAAGCGAATGCGAGCGCCGCGAGTGCGGAGGTTCTCGCGCGCCTTATGCACGTGTGGGGCAGTTCCGTTTTCTGTCCCGCAGAGACCGGTCGACTTTTTTTGGCGTGAATCAAGGCAGCGCATCAAACCCGATATTGGATATTTTAATATATTGTACGAGAAGCTCGGCACGTATGTCCTTATCAGGACGGTCGACTTCTCCCTTCGTTGATTGTCTGCGTCGGGTGTGTGTGTGCGTAAAGCGAGTCGTGTGTGTGTGTGTTCGGTGTGAAGGACGATTGGGAAGGTCCGGCCACGTGCGATCTCCCTCGACGTGCCGACTTTCACACGGCGATCACCTACGCGGCAGGGCCAAAGGGTCTGCCCGTGGTCCAGGTACAGTTCCCTCGAGACGTCGAGGCGCCCTGCGACCAAGAAGGTGCATCCCAACCACGTTCAGCCAGGACATTACGTCGCGCTGTGCACGTTTCTCCCGTCTAGTGTTTAAGGTAAGAGAGCTCTCTAGCGCGCGTTAAAGGTACCTCACAGCGTTAGGGTAATTGCGTTTGTCACCTTCTCTCTCCCTTCTTTTTTGTTCCTATCTTAGATTCTCTTTTTGTCATGTATAATTTCCTCTTTATTAAATAAATTATTCGCTTGCCCCGGCTTTTCTCTCTGCCTCGTGGGAGTTTTTACGCCGAGGCAAGTTGTCTTATTTTCTCGCAAAAAAGTGTGTATTTATTTGTCTACCCAGCCTTCCCTCACTCATTCATTCATATATATATACATCTATTCTTTTTAATTATTAGCATTTTCTTCAAAAGTTCTGTTCAATAAATAATATATAACCTTTTTTACGTACATATTATTATTGAGAAAACTATGTAAATCTGTGTGGATTTATCGAGTTTTGTATAGTCTAGTACTATCTAGTTTGCCTATAAAGGCCGTTATAGCGAATGTGGCCACCACGATAAGATTTCTACCAGGGAAGATAGGAAATTTTGTATAGTGTTTGTAGTTGTTGTGGTGCTTGCGTAGTGTTTCTAGGTGAATGCGTTCGCCAGTGCGGGTTCATCACACCCACGCCTGGGCCTATCGGCTGTCCGCGACTGCTTATTCAATTTATTCGCAGCTAATCTCTTTCTCAGGGGTCGTTCCGCTATCCGCAACCTGAGGACGCGCTGTGTAGTGGTGATAGACACCCACCCATCCGCTCTAGACGACGACGTCCAGGACCCGCTTAGGCTAACGGCGTTGCAACAGACTCTTTCTCTATATACAATAGTAAAATTGTGTTTTTACATTATCTTAGGTTTCTTCTATCGTTGATAACTCATGAATACATTTTGTTAACATCAATAAAACTATCTTTTGAATATGTTAAGA
This sequence comes from Gastracanthus pulcherrimus, assembly GCA_949152435.1. Lineage (NCBI taxonomy): Eukaryota > Metazoa > Arthropoda > Insecta > Hymenoptera > Pteromalidae > Gastracanthus > Gastracanthus pulcherrimus. The sequence continues at coordinate 50,327,375 of OX424574.1, forward strand.
ATATGTTACAAACATTAAAGTTTATTGAAAAATTTCACTTTACAATTAAATATTCTAATTTGATTTCTCTATTTATATTATTAAAAGTAAAGAATAGGGATTGGCGACCGGCGCGAGCAGGGGGGAACTCCCCCTAGTATATATATTTTCTTATATTACAAAGTTGTTACCGTGATATCGGGTACTCAGCTCTGCAAGCCTCCTCCACCCCACCACTGCCCCTCCACAGTCCCTTCACTAAATAACGTGAAATTCGTGCAAATTTTATGTTATTTTATTATGTACTTGCCCCTCTACCCCCCTCCACCATTAAATAGCTCAGAAGTAACGTAAAATAAACAAAAAATTTTGAATAATAATCCAGGATAACGTAGAAAAAGGGAGTTATGGAGAAGGATCTGATTCGTAGATGTTAAAAAAAGTACAGTAACGTGAAATAACGTAATGGAACGTAAAATAATGTAAAATAGCGCATAGTTAACGTAAACATAACGAAAAATTCCAAAAAATAGACCAAAATAACGTAGTAAAACTAATATAGAGAAGATATACTCATTGGAGTATGCACGTGCTCGTATTTTCATATCCCACATTTGCAACTCGATTTAATTTAATGTGAGGTTTGGATGGTTAGACAACAAGACGGAAAAAACGACTAGGGAGTTTAGGAATTTTTAATAAGAGTGCTTAAATAATAATACCAAATCCCTTAAGCCTAACTCGAGGGCGGTAATTTTCAATAAAAAAATGCTGTAATAATAACGCCAACATCTTTAAACCCAACTGAATTACGGACAGCAATTTTCTGTAATACAGTGCTTTAGTAATGAAACTAAAAACCTTAAATTTAACTAATCAAAAGATAGCAATTTTCGACTAAAAAAATGTTAAATAACAAAATCAAACCCTCAAATCCAATTACTAACCCAAGGGCGGCAATTTCCAATAAAAAAACACTTAATTATAATAAAAGAATATCTGTGTGAAAATATATTGTTAATATAGTTAAATATTTAAAGCCTCACTCCGCGCACTGTTATAATGTTTAGCTTCCGCGCACTGTTACCTATAGGGTCGTAGTGCTTCAATTCAATGGGCCGGCACGGAAAAATGGCATTGGCGCTTCAATCTGATTGGCTGGCGAATACAAATCGCGCATTAATAGCGCACGGGGGCACCAGTCCCGACTTTTCAGTTATTGTTATTGAAAATTGTCGTCCTTGGGTTATAGTTGAGTTTGCTTTTATTATATAATGATTTTTTAATGAAAATTGCTGTTTTCTAATAGCTGTGAAAAAATATATTAACGCCTTTTTCGGTTCATTTGAGAGATGTAGATGAACCGAAAAAATCAGCGACCTAGTAAGTTTTACCCTTTCAAATTACGTCCTTCTTCTATTGTAATCGAGCCAGTCAAGTTTCCTCCTGTACTGATATTCTCACTCCTTCCAGCACCACGTATATACCTAATATATGAATTCCACCTGGCACATCAAGATATACCAAAGAGCAATAATCTAAATGAGACAGAAAAGAGCACCTGCAAGATGCTTGTGCAACGCCTCGACGGTGCAGGATCGAAACTATGTGAGCCCATTCAGGGCTCTATTAACCTTTCGGCAAACTGCATGAACTTGCGGTTTCCACGTTAATTCAGAATCCATGGCAACACCGAGATTAGTTATAGTACCGATGAAAGGAACAAAGACGTTATCCTGAATCTTTATGCCAGGCATATTCATACTCTAAATTTTATTAATATTATATTCAGATCCAAAAAATAATTCCCTTCGTTTTACTGACGTTGAGACAAAGGGTGCTCTCGGAAGTCCACGCCGCCACTGCTCTGGCTACAGCCAACAGACGTCCCATCCCCTCGTGAAGACTCCCCTTAGTAACCTGAGTGTAGGTTTGCAAATCGTCCGCGTACAATAACTGCGCATCACCACCCATAAGAACGTCTCCTGCGCTTTGTAATGGGCGACGCACAAACTTTTCCCGTGGTTGCAATATGGTCTAGACTTTGCTTGTGATTAGTCGGCGTTGCTATGGGAATGCGCGCATGGACGCGTTTAGACCAATCACGAGCGAAATCTACACGGGATCGTAACCACGGGAAAATTTTGCGTTGCCCTTAAAGATGATAATACGTCCTGAAGGTCATTTATATAACGACAGAACAGTAGAGTTCCCAGGACCGAGCCTTATGGCATGCCAAAATTGGTTCTGAGCCAATTTGTACCACCACTAGATTTCGTAACCACTTTTTGAGCCCCACCTGTAATATATTACTTTATCCACAAGAGAACCCCATTCTGATCAGCTTGCGTAGCAGTTTGGATGATGAGATACTGTTGAACGCCTTAATAAAGTCAAATAGTAAGAGAATTGCCAATAATCGTTTGTCATTGTTAATGCCAGTCCGAATGTCTTCCGTTAGTTTCAGTAATGCTGTCTGCATATTATGATGTTGACGGAAACCTGTTTAAAGGAGATCAAAAATTTTTTTCGAACATAAGTAAGAGGATATTTTCTCATGTACAATCTGTTCCAGGACCTTAGAGAGCAAGCTCAGAAGGGCAATTGAATGAAAGTCCGTGACAGTAGATTGAATGGATGTCTCTTTCAATGGCACGAAATGAGCCTTCTTCCAGTTGCCAGGAAAGATTCCACTCGAAAGGGAGGTATTGAGAAATCGCGAGAGATTGGCATTCTTGCAAGATCACGTAAAACCTCGTTCGGGGATACCGCCGGCGTAAGACATCACATTCGTTTAAAAGACGGAGAAGCTCTTCTTGCCTTATTGATTTCAAATTATGATAGGTGAAGCTACCGAGGTCTGGCTTCTCAGATGTTGGAAGATCCATAGTGACATAAATTATGTTATGCCAATTTTGAAAGGTCGCCACCATATTGTTTGAGTTAAGTACAATATCGTTATCCATACAGATTACATCAATCCATGTGTATGATTCGTCGGCATGATGAGTTGCGCTATGCTCAACTAATTTGATATTAAGACTGAATGCAAGATATTTTATAAAATTCGCGTCTGCAGATGTGGAAAGCATGTTTGCGTTCAGATCTCCCATAATGATTCGATGACTAGATCCTACAGACGATGCTCAAGAACATCAGCCAGTTCAGAGTTGATGAGCTCAGTATCCGGTGCTCTGCAAATGACTGTCACCAACACGGGAGACAAGGATCCCTTCTGTACAATACACGTTAGGTATTCAGGATCAAGAGGCTTACCCTTACCATGCGTGGTTGAATCCCCCTCCTGCAGATTCCTGTCTTGTCTTATAATGGAATAACCGTCTATCTGAACGCACTCATCCCCAACCCTAGGCCCGAGACACGACTCCGCAATACCGAAGAGATGATAGGATGAGCAAGTAGAAATTGGCGAAAAGCTGTTATATGTTTCTTCAGAGAGTTCGCATTTAGAAAGTCTGCTCTAAAGCCCTCGCAATGTGCATCTCTTACTTGAGAGAGATCTAGTCATTGCAATTTAATTAAAATAGTCCTAAAATATATTTCTTACATGTTTTTTTGAAAACTGTTTTTCTGACACAAAGTTTCCTCTTTGCAGAAGCAAAATTGTCGAAGAGTGACGTTACATGGGATTAAACAGACGCAAACCTACAAGCCGCTGGCCTATTAAAATACCAAACCGCGTTTGTAGATTGTTCACAACAGCTCATGGGGACGATACAAGCGACACTGTTTGGAGAATTAATAACTCAGTCGCGAGAATACAAGTGATTTACTGTAGAAACAGCACGAAATTTTTTCCGCGTTGGTAAAACGATTAACAAACATTTTTTTTATACTCATCTGAACGAAAATGGCCATTTATTTCCCTGTAAAGCGAGACCAAAATTACACTTTTTGCCCGAAAATCATCAACCCAACTTCACTGGAAACTAATCCAAATTCCTTTATTTCATCAACTTTCCAATAACCTTGATTTTCGATTGTCTTTTAACAATATTGTCTATTAACAGTCCATTAGTCCCGCTTTGAAGTCAAATAGTGGCCACAGTTGAGATGGGCATAAAGTACTATATGTAACTCGAGAAAAAAGTATATTTTTACCTCGGGTGATACTGCCCTCGCTTCGCTCGCTCGGGTAGTAAACTCACTCGCGGGAACAATATTCGACTTTTTGCCCTTGTTACACAATGTACTATTTCGATGCTGATTTGACTCCCTTTAAAGGGTCTACCCTAATTGCAATTTTCAAAAAATCGATTTTTTTTTATTCCATTTTTCGAAAGTATAGATATTTGAATAATGTGGTCAAAAGTTACACCCATTTTAAGATTGGAAAAAAATTTTGTGGTAAATTGATCATTTTTAAAAGTTCTGGAAAACCGTGTCAAATATCAACCCGAGTAATTCACACATGCACATTTTAGTACGAATAGTTTGTAAAATAAGGGACGCGCGTGTATGTATTTGTATGTGACAAAAAATGGTATTCACGATAATCGTTCAAGAGAAGCATATTACGAGCTGACATATTAGGTATGTCTCAACAGACTTAGAACTAACTAGATTTTGAAGCTGATTGGATAGTAAAAAGTAGGTACATGTTTTAATAAAAATATATTAATTTTAGAAAATTTGTAAAAATAAAATTACGATTTTAATGGATTTCATGAGATTTATGAGATATTCGGGTTTTTGGGGGTTATGGGGATTACGTCTATTATGGGTTTTATAGAGGTTTATGATTTCTATGTATTTCATGAGGTTTATGGGTTTTATGAGTTATTAGAGTTTCATGGGATTTATGGGTTTTATGGGACTTATGGGGTTACGATATGCATGGATATTGTGAAGTTTTTGTCGTTGATGGAGTTTACGATGATTATAGGTTTTACGGGGTTTATGGGTTTAATGGGGTTTTCGTTTTTTATGTGTTTGATGAATTTTATGTGGTTTATCGGTTAATGAGGGTTATGATTTTTATGGGTTTCAAGTGAGTTATGGGGTTCACGACGTTTATGGGTATTATGGAATTTATGTATTTTTGATGTGTTTGATGGGTTTTATGGATTTACGATTTTTATTGGTTTGTATGTGGATTACCTTTTTATGGGTTTTATGTGGTTTATAAATTTATGAGGTTTATGATTTTTATGGGTATTATGAGGCTTATGAGCTTACGTAGTTAACTATGTTTATGGGTTTGATGGGGCTTATGGGGCTCACAATGTTCATGTGTTCTATGGAGTTTATTAGTTTGACTTTTTTTATGCCATTTATGGTGTTTATGATTTGCATGGGTTTTATGGGTTTTATGGGATTAATGATTTTTATGGGTTTATGGGGTTTATTTTTTTATGGTTTTCATGGTTCTTACGTAAGTTTTGGGGTTATGGGGTTCTTAATTTCTATGGGTTTTATGGGGCTTATAAGATTATGGGTTTCACGATGTTTACGGGTTTTAAGGATTTTATGGGGTTTAATGTGTTTATGGGTTTTACGATGTTTATTGGTTTTAAGGATTTTATGGGGTTTAATATGTTTATGGGTTTACAAGTTTTAGGGTGGTTAACGTCTTTTACGGTTTTATGGATTTATAGAGGTTTATGATTTTTATGGGTTTAATGGGGTTTATGGTGTTTATGATATTTATAACTTTCATAGGGTTTATGTGGTTTACGTTTTTAATTGGTTTTATGGATTTATGGGGCTTATGATTTTGAATAGATTTTATAGGGTTGCGCCATTAATGGGCTGTACGGTTTTTATTCGGTTTATGAATTTTATGGGTTTTATGAGGTTTATGGGTTTATGAGGTTTACAAAAAATGCAAAGGACACGCATAAGGTTCGAGCGAGCGAAAATAGTTGTTAATTTTTATTTTATTAAACCGTTAAATGCATGTATTGATCCGAGCGACGTTAGAAGCAAGGATTATTTCGGTAGTGTTGTATTATAATGAAATAAAAAATGTTTATCAAAACAATAGCATTTTTTAAAGATAATTGATATACGTCTATTACCGCGAATAAGCGTTAGCTAGTGAGGGATATTTTTCTTGTAATATATTAAAGTAACATTTTTTTAGAACATCATTAAAAAAACTTGAAGTCGCAATTTAAAACATACGTGGGGAAAAGTGAACGAAGTGTCTGAAGAAACTACGCTCAATAAAATTTGCATTGGCAACAGTTGTTGTTAAATTTAATCCAAATGCATGATCAGTAGTGAAAATAAGTCGCTAAATTCTAAAGAACGGATACATTCGAATGAGAAAAAGAGCACGTACTTTCAAGGACTAAAGATGTGTAGATGTCCCCTGCAAAAGCTTTATCTTCATCCAGTATGAAACTGCTCATTAATTAAAGCTTCTTGCAAGACTTTTTTGACCATAATGCACTCGCACTCGAATATTTAGTATTGACGAACTCAGGCTAATGTTGTTCTGATATAGGTAATGCTTAAAGGGTCTACCCTAATTGCAATTTTCAAAAAATAGATTTTTTTTTATTCCATTTTTCGAAAGTATAGATATTTGAAAGTATCATATTAAATTTTCATAAAGATCCGAGCAGTCTAAGTGTACTTTTGAGGGACTTTTACTTAGTTACCTGAGCGCGCTAATAGTGACCGTTCGGAGCGGTATCGTCTACCTGCCTTTGTTTACGTGAGCAGCTGAAACCTTTCGTGTATATACTATCCCTACGTGACCCCTTATTTTTCGAAAGATACCTGTATATTTGAATTTCAAGCAAGTAGCAACCTATATTAGTCGTGTTTGAAATCTGTAAGCGTAAACATCTGTGCTCGTGATTGCCGAGATGGACAAGAAAACTATCCATCAAAAACAAAACTGGAGACGTCCAGGTTCGAAAGCGAAAAAACGTAAATTTCATGGAGTTCTTCCAAATGTCCATGAGGCAAACACAAGTCTTGCTAGTGCATCTGCAGAGAAGCTGAACAAGTCGAAAGATACGAGTTTCGACGTGCCTGTAGATCAAACGTTAGGGTACAGCATCATACATTTTTACCTGGTTTTTTCTTCGTTACAACAGTTTTTGAAATGTAAAGTGTGTAATAACGATGTTACATTTACTAAGTATGGACAGCGAGGACTCGGTTTTAAAATTTGTGTTACTTGTGAGTGTGGAGAAAAATATATTAATTCGTGTCCGATGATTGCGACTGGATACGAAGTCAACCGTCGCCTTGTGTTTGTTATGCGATTGATTGATATTGGATGGAGTGGTATAAACATGTTTATTGGCCTAATGGAACTTGGATCTGGAATGAGTTCCTCCGTTTATTATCATATTATCTATTCGGTCTCTATCGCTGTGAAAAGTGTTTTCGATATAGTGATGCTAAAGGCTGTTAGAGAAGAAAAACTCCTAAATGCTCAGCACGGAGAACCCGAAGATATTTTAACCGTTTCAGGAGACGGTTCCTGGCAAAAAAGAGGATTCTCTTCTCTTGTTGGCATAGTTTCTTTGATATATAAACACAGTAAAAAAGTTGCGAACGTCGTTATCAAATCAAGCTACTGCAAAGGATGTGAAAGAAGAAAAGGAACAGAGGACACGATTGAATATGCAGCATGGTACGAAGTGCACCAAAAAAATTGCAATGCTAATCACTCAGGTAGTGCCGGAAAAATGGAAGTCGACGGTATATGTCAAATGTTTTTGGAATCTCTCGAAAAATTTTCTGTGCGTTATGGTTTTTACATCGGCGACGGTGACACGAAGACTTTCAAAATACTGCTCGATACACACCCGTATGGTGAAGGAGTGATCGTTAAAAAGTTAGAGTGTGTGTTACACGTCGCAAAAAGAATTTTCAAACGTGCTAGTGAAGCTAAAAAAAATCTTATACAGGCAAGAAAAGCTGCAAAGAAGGTCGAGGAAAAAACTCCAGCAAAAAAAGCTGCAAAGAAGGACGAGAAAAAAACTCCAGCAAAAAAAGTTGTCACTCAAAAAAGAAAAACCAGCGTAAAAAAAGTTCCTGTTGTTAAAACTCAAGATTTAACGATAAAATTAATGAAAGAACTGTCGAAAAATGTGGAAGAAATGCGCAGGGAGATCTGGGCAGGATTTTATCATAAGATTTCAACCGACAGCAAGCCACAGCATTCATACTGTTCTGAATCCTGGTGTAAATATAAGAAAGCTGTGGAAAACAACACCGTTCGACAATTTAAACATCCCCCTGCTCTCGCTGAAGATGTTCAAGAAGTTCTCAAATCAATCTACGAGGATTTGACAAACCAAGAACTTCTTGAAAGGTGTCTCGGCGGAAACACGCAAAATAACAACGAGTCTTTCAACAACTGCGTCTGGTCGATGGTTCCTAAACACATCTTTAGTGGGAAAAAAACTGTTGAAATCGCGTGTCAAACAGCTGCGTGTATTTTCAATGAAGGATTGAAGCCAATATTGAAAATATTGGATGTGATGGGCGTCAAAATCGGCAATATCGCCGAGCAGTTCGTAGCTGAGCGAGATCTAACGCGCGTACGTATTTAGGATGAGACGGTACATTATGAAGAAACTGAAGGCATAATGTACGGTGCAGGCATCGCTGATTAAGCGTAGGTAAGAAATTTTCACATTTTTTCGTTAAAAAAAACTTTGAACGCGTTTTTCTCGAAATGACATTTTTGTACGGCTTGTTGAAAAAATCTCGGAAACTACTGCATCAATCCTTACAAAATTTTTACCATATATTCTTTATGATGATAGCTATGTCGCATATCATATGATTTTTTAAATTTTGAGTTTAACTTGGTTTTAAAAAAAAAAACTGATGAAAAAAAGGCGATTTTTCGTTACTTTTCGAAATATGGCCGCTATTTTGCCAATTTTGAAAAAATAAAAAATCGTATGATATGCGACATAGTCATTACCTTACTGAATCTAAAACCTTTTTTTTCGTTTCAGATAATCCACTCCGGAGATTTCATCAACAGGGCGCACTCATCTTTTTTTTGGCTATTTTTTTGGTCTCTATTTTTATACGATAAAAAACTAAAAAATTAATAAAAAAAATTTTTTTTCATGTATTTCAAGATTGTATTTATCAAGCCTCATACTTCACATATTAATATTTCTAATTTAAAACAATGAAAAAAAATCGTAAAAATAGTCATTTTTTTGCGCGTCTAATTAGGGTAGACCCCTTAACATATAATAAAACGTCTCCAGTTTACTTTTTCGTTAAAAATTGTTATCATTATTTTTCAGAGAACAAACGAATTATTAGAAATCAGTAAGAGAAAGTTTTTTAAAGGTTGGATGAAAAAGTGATAAATATCTCTTTAATGAAACAGTAAACGGTAAAAGTTTTAGTACCAGTCAAAAGGATTCAAATCACCGACGAAAAAAATTATTTTTATTGATCGTGTAACGTAGAGACGTACACGTCGAAAAAGATTTTCAAATAAATATGGTATTGACTATATTACTACATAGTGCGGTCCGAAAGTTTCAGGACTGAGGCAATAAAAAATAGAATAGAATTAGAATAATTTGGTTTACATTTTATTCAGTGAAAATATGATTCGTCTAATTCAATGCGCTGTTTAGCACGTAGTATTTATGGTTTACATGCTAAAAATTGTTTCAAAGGGATGTCCTTTGACACTACTGATGCGTTTGATTTAATTGGTCGAACGTAGATCGTTTTGGTTTCAATACTGCTGTCTTGAACATAGAAATGTAGAAACGATCTTAATTAAGTGCCTAGATGAAAGTTGAAAAAATACTGTTGAAAAACAAATAAATGTACGGATTGTCAATTTTTTCTATCTAATTGTTTAAACATTCAAGCCATATATTAAATTAGGTACACCTAGATGTTCAGGAAGTTTCTGTACATAATATCGCATTAATTGCCTGCGCTCGGGGCTTTGGGTGGTGCTATTCCGAGAAAGCGGACATTAGTTAGAGCTAGTCGTCTACGCTATGTCCCCTTCATTCACTTGTTTCAAAGTCGTACAACACTAGTAATCTAATTTGTAAAAATTGGCTCTAAAAGTGTTTAGCCCCCCCCCCCTCCCCCCTAATCATGGGATACGATCCGAATGATACCACGTGTTTAGGGGTGCTTAGTAGCTTGATTTGTATAAAATAGGTCATACATATATTTTTAATTTTCTAATCTAACAGGCCCACGTTTGCGCCGTGTCGAAACACGGCACACTTTAGTACCGCTCTATAGGTATAAGAAAAACGCGTAATCCAGACATATGTTACAAAAAAAATGGTATCCACCAAGGGCGAATTAGCCTTTTTGACCTCGTGTGTTTGCATTACTCGTCTCCGGCTCGCGATACGCACTCGCCATCGGCCTCTGCTCGCTTGCCTACGACTTGTACTACAAACTCCACACTCGGTCGAAATAGACGCACTCTTCCCCTGGTACGCAACATACTATTGTAATATCCTACATAAACCGTACAATCATCCTCTACGAATTGTATTTGCATAATTCAAAAAGATTTGACAAGCGCTATTTTGATTTTCGACTTACTCGAAAAACGTAGTTTTTTCAGTTGCGGAAAAACTTGGCTCTTTGTTTTCGGAATATACTTATGCATAATAACAAAGGCTGCATCCCTGTAAGACTTTGCAAATATTTGTACTGATTTCATGGCCAATGAACCCACTTTAAACAAAAATTTTATCGCGATACATTAATGTTGATCTCAAGGATTTGTTAACGGCTAAAAAACACATGTTGCATAGAACGTCCTTATCTATAAATAACAGAATGCATCTAACACCCCATTTAGCTCTTAAAAGAGAATCTCTAGTTTACACTCCCACTTTGCTCCAATAAATAATGTCAATGCAGTGCTTCTCATAACTATAGAAACACCAGAAATGTTCACGATTAAATGTGGGTATTATATCTTCTATTAAAAGACCTGTAATTTTGGAAGCAAAAATCCGAGGATAATTTTACAAAAAGCAAGTGAAAGAAAAATGTATTCTCTTTAAAACATTACTAGAATATTTCTTTCATATCAACATTAAATAAGTTATCATTGTTTCATAACTATAGAAATACTTTCAATTATTAAACCCATTTAAATCAATGTAACTTTTTTACCTAGTTTTCAAATTTTGTTTAAACCATCCGTGAATTTGTCATAAGTTAATGTAGAAAAAAATTTTTGATAATGTTTTAAAGGAAATACATTTTCTTGTAATTTGTTTTTTATAAAATTATCCTCGGATTTTTGCTTTCAAAATTATAGGTTTTTTAAAAAAGGTATAATACATTTAAACGTGAAAATTGTTGGTGTTTTTATAGTTATGAGACGCACTGTAGTATTGCCGTAAAAAAATAAGTCCTTAAACTTTTGGACCGCACTATGTATACTGTGTCTAATAGAAGCAAGATTTTGAGGTTTCCTGCGGTTACGAAATAATTGCTTTAAAAGGAATAGCAGTTTTCACCACACTGCGCGTAAAGTGCTGACTGTACGGCCTGCTGAGATGCGTACAGTCATTTCTTTACGGGGATGTGGTGAAAAGTAGTATACGCACCTCTGGAGTACAGTAGGCAAGCATGCACTGTGTGAAATGCCGACCTCGCTTCGCTCGGTCGGCAACGTCACACAGTGCGTACATTGCCCACTTTACTCCCTTGATGCATAATGTACTATTATGCAACTAGTGCGTAAAGTGAACATTTTGCACGAGTGCCGCAGCAATCACACGAATCCGAAAACGTTATACTTTAATTGCATACAATGTTTTTTGCCCAGGTGTGCATAAAGTTCGTTAAACGGTAGCTAGAACCGATAACCACGTCTGGAGGTTTCGTTGAAATCAGGTTGCCGACGGACATTTCATCGCGAATCTTTAAACGTAATATTAACGAATAAGCTCCCCACATAAACTCCCCCCCCCCCCCCCGCCCCACACACAATAAATCGACTTATTACCTATATTAATCCATACAATTTAATAACACTTATGAAATATTTTTTTAAAATTAAATTACTCCCTCCTTGTGGCTCCTACAATTATTGGTAGCAGGTCCAATATACTATGAGAGTGAGTGAAATGGATAGAAAGAGTGGGATAAATTTTGGGAAAGCGATGCGGCGGTCCACCGCGCAACGATTTCCGCTACTGTGCGTAAGTAGTCACTTTACGCACAGTTTCTCACGTTATACACACTTCAATTACTTTACGCGCATGTGCGAAGAAGTTCACTTTACGCACAGAAATTTGCATTTTACACACAGACTTTACGCACACCCGGGCAAAATTTTTTGTACAGACTCATAAAAACAATTACTTTTTTTAGAATTTTTCAGGGTGGCTCCCTTAAAGCGTTCTTAAATTATGCGCTGTAAATCGGCACGTAGAACGTGCGTAGCTCAGAATAGCATTGTTGCCTTTAATGAAAACTTAAAGTAGTATCATTAGAACTATTAAAAAGCCCGTTGTAAGATTCTTGTACAGAATGAACAATAGAATACAAAAGACCGAGAAAGACTATCGTCGTTTCGACGCGTGGTAAACACAGAGAATATCGAACAGCTCGACGACGTCATCGAGAACAATGATGAACGCGCGGGGAAAAGCTTTTCGCACTCCATTTTTACGCATGAGACAGATGACGGTGCAGAGATGTGCTCGCATCACAGAAACCGGAAGTCTTTTCTTCTCGGTGCAATGCACAGCGACGTACCTACACAACCGGAAAGGAAGAAGAAGAAACGTTTTGCATCCTCTCGTGCACTTGTACACGCGCTAGCTCGCAGCGCTGTAGAAGTCTGCTGCGCAGAGACTACGGTAACTCCAGGAGAGGAGGGTGAAAGCCCGTAAGGGCTGGGACACGCAAACATCGCTTGAGCCGCGTGCGGCTCCATCGTTATTTTCCGGTGTCGCGTCGGGCTTGCTGCGAAGAGAAAGAGAGAGAGAGCAACACGTAAAACCAGCAAATAGAGACCAGAAAGGGGTAGGCTCGTACTGTACGCAGTAGGCAAGTCGACTAAAATATGCGCGAGATCATGAGCTCGCTCGGCTGTTCAGCTTGTCCTCGTCTCTCTCGACAGAGCACAGCGAGGGCGACGAACGAGGCATCAGCACTGCTACATTGCGGGGAAAGCACAGTTGAATATGAAGGGCAACGCAGAAGGAGAGAGTGAGAGATTCACGTGTGCCAGCAGCAGAAACAATAGAGGCATCTATTTAGCGGATTGCAAAAAATAATCACGTTTACCCGAACTCGGCGTTTGCATTGTCGAGTGTATAACACAATAATGCGACACGAGCGTCAGAGCACGGTAACATTACGGAAACAGGGTGCATCAGACGTGAAGAAGAGAGATGCGGGCCGCATTGTTACTTTGTCACAGGGATTCTTGGATGATTCTTTTGTTTACACAGCTATCAAAATACATCAATTTTATTAACGAGATTCTATTTTTATTACGTTTATTGGAATGCTGTTATTTAATTTGTATCCCTTTACAGATTATCTATAACACAATTATATGTTTCTGGAATATTGTTAATGCTGATTCGTTCACTTATTCACTTTCATATATGCTTTTTGTGTATTTAATTCCTAATATGTATACTAGGAATTAAAGACATACAAATAGTTAGTAATGGCCGCTGTATACGATTAGAAATTCGGAGACGAAGAAATAATGAACTGACAGTACCATATAGCGTAAAATTCAGTAAGAAGCTGCAGCATATGAATGAATAACATTTCACGTAACCTCCAATTTGTGGACTTTTCATGCTTTTATATTAACAAAATATAACATATGCAGTAAGACAAAAAATAAATAACTTTTCAGTATTTGATTGATTACTAGGATACATTAGGACTCACAAGGAGATCTTGACCCCAAGAGCCTATGAGACAAAACTACGGGTGTTTATAGGTATTATTTTTAGGTACCAGAAAGCATTCCCTGAAGACTCATCAAAAACTGCTTCCCGCAGATTGTGAACCCTCCTTGCCAGTCCAAGTAATTATTATCGTCTCCGATTTTCCCATGAATTGTACTCTGTCGTAATCATATCTAGCAGCAGTTACTATATTTTTCTCTTCATGATATAACAATTTTAACCATTTACGTAAAATGTCACTAAGATTAAGGCGGCTCAGGGGTTTCAAAACGGCCAATTTATTTTCATTTTTCTTTTTATTTTTTTAAAACTTGTTAGTATCAATCATTATATATCTTATCCTACATAACACCCAATATTGCAGGAATGTCGTAGAAATATTTCAACGTTGCTGTGATTTTGCGGATAAGTTGATATATTGCAGCTACATTTATGTGATATTCCAGTAAGATTTTCTAGATTGCAGTATTGCAGAAACCTTTCTATAATATTACATTATGATATATCACATTGTGATAATGCAGTGGTATTCTTGTAACACGGCGCGATGATAAATTACAACGCAAGATTGCTGCAATAATTCTACAATATTACATTATGATAAATCACATTGTAATATACGTAGTACATTAATGCAATATTGTTATGTGACATATCCCATTGCAATATTATCTCAATATTATTACAAGTCTACAGGGTGATATTTCTCGATGCATGCCACAGTAATATTGCCAATATATTTCTATAGATGTGCTGAGAAAAACGACTTTAAAAGTAGCAAATTGCATATAAGCCAATGTAATTAAATACTATAAAAATATTCAAAAAACTTATATGACACTTTAAAAAACAATTTGGAGCTTTCTAACGTATAAAGTGAGCTTTATGGAATAGTTCTTTCAAGAAAAAGCAAGTTGTTTTTTTTACCCCTTCACTCTTAAGCATTTTTTACTGTAACATAGAATATAAGTACGGTATGAATATTCAATTACTTTAATAATAAATAATTTTTAAAAATTATTTATACGTTATGTTATATTTAATATAAAGATAGTGAATCATAATAATTAATAAGATAATTTGTACTATTGATTTTGATGATTGAAAATTGCGTTTTGTGCGTGAAACTCCTTTGCATATCTACGGGGATCCGCACAAAAGAGAATTGCGAATAAGAAAATATATGTACATACAATCTTCATCCATGTAAGATATGAATGTGAGAGTGAGTGACAAGAGTGGGATCTGGTTGCTAAACAATTACGGCGGCTTGATTTGCACCGCCATCAAAATGGTTGTCGATTCCGAATCGGTCAGTATGCGCTGAGGCGCCTAGCAAGCACTGCAGTGCAGCGACTGTAGTGTTGCGAATAAATGCAAGATTTTTAAACTTGCTTAAAACGAAATACATTTGAGTTTCATAATTTTCCTAACTACTATTCTTTTCCAGATTACTGGGTACCTCGGTAAATTGAGATTAAAATGCAATAATAATAATTTTTATATATAATCACGATTTCACGAACAGTTGCATTACATTTCTATTATTATTATCATGTTTTATTTTGTTAATTAATGGATTCTCACTACCAATACATTTTTTATCGCGTTTCTTAGTTAAATTAACTTTCTAACACGATTGTCAGTCAGAGAACTTAACTGCCTTAATACCAGTTTTATTTGTATACGTATCTCTAAACGAGTTATAAATAATGCATTTTATTGTAATTACGAATTTATCTGAAAAACTAATAGAAAATAGTACTCTAAAATAAAAATATAAATCTCGAATAATATGATATGCAGTTCCTATGCGAATTTAACAAAAAGCTCTTGAATTCCATAGTACAATCGCATAGTAACGAAAATTTAGCTGTCGTAATTACTAAAAAATTTATCAAAGAGGCATAGCGCAATCATAGCTCGAGATAAATGGTAGCAGAAGATAAGGGCGCGAAAGAAAAAGCGAGCGAAAAGTCGAGAAAAACGGCAGTGTTAAAATGCGAGGGCGAGTGTAAACTCAGCAAGTATAAACAGAAGAGAGAGCGAGAAAGAGACCTGAGAAACACGCGCTCAGAAAGCACGAAGAAAAAATCATGCGCGCAGTCGAGTCCGCGTAGACTGTCGCGACGCGAAACAATGTCGCGCAGCGAGTACGTGTTTACATTGCATCTGATGCAGCAGCAGCAGCAGCAGCCAACAATCGGACAACGTCTGCGTCGGCCTACTGGTACTTCGCACTTCTTTCTCCTTCTTTTCTCTCATTCTCGCCGCAGTTCTGCAGCAATGCAGGATTCTTTATCAAGGCGTCTATCGCATCCGCGACGAGATGAATGCCTCGTCATCAGCGCGGCGGCGCTGGCGGCTCGACGTCGCGTCCTAACCATGCGCGCGCTTTTCTCTACCTTCTCCTCCACCTCTTTTTGTGCAACCCGCGAGCTTTCACTCTCGTGCTCGCTCGCTCGCTCTCATCGTTTCCTCACAGCGTCGCCCTATGTGTATCGTTTCATGGGATCTTCCGGGGTGGCCTGCGCGTCAGATATTAATTCCTTCTTCTTCTCTCTCTCTCGGTTTGTTTCCGAGTCGCGTTTCTCGACCCCACTTGACTGTTTTGCAGTCTACCGAAAGCGACAAAAAATATTTTAATTTAATCGCTACACGTGTTGTGACAGCAAGATCGACCGTTAGTTTTTTATTCCACCGAGCAATGTAATCGTTTTTTTGGTAGATTTTAATAATCTCAAACCTTACCGTGCAATAATTAGTGTTCGATTTCTGCAATTTCATTTTGACGTTGCATAATTTCGCTCGAATTTCAAAGAAAAGTAACACAGCAGTTGCAGGATCAGCGAATGTCAACAGTAATGTAATTAATTTCTGGAACTGCTATTTTGTGAAAGCTGTCATAGTTAATTAGATGGAAAATGTCTACGATTCAGATATATAGCGATGTAAATCAATAAATGCAAATATTGATGCAAATAATTATTAAATAATCTAAACATTCATTGACTGAATAAATAGGTATATAACTGATTTAGTACGTTTATAGGAAACCGATAAACCGTTCTAAAGATAATTTAATTAACTGTTTATCTTACATTTTTACTATTACTGACTTGATTTAACATTACATAAAATACATAGAAGCTAGATAAAGATAGATGTAGAACCAGATAAATGTAATATGCAACAAAAACAACATACATAGAATTTTCTGATAAGAATTTCCGTTAAAACTAACGACGGGAACAATTACCTTGATGAAGGGTAAAAATGATCACCATCCCTCATAACGCTTTCCGTAAAGTAGGATTAAATATTACGGTAATTTTTATTGTTCGACAGGTTCATTTTCCCGTGAAGTAAGAAGATATTACGTTGACTATGACTTTTATTTCTATGCCTTTTTTGTATGAGTATATAAAAAATTTAAGAAGTATTCTTCAGTTAAATATATAATATAATATATTCTTATACAAAGAACTTTTCTTTTAGTGATAGGCCACGTGGATCTTCCTACTCATCGCGCTTACGGATTCGACATAAATTAGTTTACTTGAGATTTTTTGGCACCCTATAGTCGAGGCGATGAGATACATAGGCCACCCAGGCACCAAAAGGCCACTGCTAAAAATATGTCCATTCCCCACAACAACGAGCTAACTACCTCTCTCCATGCGCTCTATCCCTCGCTCCACCCTCATCGTTTTTTCTTTCTTTCTCGACTACACTTCTTTCTCCGTTCCAATCGTATTATGACCTATAGCGATAGCAGCAATAACAGCACGTAATGTGTTGCTCTTCATCTCTCGCTGTATAGGTATATTTATGCAATCCAATGAACAAGCCGCAAAAGAGTAGCAGTAACGATTTTAAATGTTTGAAATTTAGAAAACGCCACAAAAGCAATATCCTGGTTTTTGCTACATGCCAATCCAGCTGTAGGCTCCCCACTTTTGTCAACAAGCGAGCAAGTGTGATTTATTCTTTAATGTGAAGCTATACCCAAAATTATTAAAAACGTCAATTAGTTTATTGAGTGTTTATTATAGTTTATAATTAAATAAATATTAAGTCTCAGTAGATATAACTCTAAAATTAGATATTTATAATAGTTTTAATAAATTAATTAACATTACGTAGCATGTATAGGAAATCAAATATTTAAATGCATTTTACTCAACATATATTTCTTATGTTCGTGATGCTCCATGCACATTTAGGTTTAATTTTTTTGACTGAATATTCGGACTTGATAAATCATATTACTATTATGTATACTATTATATGACCGATTTCATCTCAAATCATGCGGGCCGACAGCACCTATCTCTCCGAATCAGCTCAAATTATAGTATATTATTTTACTCGGAAAATAAGCGTATACGTATTTTTTGATTTTTCGATAGCATCAAAATTGCATGTGTTATGCTTTTTTCAAAAATGACTCCTCAAATTTCGTTTCTCAAAAATCGAAAACTTTTTTCTTTTTAAATCGTTCTAATTCGACTTTTTATGGATATTTGAAAATAATTCTATACATATTCGATGCTGTTAGTGATACTCGTTCGATCTGCCAAGTTCAAAATTTTTTTTACAAAAAATAAAGGATGATATGGCATTTTTTATAAACAATGAAAAATGCTTTTTTCTCAAAAAAGCCATCTTTTTTTTTACTCAATTTTTTTTTATAGATAGCTAGTCTCAATACCTATATGGTCATATACATGACATTTGGAATATTTTTGTTTTTTCAGAGATATAAACGAAATAAGAAAAAAAATTTATGTTCCCCCATAGCACTGTTGTGCAAGAAAAAATCCTATGTATTTTTCCCTTTTTTATGATTTTTAGACATTTTATTGCTTTTTCTAACTATCCTGCTAACACGATTCTTTGAGTTGATTTTCTTCTTCTTCTGTTTCTCTTTATTTAACAATTTTGTTAAAGAATGAAGAGCAGTTCGACCTGTATAAGATTTTTTCTTTTTACCTACATTTACTTTCCATACATGGGTTTTCTGAATGCCGTTATATTTAGGAGCCTTAAGCCACTCTTTTATTTTATTTTGTCTATAAACTTCAATATCTTCTTTTGGTAGTAAGATTAATTTAATATTATTAGTATAAGATTGAACTTTTGTTACAAAAGCATTGGCATCTTGTATTGATTCAACATGACTGTTCTGAACATTATGTCTAGTTGCATAGTGTTTGACTAGTCCGCCAACACCATCACATGCACCTTTCCCGTGACCTGTAGCTGAAAACAACCATTTTTTATTGATGGAAGCATTTTTCATTTCATACAATTGAAATCGATTTTTAAAGTGGCTTGCTGCTCCATCTGTTATAATCGATATTTGATCTATTAAATCGGTTGAATCATTTTTCATCGAATCAATTATTTTTCCCATTGCTAACAAGGCATGGGCAGAATCGTGTTTTCTATCATCACTGATGACAGCAAAAGTTTTTGTTAGTTTTTCTTGATAACAAACTGCTGTGAAAATAGAGACCTGTTGATTAACCCAGTGAGTACCTTGAATAGGGTTACTGTGAATTACTGCCCAATTTTCAGCAAAATCACCATGCAGTGCTAGATGACCTGAGTTAGCTGCATCTATTTCTTTCTCTTCTTTTATAGCTTTTCTTTGTATATTTTTAATATTTAAATGAACGCTTGTTTGACTGTCCAAGAAGAAAGATCGCTACAAAATTGGAGATTGTTAATCTTTTCTTCACAAGAACGCCATTTTCCCACATAGCAAAAACAATCTCCTCATGTTCATTAGTTGTCTCTAATCCAAACAAACTTAGGTTGATATTTTCAGAACCTGGGCATAAAGTACATTCTTGAAAAAGACACTTATCGGACAAATTGGAGCAAACAATTGCCGATAAAAGAGTAGAACGAACTCGATCGAGGTCTGAATGTTTGCCTCCTAGGAAATTATTTAGACTATTAACGTATAAATCAAAATTTGTACAGTAAATGCACAGACACACTTCCTTCGACGGGCTCAACATAACAAACTTTGGTTTTAATGTATAAAACTTTGTTATACCGATTTTTATGTCTGGGTTTTCTTGTTTGAATAGTTTATACGCCTCTTTTAAACTGCGTGTCAAATAACGTTTTATTTTTTTTTATTTTTTTCCATTTTGTTGAACAGTCACAACATCACATTTATTAGGGCTTTGACGTGTACAGTTAAAGTCATCGTTTAGAAAATATTCCATGGCAATTTTTGTAGACTTTTCGTCCAATGGATGACCAGTATACGCGTCAGGTTCAGAATATATTCCCTTAGTTGTTACAAGCATTCTTACTTTGTCAATCATATAAACAGTTACTTCGGGAAATGCTGATAAAATACTAGATTTTGTTAATGACGAAGGAAGCAACGTTAAAATTCTAATTCTCTCATTGATACTGTCACAATTTTCAAGCGATACTCGCAAGTTATTGAGCCATTCATTGCAGAAGCATTGAGTCAAATCATCATGTGATTCATCAATGCAAACATTGTATGCTTCTGACAATTTTGAGCTAGTTGCAGATGAGAATGAAGATACTAGTTCTGATTTTTTTCTAATAATGTATCTTTGTACAGATGAATCATCAATATCTCTCTTCCGTTTAAGTGGCAAAACATTACCAAAAGAACTTGAAATTCAGGCTTCGTTTAAATGCTCAATCCGCTCTGGGGTGCTAGCTCGAAAATCATGGTCTTCAGTATCACTATCTAAGTCAGTATAATTGTCTGAATGAATCGCATCAATTATTTCCTTTGGTTCAATATTTTTAACGCGTTCATAACAATTGAAGCATACATAATCCGAACTTTGCACTGCTTTGTTAGGAAAACTTTGTCGAAGAAGTTCTGCTAAATTCTCCAATTTTCTAAATTTAACAGTGGCATCATATATGTTTTTTTTGTGTGATCCAAAAAAGTTTAGACACTTGCGCCTCTTTGTTGAATAAATTTCAGCCATAATTCAAGAGAAATCTTAGTATGTATAAGTAATACTATATATATTAAGATAACTAGACCGGGTTCCTTAAATAAGCTAAAATAACTAACATTATCTACGTGATAGCAAAAGATGAGTTTTAGCCACCTTGCGGAGAATTCTAGTACCATGCGTTATACTCCTCTATGGTGTACACACACACATATATAAATAATCGTACACTTATTCGCCTAATGCACAGATTCTTGCTCTGCTATATACGTATAATCATTATACTTAGGGGTACATAAAATTTTTTTCTTATTTCGTTTATATCTCTTAAAAAACAAAAATATTCCAAATGTCATGTATATGACCATATAGGTATTGAGACTAGCTATCTATAAAAAAAAATTGAGTGAAAAAAAAGATGGCTTTTTTGAGAAAAAAGCATTTTTTATTGTTTATAAAAAATGCCATATCATCCTTGATTTTTTGTAAAAAAATTTTTGAACTTGACAGATCGAAAGAGTATTACCAACAGCATCGAATATGTACAGAATTATTTTCAAATATCCATAAAAAGACGAATTAGAACGATTTAAAAACAAAAAAGTTTTCGATTTTTGAGAAACGAAATTTGAGGAGTCATTTTTGAAAAAAGCATAACACATGCAATTTTGATGCTATCGAAAAATCAAAAAATACGTATACGCTTATTTTCCGAGTAGAATAATATACTATAATTTGAGCTGATTCGGAGAGATAGGTGCTGTCGGCCTGCATGATTTGAGATGAAATCGGTCATATATGATTAAAAACTTTTGTAAAGTACATTATTGTTATCAAATAAGGTGGGTGCAGGTAATGTCACCTTAAGGAACTTTCGGTTCCCAGTAAATATATATCGGGTTTTGGGATTTCGGAAACTATTGAGACTTTTTAATTGAGGCTTGATAATTTAGTTTTCTTTGAGAGTCTAAAACTATTTTGAAAATGTCTTGTAACTCAAGCAATAGCTTTAAAAATGAGATTATAATGTTTTATGCGCAAACATTAAAAAATCGTACTAGCTACTTTCCTAACTAGAACGAAAGTCGCAAGTTTCGTATAATAGAAGAAATCGATGACAAAAACTAATACATACATTTTGTTTGCTCGTATCATGCTGGTAAAAGTGTTTTTTTTACCTATATGTACAGCTAAGAAATCAGTGATTTGATGCGCGCATAATAATAAACATGGTGCGGCTGCACTAATTTTAAATGAAAACTGACATTTTAAGATCAAAATCAAAATCATCGGTCAGGCCGGAGCAGATTTCAAGAATTTCCGACGAAAAGTAGCACATTTTAATAATTCCTAACGAAATGTAATACATTTCAACAATCACCGACGAAAAGTAGAACGCTTCAACAATTCCTGCTGAAAATTAACACATTCCGACAATTCCTGACAAAGAATATCACATTTTAAATTCCCGTCATTTCAATGTTTCACAAGAGCAGGATTGAAAAAACAATCTAAACGTCGCCTCCGTGTATATAGGTACCAATTCTGATATGAAAATTAGTACATACGAGTTTTTGAGTCGATGATTACGAATTAAAAGTAATATTTCAAAAAACAGAATAGCGGATTTAAAAACGTAGTACGTTTACCCAATTTTAATTATATTTCGATGAGAATTGGTAATAATTGGTATATAAGAATTCTTGAGGTCGCTGGTTACGAATCAAAAGTTATTTTTCATGGGAAACTCGTGAATATATATAGATCAATGTACAGGGATTTTAGAAATCGCTGATTTTTTATATTTTGGTAATAAACACATACGCTAAGTATAAATTCCTTATAAATATACGAAAAGAACGATTTCACTTTGAAACGTAATCAACAAATCAATTGACAATTGTAAATACACATACCAGCTTCAATACAACGAACTAATGAATTGCATATTGGAGTACAATTAATTAAATTAGAAGAAGTGGCGCGTCAATTAACTGGTTGTGGTTTTTCATTAAGATGCTCAATTTATGTAAAAGAATAAAGAGAAAAGGTTGATATTACCGCGGAGGTTTTAATTCAGTTAACTATATTCAGGTGATGAAAATATCTATCACACGTATGAAAAAATATGTATGTGATTCTTTCGTTTATAATTCGGTAGTTTGTATTAATGTGACTTTGCATGTATTATACTGCGCGACAATTACTGTATACATAGAGATTTCGCAGGTTAGGAAACCGCAGGAATAAAGAATACGGATGGTGTGTATTACTGCGCTCGAATTTTGTTAGTTATACTAGTACATTATGCAAGAAGGGAATAATCGACTCTTTCTCATACCCTACCGTAAAGTATTGTGTTTATTATAGTATAGTCGAATAGTCGACTTTATTCCCGTGTTGCACATAAAACTTTATTTCCGACTTAAGGAGGTTGTATGCGTACATATATGTCATACAAAACAAACATTCTTTACTACAATTTAATCTCTCATAATTGCATGAAGTCAATATACTATAAAAGGTTTAGTGTTTGTCAAACTAAAAAATTTTTTTTATGAAATTCCGTTATTGTAAAAATAGATATCGTCAAATTTAGACTTTAGAAAAGAAAAAATTGACAAAACAGTGGAGACTTTTTTATTTGTTATCCGATTTTAATTTTGATGGTCTCATTTTGTTCCTTGAAAGATTTCATTGGGACTTACCTATATAAAAATTAAATAACACCGAATAACCTGCAAAGTTACAGCCTATAGTTTATACCTGTTTTATTAGTCTTTACGCTCAAATTTACAAAAACACGTGTATGGACTTATAAACTATACAGGTTATTCGATATTATTTAATTTTTGTATGGATAAGTCCTCTTGAAATACGAGTATTTCAAGGAACAAAATGAAATCATCAAGATTAAAATCGGATAACAAATAATAAAGTCTTCACTGTTTTGTCAACTTTTTCCTTTTTCAAGTCTAAATTTGACGATATCTACTTTTATAATAAAAGAATTCGATAATTTTTTTTTTAGTTTTGCGAATACCCCTTATTTTATAATGTATTGACTTTTATATTATTATGTGAGATTAAATTGTAGTAAAAAATATTTGTTTTTATGACATATATCTACGCATACAACCTCCTTAACTGTGGCTACTTTATTGACTTTTATTGAAAATTTATATTAATATTAGTATAAATATAAAATTGAAGAAAAGGGAGAAAGCCAGAGAAACTGAGAAATTACTTTATCCCCACAAAAGCGGGGAAAAGTGCCATTTTCGACCGGCTTTTCAGGTGAATAAAGTGACCATTATAGTTAAGATGTGAATAATAGTACATTATGCAACAAGGCACTAAAGTCGCAGATTAGTCCCGTGGGTGGGTTTACTGCCCGAGCGAAGCAAGGGCATTAATCACCCGCGGGAATGGTTGACTTTACTCTCGTGTTGCATATATAACTTTATTCACGACTTAACTGTGTAGCCTCTATGTTGACTTAAAAAGTGGGACCCGCTCATTCATTGTTAATACAAACTAAAAAATAAAAATTTTAAAATTTTTCAATATATACAATTATTTTAAAATTAGAAAAGAAATTTAAAATTTTAAAAAATGTTTTTAAATTTAAAATTTTTTTTTAAATTTTAAAGATCTTTATAAATTTTTAAAACTTTATAATTTTTAACATTTTTAAAAATTTTCAAAATGTTTTGAATTTTGAATAGTACATTACTCCCGCAAATGTGGGAGTAAAATATATGAACGAATAAAAAGTTACTTTAGTCCCGCTTTGCAGATCAATAAAGTGGCTATTATACTTAAGTCGTGAATAAAACTATTTTTCTTAACACGTGCATGTAATAGACCCTCTTCCATACATCTAAAGTGAATGGCAAATTGAGCATTTCGAGTGTTTTCGCCGGAGCGGGAGGTGATGATCATTACCTCCAGCTATACTCGTAGCAGGTGGTAATGCCCATTACCACCCGGTCCTAATAATATTTTTAAAATTTTGGAAAATTTTGGAAAATTGTTATTTTGAAGATGAAATTGTAATTTAATTCTGTAAGTAAATGGCGCACGACTCAAAATGTGCAACTCTCCATTCGCCCTATATACTTATAAAAGGGCCTTATCAAAAAAAGTACGGTGTGTAACAGGGAGGAGGGAAATTTCTAGCTCGGATAAAGATTTTAACACTCGTCTCCGTCTCGGGTGCCTTCGGCGCCCTCGACTACGGCTTGTGTTACAATCCTCTCACCCTCACTAGAAATGATCCTCTTACCCCCTAGTTGCACAATATACTATTAAAATACAGAGGCTTCCGCATAAAGCCTAACACTGAGAGAAATGATTCCTTGCGGCAAATGAATTATGTACTTGCGGGATCGAAGCTTCATGTACTTGCCGCAAATTTTAAATTTTTAACAGTTTACAACTAGAAGTTAAGAGAAGTCTGCAGGAGTAAGAGAAACATGCAGAGTACGAATCGTTATTTGATCATTTTCTAGCATATAACGATGCTTTTTAAGCATTGAAATATAAAAAGATCTTATAAATAAACATAATCGTGGCAGACAAAAACTTATGCTGACATGTAGCGGTTATATAAACATCATAGAAGCTCGTAAAACAGTTAACCTTAAAGTCTGTCGGTCAGACAGTGACACGCGACTTAAGGGGACAGGCCTGTGTTAAAATCTAAAAAAAGAAAATTGAAGTTTTATTTATACAAAACTTTTTGGATGTGATTTAGGATATGAGAAGTTTTTCTTACCAAAAATAGGTAAAAGACAAAGATTTTCACCGCTTAAAAACTTAAATATCTTGAATCCGTGGCTCATAGCAAGTGATTCCTTTCGATACTCTGATTTTCTATTTTCAACCACTCCTCGTAAACTTTCTCAGCATCCAGTCATCGATATAGTCTGAAAAATTTAGAGAATGTTTCTGATATGTTTCCTCACAATATGAGGGAAGCAGATTATTAAAAAAGTCTATGTAGTAATAATTAAAAATATAAACCCTTAAATAATTAAATATTTTAATTAATTTTGAGGTTATATATTTTTAATACTTACTATATAGACTTTTTTTATAATCTGCTGAACATCCTCTAAAATTTTTAGCTTATATGGATGGCTGGATGTTAAGAAAGTCTACAAGGCAGACCTAAAAATAATAAAAAACATTATTTTGAGATAATTGCATTTAAAGTTTGAAAACGCAATAAACACATACAAACAATACTCACCTAAAGAAAAAAGTAGGAATGCTTTGTATTTTCTTGTTATATATTTCATTAATATATTTCACACTATTGCTTAGAAAAACATGTGTGATACGTCAACGATATGATCTCATGATAGCGCTGAAACAAAAAAAGAACGCTGATAAATTTCCACAATACCGTCTACCTCCATTTTTCCAGCGTTGCCTTGATGATTTGACATACATTGACTTTGATGCGTTTCAATCCATTCTTTATAAGCTGGTGTGTCTTCTTTTCCTTCCTATAAAGAGCAACTCTTACACAAACTATTTTTTTAAACATCAAGCACTTTTCCGGTAGAAATACCTATTATACTAGAAATACCTTGGAGTGAGGAAAAACCTCTTTTTTTTCAAGAACCATCTCCGGACACAGGAAGTCCAGCACTATCTGAAGGCAAGATACTCATTTCTTCTATCACACGATTACTCATAGAGCCTTCAGCAATCACTTCACAAGCTTCACTCAAATCATCGTTGATATTGTCAAAATTGCTGTGCGACATTATCTGTGGCAAATCCATAATTCCACAAAATGTTGAAAGTACAGCATGTCCATGATCAAGAGCACACATAGCCAAAACGCATTTTCTACTAACTTAATATGCATTACTTTATTTGCCAATGAATCTACTTGAATTAATTGATGTAATTCTTGAATTTGTACAATTTGAACAAGAAATGTCAATTTTAAATCCAAGTCCTCGTACATCAGATACAGAGAAATTCAGTTTTCCATGACATATCTTGCAACATACAATTTTTTGCAGTTCAGAAAATAGGATGTCAATGTCGATAATTCTATTCCTGATTTCACTGCCTTCAGTTATAATGCCCTGAACTTTCCTACTGTAAGTTGAATTTCTTGGCTTCTTTGGAGGAGGACCATCTCCTTTTCTTTCATAAAAAATCTTCTTTATTTTTGTTGGTCTTCCTCAAGTAAGTTTACCAGGGCCACCCCACACTCTACCTTCAACATCCCTTGGTCTGACACTCGAAAATATTACACTTACACTGTATACTGATTTGACACAAAAAATATATAAATATTTATACACAATCCACCACAAACAACTTATCTTACACTAAAAAAACAGTTATGCACTTTAACACTTATATATACTTATATAATTATTCACTTACATACTTATACACTTATACAGTATTACACAATAATTACAAAGCCTTGAAAAAGGCTGGTGAATATAGGTTTTAATTTAAAAATAATGTACAATATTTTTATACAAAAATAGCACAGATATTTTGAGAGGTTAATCTCAAAGTAAACAACATTAAAGAGCGTTCACAACGGTCATGCAGAATTGTACAAGAAATTTGCTATCAAAATATACAATAAAAAAAATTATTTTTTTTTACTTTTTAACCCTGGCCTGCCCCCGTAAGTACTCAGTTCCTAATAATTAAGACGTGCGTTTAACTGTTAAGAAATATTCATTTGACCGTATTCAAATCCACAAAACTGGACAGTTAAGGCCGTTCACCGGCTAATCGATTTATTATACAAGGTCTGTCCCAAAAGTATCCGACCTACGTTCATATCTTCGCGCGGAGAGACTCAGGCGACCTCTGGAGGGTACGAACGTCACCAGCAACTCCTAACCTTCTCGTCAGTAGCCTGAGATACCGATGAAACGCCTTAGTTCCCGCGCAGCGTGTATTTGTTTACAACGACTTTTTTGCGTTCGTCGCAATTTGCTTATTGCTAAAAATGGCAGAACGAACCGAACAGCGAATTTGCATCAAATTTTGCTTTAATCTCGGTAAAAGTTGTGCGGAAACTATTGAAATGTTGCAAAAGGCCTTTAAAGATGAGTGTATGGGCAAAACACAAATAAAAGTGTGGTATAGGCGGTTCAAAAGTGGCCGCACATCTGTTGACAGTGATCCTCGTTCTGGTCGACCTTCGACGGGAACATCGTCGGATAATGTCGAGCGTGTGCGTGTCGCAGTTGAACAAGATCGTCGTTTGACTGTGAGAGAACTGGAAGATGAACTTAGAATACCAAAAAGTACTGTTTGGCGAATTTTAACCGAGAATTTGGGAATGACTCGTGTGTGTGCAAAATTCATCCCGAAACTGCTCTCAGACCAGCAAAAAAACCTTCGATTAGAAATCGCTCAGGACAATTTGGAAATGATTAATAGTGATGAAAACTTTCTTAAAAAGGTTATTACTGGTGATGAGTCATGGGTTTATGGTTATGATCCTGAAATAAAACAACAATCTTCGCAGTGGAAGCTTCCATCTGAGCCTCGGCCGAAAAAAGCTCGTCAAAGTCGAAGCAACATCAAGTCAATGTTGATTGTTTTTCTCGATTATGAGGGCGTTGTGCACCACGAATATGCCCCTACAGGCCAGACAATCAATAAAGAGTACTACGTTGAAGTTTTGAAAAGATTACGTAATGCAATCAGGAGAAAACGACCGCAACTTTGGGAAACCGGTAACTGGCTTCTTCATCACGACAATGCTCCAGCGCACGCATCAAACCTTGTGCAGCAGTATTTATTGAAACACAGTGTTGCGCAGCTCCGCCAGCCTCCATACAGTCCTGATATAGCTCCCTGCGACTTTTGGTTGTTTCCTCGATTGAAAATGTCGCTTAAAGGACATCGATTCGACAATAAACAGACTGTTGAAACTAATGCGACGAATGCACTAAAGGCGATTCCGAAGTCTGACTTTCAAGAGTGCTTTAATAAGTGGAAACATCGATATGAGCGTCTTGTTCAATCAAATGGGGACTACTTTGAAGGATGCCAACCCCCGGATGACGAAGAATAAATCAAGCGCCGAGAAATCGAGGTAGATCGGATACTTTTGGGACAGACCTCGTATATTTGCATGAAACTTTGACAGAATGTTATTAATAGTATTATGTATACAACTGCCACTCGCAAAACTGTAAGAACCGTGCCGGTACCAAAATGGAAATATTCAACGTCAACGTTGCGAGTCTTAACACGTAAGGTATATGTTAAGCGTGTGTTAAAGTGACATTTTAATTTATAGCCGCATAATTGAATTATATATTTCCTTGAAAAACTAATAAGTTAAAGAATTACTACCTATATTACGTAAAACAAGAAAAACTATAGTTAGTGGTCCGCTCTTGATCGATATGGCTAAGTAAACATTGTCGCCTGTGTTATTAGTATATCTATATTGTGGTACAGTCTGTAGACAAGTTTTTACCGCACTTTAGTTTTCTATCTTATTTCAAAACTTTTGGGTTGCTTATAATGTTGTAACATTTTAATTTAAGAATTGCAGACATTAAATTATAAGTAATGCCGTTTAAAGATGATTTGAAATATAAATTAACTTTTTAACCTTATTGTCACCGGTGAACTACCTCAGGACGTTCACCGGATAATTAAATTTCTTTTAAAATCTCTTGAAACTTTTATTATATGTTAATGCAGGTGTGCTTTATACATGCTTGAAATTTCGGTCCCCTCTTGCGGTATCAATATTCAAGAAATTTAGCTTCCAAGTTTAAATTTTTAACATGGGAGAGCCCTATCTTGATCTCTCACAAAACGGACATTTTCATTTATTGCCAGCCAAGTTTTCTTTAAATCATTCTGAAAAACTAATTTAGATCAATTATCTAATTGTAATTTTATTGATGAACATTGTAAACTACTTCTGACTGTCTATCACAAAAAATTATTCTGCTCATACTAAAAAAAACGCTAATTTGTTGACTTAGTTTTCGGTGCGCATGCGCAGAAGCACGTTTTTACCGTTTATCCTCAATATCTTTTTTATTTAATGGATATCACATAATTATGATGACATAATTAGATTTTGAATAAAACATCTTTAATTATATATTCTGTTTGTTAAGCAATATCTTATAATTTAATAAGAAGGGATAAACGTCCTGATCCCATAAGGTTATGTGTTAAATGTGACTTTTTTATAAGTTCAGATTTTTCAATAATTTGGTCGTTGACCCTAGATTATCGTTACACAAATCAATAATATAATATTCAAAGAACATTTTGGAAAGTTTCAAAGATATATATGTTCTTATAAAAAGTCGCTGAAGCAACCTTAACAATTAATTTATAATTTAATGGTGTAAACCGGCTTATAAACTTCAATCGAATGGGTGTACAAGTGATAAAAAATAAAGACGTATGTTATAAAAAATCATACTAATTAAAAAGCGTGCACATAATTCACAGTGGTAATTTATAATAATTACAAGTAAAGTAAAAGTCTGGAAACTGTCACGAATTTTCGCAAAATATAAAAGTTCTACAAAAAATTGATATCACAAGTAGTTAAAATCTAATAATGTACGTGACAATGTGT
>OX424574.1:50358050-50394022 GCA_949152435.1 Gastracanthus pulcherrimus
TGTCTTTGAAAATGTTGTCACGGATGAGCAGTTTATGTATTATAAAAACTCACATACGGATACAAAATTATTTGCAATTCTGAAATTAAAATTCTAGTATTTAAATAAAGCATCTCATAAAGTACATATTTGTACATATGATATTATTATTTATATATTACTTTTCAAGAAATAACTACATCAATCAATAACGTTATTTTGTAATTGCTGTTTTTCATATGCAAGGAAAATTATTTCTAAAATTTCATTTTTTAGGTTACATATGCTTTCTGACTACTTTTATATGTAAATAGTATGAATAGAACTGTAGATCTTATTATTATAATTAAAAACTTGCATGTTAAACTTTCTTTAACATTAATTTTTATAATAAAAGTTCTGTTCAATAAATAATATATAACCTCACAGATTTTATACGTACATATTATTATTGAGAAAACTATGTAGATCTGTGTGGATTTATCGAGTTTTGTACAGTCTAGTACTATCTAGTTTGCCTATAAAGGCCATTATAACGAATGTGGGCGCCACGATAAGATTTCTACCAGGGTAATTTCAATTGTATAGCTAAATTCAAACGAGCAAATGTCAGATCCGCTGGAGTTGCCATATATAAAAACAACAATATTTCACATATTTCTACATTAAATATAGATCTCAGAATACGTAATGCTGCGGAAATGACTGTTACTCAAGCATCTATTGGCAATCTGTGTGCTTCTCACATTACACTGCATGATGGAAGACAGATTCTTATGGTTGTAGTATATATTTCACCTAATCAAAAAATCAAAGATATCATTTAATTTTTAAACCGTACATTACTTCCTTACAGTATCAGTGGTCCAAGGATTTTAAACGAAAATTTATACGAACTACCTATGATTTCAGTTGGAGACTTTAATGTAAATTTCGATAAAGATGAGTTGGCATCGTTAATTACGTTCCTTCAAGAAGAATTTCAGTTGTACATTAATAATAATCCAAGGGAATCTACAACAAGATATGGGACAGCAATAGATGCGGTATTCACAAGATACCTTCAGAACTTTATAAGTAACACTTTCGTTGTTTATTTCACTTATCATCGGCCTATTGTAACTTTGATACCATCAGAAACATCATTGAGTGCTACTATTACAAAAATAACTGATGCTACTGAATTGTAGAACCTTATTTGTAACATTATTGTATATTTTCATGTAAATAATAAAATCGTCTTAATAACATAAATCTAAATATTTTTTTTCTTTCATTGTAACTTTCGTCAATACTGGTGTATTCCCTTTCATTACATCCTTTTCTCATAAAACTCAATTATTTATTTTCCAATAAACTTCAATTTCTATGTTTCACATCTACCAGGCGTCCCGTGACGACTCACTCTTTTTTAAAAATTTGTAGTGCAATTACAGTCGCTATCATTAGAAACATTTACTCAAGCAAAATATTTAAGCATTACCTATACCAAAACAACATTAGCCTGAGTTCGTCAGTACTAAATATTCGAGTGCGAGTGCATTATGGTCAAAAAAGTCTTGCAAGAAGCTTTAATTAATGAGAAGTTTCATACTGGATGAAGATAAAGCTTTTGCAGGGAACATCTACACATCTTTAGTCCTTGAAAGTACGTGCTCTTTTTCTCATTCGAATGTATCCGTTCTTTAGAATTTAGCGACTTATTTTCACTACTGATCATGCATTTGGATTAAATTTAACAACAACTGTTGCCAATGCAAATTTTATAGAGCGTAGTTTCTTCAGACACTTCGTTCACTTTTCCCCACGTATGTTTTAAATTGCGACTTCAAGTTTTTTGAATGATGTTCTAAAGAAATGGTACTTTAATATATTACAAGAAAAATATCCCTCACTAGCTAACGCTTATTCGCGGTAATACACGTATATCAATTATCTTTAAAAAATGCTATTGTTTTGATAAACATTTTTTATTTCATTATAATACAACACTACCGAAATAATCCTTACTTCTAACGTCGCTCGGATCAATACATGCATTTAACGGTTTAATAAAATAAAAATTAACAATTATTTTCGCTCGCTCGAACTTTATGCGTGTCCTTTGCATTTTTTGTAAACCTCATAAACCCATAAACCTCATAAACCCATAAACCTCATAAAACCCATAAAATTCATAAACCGAATAAAACCGTAAAGCCCATTAATGGCGCAACCCTATAAAGTCTATTCAAAATCATAAGCCCCATAAATCCATAAAACCAATTAAAAACGTAAACCACATAAACCCTATGAAAGTTATAAATATCATAAACACCATAAACCCCATTAAACCCATAAAAATCATAAACCTCTATAAATCCATAAAACCGTAAAAGACGTTAACCACCCTAAAACTTGTAAACCCAATAAACCCATAAACATATTAAACCCCATAAAATCCTTAAAACCAATAAACATCGTAAAACCCATAAACACATTAAACCCCATAAAATCCTTAAAACCCGTAAACATCGTGAAACCCATAATCTTATAAGCCCCATAAAACCCATAGAAATTAAGAACCCCATAACCCCAAAACTTACGTAAGAACCATAAAAACCATAAAAAAATAAACCCCATAAACCCATAAAAATCATTAACCCCATAAAACCCATAAAACCCATGCAAATCATAAACACCATAAATGGCATAAAAAAAGTCAAACTAATAAACTCCATAGAACTCATGAACATTGTGAGCCCCATAAGCCCCATCAAACCCATAAACATAGTTAACCACGTAAGCTCATAAGCCTCATAATACCCATAAAAATCATAAACCTAATAAATTTATAAACCACATAAAACCCATAAAAAGGTAATCCACATACAAACCAATAAAAATCGTAAATCCATAAAACCCATCAAACACATCAAAAATACATAAATTCCATAATACCCATAAACGTCGTGAACCCCATAACTCACTTGAAACCCATAAAAATTATAACCCTCATTAACCGATAAACCACATAAAATTCATCAAACACATAAAAAACGAAAACCCCATTAAACCCATAAACCCCGTAAAACCTATAATCATCGTAAACTCCATCAACGACAAAAACTTCACAATATCCATGCATATCGTAACCCCATAAGTCCCATAAAACCCATAAATCCCATGAAACTCTAATAACTCATAAAACCCATAAACCTCATGAAATACATAGAAATCATAAACCTCTATAAAACCCATAATAGACGTAATCCCCATAACCCCCAAAAACCCGAATATCTCATAAATCTCATGAAATCCATTAAAATCGTAATTTTATTTTTACAAATTTTCTAAAATTAATATATTTTTATTAAAACATGTACCTACTTTTTACTATCCAATCAGCTTCAAAATCTAGTTAGTTCTAAGTCTGTTGAGACATACCTAATATGTCAGCTCGTAATATGCTTCTCTTGAACGATTATCGTGAATACCATTTTTTGTCACATACAAATACATACACGCGCGTCCCTTATTTTACAAACTATTCGTACTAAAATGTGCATGTGTGAATTACTCGGGTTGATATTTGACACGGTTTTCCAGAACTTTTAAAAATGATCAATTTACCACAAAATTTTTTTCCAATCTTAAAATGGGTGTAACTTTTGACCACATTATTCTTAAAAATTCTTAGACCCCTCAAATGTCAGCTTTCATAAAAGAAAAAATGAGAAAAGAAAAAATACGTGTCAATTATTTTTTGATATTGTACCTGACCGACCTAAAGAATTTTTTCATGCAAGTTCCCAATTGATTTGTAGACGTATGTATAATAAAATATATAACCAAAAAACGAGAATTTATTTGTGTATGTGTGAGTGTATATCTGTGTGTTAGTGTATGCATGCGTGTGTATGCGTACGTGTGTATGTGTGAGCGTGCGTGCGCGTGTGTGTTTGTATGCGTACGTGCGTATGCGTGTGTCTGTGTGTCTATTTTTTGTATATGTGTGTATTATGTGTATAGCTCAAAAACCGTACTCGAAAACCATTTGATATCGACGTCCAATATGAAGAGTACCGCAGTTCAGTGTTTGCGGCAATGAAAATGGCGATTCAGCGTTTGTGCTGAAAAGTATTGCAGTTAGGAGGTTTACGATGAAGAGTATCGTGATTCAAAGGTTTGCAACGAAGTCTTTAGCACCAGTCAAATGCGTAAAATAGGTCTTAAATTTATTTTTACCCCAATAAACGTGGGGTACCATTCGGATGATACCACATGTTTAGGAGGGATAGAAACTTCATAATTTTTTCTCTGCGTTCATGAAGTGGGATTAATTTGGGTAATTTTGAATAGCGTTAGTCGTCACCGAAAACGCTGAATTGTAATCCTTTCTGTAGCAAAATGAAACGCGTTACTCTTTGTAGTGGGCGTCGGTATAATCTAATCAAAGTGTGTGTAAAAACTATGTTACTTATGAAATTTTTAAGCAAATTTGCTTTATACTTAATTACGTATTTTGTTAAATCTATCAACAGATTATATATGGATACCACACGGAGAAAAAAGGATAGTAACCCCTACGATCACTGTGTAAGTAACGTCTTCCAAGTCGTATAGTACTATCTCGAAAAAACGGGTAGTTAGTCCTACACAAGTACAGTAATTATTCCTAAATATCACCAAATGATTATAAGGTCATTGAGAAATGTTTTTTAAATGATATTTATAAGATGATAAATAATTAGAAATCAATGCAGGGTAATTTAATGCCAATTTCCAGAGATTTTGATCAGCATGGCCATCGGCTTCCTGCTGTGATTCTTTTTTTTTTAGGTTAAAGCAATCACGCTTTATCATTACTGTTACTGTATGGTACTGATTACACCTACAGAAAGTCAGCAAAATTAATTATTACAAACTAGCATAGGTACTCAGTCCTATGATTTACAAGGACTGAGTACAAACGCGTTACATGGTTCCCAAATTACTATACACGCACAGTAACGGTTACTATTTTTTTCTCTCCGTGCATATTGATATATGGATAATTATACAATGTACTATATGATATTACCGATACGTCTTTGAGACAGCTTAGTGCCACATCAATTGGCAGCGTTTTTTCATTTATTTTTCAATTGAGAAAATAGCTTTCTGATAAGTTGTTGTTTTAGATTCGGACAATAACGTTCCAGAGAGATATATTGAATATTTCTGTGATAAGTAGATTTAGCATCATTTTAATATATTAAGACAAATAGTTTCATATTGGAACGATTAATTAATTAACGAGTAATTAAATTTTAGAAAGCTAAGTGCCAATGATTTGGCTGCGGTTTTTTTCCTTTTTTTGAGTGCATACATCGAAAATATTGAAAATTTTAAGACACGTTCTGTCAGTCAAATTAATCGAAGGGTACACTATGATACAGTTATTCGCAATAACACTGCAGTCATTATATAAATATAATGAAGTCATTATAAAATCTTTGTGTAATCCATACATTATGCAACTTGGTATATGTATGTACTTTAAATTTCATAATTTAGATCGTATTTCTACAAGATGATATAATCAGTTTACTAGAAAATGTCGTCATTTATTTGTTCAAAACCTTCTTATCTGCTATTTCCGATAGAACTGAAATCCTGTTATTTTCACTGTTCTATAAGGATTCGGTATCGTAAGAACTTAATCTACGATCGTGAAGGGGTAGATGTTATCCAGTGCACTACAACGTTTCCCACACACACATACATAAGCGCACGTACGCACGCTTCCAGCTTATCTATTAGGCAGATTATTCCGAACGCCGGTGCGCGTACCTCACTGGCACGCGCGAAACGTAAGTGCGAAAGGTCGATAATCATTTCTCATTGATATAAAAGACGAGAGTGCAGTTGAAGAGGACGGGGGGGAAAGTCCATCTCGGTCTCGCGCGGACCGTAACTCGCCATCAGCGTATAGGTATCTCGCCGAGTCGGCTAACAAGCCGCGAGCGAACGAGCGACACGCTCCGTCGAACTCTGTTGTTCGCGTACGCGCTCTCGTTGCCCATCTCTATCCTTCTCTCACGCTGATCTCGCTATTACGCTTCTTCGTTGTTTCACGGCACGGCGCGTCCGTAGAGGTTATACGGCGCTTGAGCATGCGAGGCGGAAACGACGTCTCGGAGAGACGGGAAATGCGGACGAGCACACGTCCTTAGAACAGCCGGAGCTGACGAGACAAAGTACATGTGCAACTGACGTTCTGGCGATTCCAGAAAGAAATGGATATAAAAAAAGACCCGAGAGATGAAGAATACGTACGTTACCGCAGTCACAAGTCCGACAGTATTACGTACTACATTTTATAAATGTACAAGATATATAAAATATTGACAAAGGTAGAATCTGACAAAATAGTATATTACTCAACAAGTGCGCAAAGTAGGTGATTACCGCAAGAGTGTGAAAATCACCTACGTGCACGAGTTGCGTAAACTATTTTTTCAAACGAGTGTGTAAAGCAATATCAAAGTAACTACTTTGCGCACGCCGTTTGAAAAATGTATTTCTTTACCCGTTTTGATTCAACCAATAATACATGCATTAACCAAAACTAAAATACCTAAATGTTGTCTGAAAAGTTTAAAGTTAGTCAAAACCCAGGAGTACTGATTGATATTTACTAAATCTCTATGTATTATAATAAATTTTAAAAAGCATTTATGAAATATCCTTATATGATACTATTCGTTATGAGCATCAGCTTGGAGGGGATAAAAGAAGCGATCGCAACTCACGAGATGGCAGAAAATGGAAATAGAGGTGTAACCGTAAAGCATTAATATATATATATATACGATATATATATATATATATATATATATATATATATATATATATATATATATATATATGTTGAATATACTACCTGAGTTTCCAACTTTTGGAGGGCGCCACTGGTCATGCTCTGGATGAATAGTTTGACCATCAGTGAAATTAAAAAACCGTTGCAACTGCCTTAGCAGAATGCTTTTTCAAAGAGAAGTCTTGATTAATGGAAATTCGCATTAAATAAATTAATACTAATATTAATTTATGGTTTCAGGGTTCAGAATAGCCATAAAAGAATAAGTTTGGAAAAACTTTATGTATATTTTATATATTTTAGTAAGCAGTGCTAAAAACTTAATTTCGATTTGATAAAATAGCTATTTTAGAATGAAATGGATACATTCTTCAAATTCAGGTTTTTTTCTTGTTGAAAATAGCTTAATTATAGTTTTAATAGATAAATCAAAAGAAAATAACGCATTTTTGACATGTATTTCTATCTTTTATATATTCAATACAAACTGCTGATAAAAATTAATTTTAATTTGTTAAAATAGGTACTTTTCGATGATTCTTTAAATTTACGTTTATTTCTTAAAAATAGCTTAAGAATAGTTTTAAAAGACATAAATCGAAAGGAAATCTCGCGCACTTTAAGAATTTGTGTCTATCTTTTATATATCTTCTGCAAAAAATCAAAACTATAAAATAAAAATTTTCCTTTTTAACGTTTCTTATTAAAAGTGATTATTTTATAAAAGACGTCCTAAATATTATCCATTGAACGCCAAATTTATATCAGATCAAAGTTTAAATGTACCTCATATGTCTGCAAAAGTTCAGCTCGCAACATGCTTCCCTGCAAGAATTATGGTGGGCACAAATTTTGGTTTCACACATACATACACACACACATACGTATATACATACCGACATGCGTTTTTTAAAAACATATTTTTCTGGCTCAGGAATCTCAAAAACATGGAGATTTATCAAACTCTATTATCCGAAAATTTTCATCGTTACAAAGCTTTCTCTTTGAGAAAGCAAAAAGAAGTGTTTACTTATCTAACAACAAACTCATTAAAAGTGGCGTAATTGGAAAGCTTTTAAAAGTTTACATCATTTATTCGAGATTAAAAACCAAAATTTTCTACACTCCTCACTTAGTGTTGAAGTATATGACTCTAGAAAGAGTTACCCGTTAGTCCGTTAAACTCAAAGTATAGGTACTAAACTTTTAGAGTGAAAAGTAACTCTCGCGAGTTCTAGTGCGCTATAAGTATATTATCGACCGCTTCGATTTTGCCGGATAAACTTTTCGCTTTGCACAGATGAAATTTTTCATTTCGTACTTAAAAGTAAAATTAATTTGTGGAACTTCCGACATCAAAGCGACACGTCAAATATGTATAATTAAAAAATCAACGTTGACGTGCAGTATTATAAATTTGCACTCGTGTATAATAATAGTATAATGAATTTCGCGCTTAGCGCACATGAGACTTGACAAACTTCAGCGGCGCACATAACATCAAACGCGCGGCTGCGTCCCAACTAGGTGTAAACTGCCATTGTACTGTAGCGGTAAATATGTACACGGAGGAGCGTATATTAATTAAAGTAAGTAATACTGGTGTAAATACAAGGATCGCAACGCACGAGCGAGTCGCTGAATGAACTGCGCGCAACCCTTGATTATTGATATTATGACTGAAGACAGAATAGTGCTAGGCACATGCGACCGTTCAGTATAAAATAACGAATTTTTCAATGTTACCAATTAAAGCTAAAGTTATATTGGTCTGTAACAGCTTCACAGCTTGTATTGAAACCACAATTTAGATTGTCAACAATAAAATATTCGCCGTTTTACACTGAACTGCGCATGGTCGCATGCGTCAGGCGTAATATTCTGTATTCAGCCTATATATGACCGAATACCATGTAGTCTCCTTTACTCGCATCAGTGATTATAATCATGATTTTACCCAGTACCTTTTCGTGCTACTACTTATACTCGGAGCAATACCGTGGAGAACCAGTACATTATACACTTTGAAGAGACTCTTTAAGTAAGTTATGAACAAAAACAAGTGATAGTATACTTCAACATTCAACTACCAACTTTCTCTTCGATTTGTTTTGCTTCAAAATATGTAGGTTTTTCGAAATGTCTGTATGTATGTCTGTATGTATGTGTGTGTGTGTATGCGTGCGAGGTGTGTGTGTATGTGTGCGTGTGTGCGTATGTGATCCAAATTTGTGGTCAGAATAACTCTTTAAGGGCTGAAATTTTGCAGGTATGTCAGATATGACCCAACATATAACTGATTAGATTTTAGAGCTAAATGGTCGAAATTTAGTGTTTATTTTAACAAATTTTGATTATAAAAAAAATTTTAAAATAAAAAATTAGATACCTATGTTAAAAAGATACATACATTCGTAAAGTCGCCATAATTGTCATTCGATTGGAGTCTCTTACAATATCTTCAAAGTTTGTTTTTGTTAAAGAATTGCGATTTTGAATTCTTTAAGTTTGTAAAAGTTGAAAAAAATCATTCTTCTCATTTTATACTTTTGATATGTCAAAAAGATGCATATATCCGTAAAGCTCATGTAATTTCCTTTGGATTGGTGTATCTTTCAGTTACTGTAATCTTGTTTTTGAAAAAGAAATGCGATTTTGAATGTTGAATTTTTTTTTAAATTAAAGAAAAAGTTATTGTAAATATATACATTAGATAAGTAAAATA
This sequence comes from Gastracanthus pulcherrimus, assembly GCA_949152435.1. Classification (NCBI taxonomy): domain Eukaryota; kingdom Metazoa; phylum Arthropoda; class Insecta; order Hymenoptera; family Pteromalidae; genus Gastracanthus; species Gastracanthus pulcherrimus. The sequence continues at coordinate 50,367,599 of OX424574.1, forward strand.
TATGTGCACTTATACCTGAACAAGGCGTAAATTTCTATGAATTATAATTCATACACACACACACACACTCACTCAGACACAGATACGCACATACATATATATATATATATATATATATATATATATATATATATATATATATATATATATATACATATGTGTGCGCGCATGTGTGTGTGTGTGTGTGTATACGTACGTAAGTACGTATGTGGTAAAATTTTGTAGTCACCATAACTTTCGTTGGCCGTTGTCTTTCGGGCTGAAATTTTGCAGGTATATCAGATATGACCCAATATAGAACTGTTTAGATGGAGCCCAATTGACAAAACTTACGTCTTATATTAAAAAATTAAAATTTTGAAAAATGTTTAAAAAACAAAAAAAAATCCTTATGTTATGCGCCTTTGTTTTAAAAAATTGTATAAATTTATTAAATATTGAAATTTTCTTTATAGCACTGCGTGGCCTAAGTCTGCACTTATGTCACGCCTATCCGTGACATAAGTAGTCTATTAATGCGACGTGCTGGTCGCCCTTGCTACGCTCGGGCGCTACCGCACGGTGCAACAATGGATTGCTCAGGGCACGGATAGGCGTAACAGCGGACTTAGGGCAGGCAGTGCTATAAAATAGTATACAATACTCGTGTCATAAGTCGTCCTTCATACACGCCGTGCTGTAAAGGACTACTTCGGTCACTCGTACCGTAATGCACTATTTGATTAATGTATCTTAGTATCTTAACTAGCAAAAAGCCTGAAATATACTTTAAAGTTATTTTTGTTAAAAAAATTCGATTTTGAATTTTGAGAATTTGTAAAATTTTAAAAATAGTATATTATGCAACAAGTGCGTAACATACGATTTTACACACCAGTGTGTAAATCCTGCTAACGAGTTACATACGATATTTATTTTTACAGTGTGCGTAAAAAATGGATTTTACGCCCGTTTTGAGGGCGTGAAATGCAATTTTACGTAATCACAGAAAAATAATGCGTCACAGGAATATATCGGCTAGGCATTTGAATAAGTATATTTTTGGAAGTTTAAACTGTGATCGAATATCTCCCCTTGTGAATCCGACTTTGTGCCAGAATAATGATTTCTATATGAGTGCGTAAAATAGCATTTTACATACTGAAAAGAGTACCATAATAGTATATTATGACACTGTTGTGGGAGATGGTTTTCTACCTTGCTCGAGGGTTTTCGCACAAGCGAAGCGAGTGAGAAAACCCTCGAGCAAGGTAGAAAAACACCTCCCACAACAGTCTCATACGATATTTTATAGCACAACAACCTCAAAATCGACAATAAAGTTGGCATTTTGAGGTTAGTGTGCTATAAAGCTCATTTTACGCACCATTGTATCAACAAAATTATTTATTCATTATATACGTTAGATAGGTATCTCATAAATTATGTATCTATATATTCGTAAAGTAGACGAAATTTGTAAAAGTTATACAAAAATTGGTTGTTAATGTATACATTAGATAAGTAAAAAATGTGCACCTATTCATAAAGAAGGCGTAATTTCCTTACAATTGTGTTAATTCAGATATTGATATATGAATAAGTATATAATAATTATACTGTATAATATGACCGATACCTCTTTGAGAAAGCTGAGTGCCAACTCAATTGGCAGCGTTTTTTTCATTTTTTATTAATGTTAAGATAATATCTTTCTGATAAGTTGTTGTTTTAGATTCGGACAATAACGTTCCAAAGGGATATATTGAATATTCCCGTGATAAGTGGATTTAGCATCCATTTAATATATTAGGACAAATAATTTCATATTGGAACGATTAATTTTTGAGGAAGCTAAGTGCTAATGAATTGGCAATGTATGTCATAGTGTGTGTATGTGTGTGCATATGTGTGTGTGTGCGTTAGTGTATAACATACATGTAAATTTTGGTTAGGTTATACCGGGTGGTTCACGAGATACGATTGTATCTATACCTATACACACACACATACAAACGGACATTTTTTGAGTGGTATATTTAACACAAAAAAATTTTATTAAGACAATGCTTCTTTCAGAGATGTAACGTTACCGTGATGCGTGTCATAAGACGGTCCTGCGACCATCTTAAGACGGTCATATGACTACTGAAAATATGACGAAAATTGTCATACTTTACCAAGTTGGCAAAGTCGTGACCAAAGTCGTGACCAAAAATGTTATGAAGGTCATTTTACATCTATATAGATGTTGAGACTCAGAAATTAGATAAAAAAGGTAACGTACAATTCTACAAGGTTTCTACAGTTATTAATTTACAAATTTGTAAAACCTACCCATTACGTATTTTAAATCGATTTTTTTTATTGTAACAGAAATTTATGACGTAATCAAACATTTTATGACGGTCATTTTACATCTATATAGATGTTGAGAAACGGAGTTTAGACATATAAAAAGAACAACATTTTACAATGTTTTTTATATTTTATCTTATAAATATCTAAGACTTTCTATTCAGTATCTTTAATCGAGAAACCATTATTTATTAAAACATAAAATTTTACATGGTTTTTGTTTTATAAATTTCCACACCGCTATTACATATTTTTCATTAAGAAAACCTTTTTTCTGCCTGTTATTTGACATTTATATAGATGTTTCGTATAATAATGACAATTTTTTAAAGACGGTCTGGTCACATGACGGTTTAAAAAATTACCGTCATTTCACATAGAAGACTTAGTGTGACAAGTTATGACGCACAAGACGGCCTCAAGACGGTCATATTTTGTGTCTTGTGACATTTTTTAAAATGACGGTCATTTTACATCTCTGGCTTCTCTTCGAGAAAGCAATAAGTACAATCATTGGTATAGTTTTACGTTATTAGTATTTATAACATTGATTCCAGTCTTGAGATAGAGGATTTTATAAGAAATTTAATATATAGGTATATAAACTAATACTTCCCGCTAGAATGCCTTCGCTACGGCTGGAACAAAGTACTAGACCTGATTATGGAAAAGGAGCCGAATTGCCGATGTAAGTTATCATAGTAGGTACACAATTGAATACTTTGCCTATTATATCATTTATATTTCTTTAGGAAAGTAGAGGGCCAAATCAGTTGACAGCACAGTCTCATTCCTTTCAAGAGCTTTATAGATAAGCGGATAAAACAGAAAAAGAATGCAACTAACATTATAACAAAATTGATAACTATGCAACGTCTCCGCGGAAATCTGGCTATTAGCAAAATTAGGTATTAATAAAGCGAGCAATATCACACCTGACAGTTTTACGAGCGGTTAATAAATGATAGCCTTTAGCCTGCACATCTGCCAGTCGACGGCGTGGTAATTCACGTAATTCTACCCCATCTAACGCTACAGAAAAGGATAAATCCGTGGGACGCTGGGGTGGACTCATGTGTTTCGAGGGTAAAAGCAGACACGTTATGTTTAAAAGCCCGATGTGAAATCTGCATTTTAATTAGCAAAGCCCGACCATACAGAGGAATATGCGACCAAGCAAGCGAGGAATAGGTGCTGTGGTGCGAAATGCGTTTTCCTAATCCGTCTTGTTATTTCAGTTCTTGTTAAGTACGACCGAGTCGCGCAGCAACCCTTTTACGCTCGAAGACACGGGCGTATGTTTCACCTTTGTTAAATCAATCAATCTTTCAAAGGTAAGATTCTGTTGCCCGAAAATTATGGTATTACTGTAAATTTTGTAATTTATAGTATTTGTGTATTCGAATAGATGCTTATTCTAAAAAGGTATTTGACGAATACATTTTCGAATACTTTTTGGAACCACTTCTATAAGCCTTATTTTTTCATGTGTGACATTTAAAAATTTTAATTTTCTTATTTCGTTGAGTATTTTGCAAGATATGAAAAGCATTCACCCAAATTTTGTGGTCGAATACTTGCCAAACTATGCGGCGAACACGATAACTCTTCTCCAGGATGTCGAAAACAAAAAAATTAAAAGCATTCTTAATCTGTGTATGAATGGCTATATATGTCAGGAACTAAGATATTAATTTGGTACAAAATTAACAAAGTGGAGAACAATGAAACAAAACGAAAAGAAAAATGATTTTTATTTGTTTTGTTTAATTGGTTGTCACTTTATTAATAACCCGTTAAAATAGAAAGCGGGTTGGTATTTTACATACCCTCAAGCCTTTAGTGACTCTAAGAAACTATATTTGCTGCTCATATAACGCATACACAATTTACTTTGTTTTTGGGTTCACTGATTTTTAAAAATCAATTATTGTAAAATTAATTTTTTTCAAAATGTTGACTCTAGTATCCTATTCTACAGAAAATATTACTAAAGAGACATATACGAGTAATAAGAAAAAAATTTTATCTATTAGTGCATACCACATTAATAATTATTTGCTGTTCGTTAACCCTAATAAGTAGAAGTCTCAAAGGTATAATAAATTGGGCCACTGCTCCTACAAATTATACATGAATGAGAAAATGTATTCAACCCTTGTACGAACCCTTGGGGTCTATTAGACCCCACGTGCAGACTACGCATTGCAATTTGATATCTCAGCAACTCTCAGTCAATAAAATAGTCGATTTGTGAGAAGAAAACTCGTTCAAATAGATAGTAAAGGTGTAGTCCAAAATGATGATAAAGATAAACAAAAGAGCTTATACATGACTTACGTGAAAAATAAATTTGATAGCACTCGCACGGAATCGCGCGAGCGTGCCTGCCCGCGACTCATGCACCAAACGCTGACTCGCTTTACGCGATGTGCGGCTGCTGCAGCTGCTTTGTAATTCGAAACTCGTCGTTCGTCGCTTTAGTTGCGTTTGCCCGTGAGAGAATAAAGGCGTTTGGGAGTTAATTAACGTCACTTGAGAGCACGAAAGTGTACGCGAGCAAGCGAACAAACGCACCCGCGACTAGACTACCGAGAGCGCGAGAGCAAATACATATATATAGCGTGTTTAAGACATCTCTGAATCTTCAGAAACTGCATAAAGATTTTATGGCAAAGGCGGCTGTTTCTGGCTGCGCACTTCTATGCCTTTGTTGTACATAGTTTGTACTGCGACGGAGCCATAAAGCGCTGAATCAATTTAATTTCAGCTCTAACTGACGTTTAAAGCAATCCAAAGCTATTTTACAAAAGACGATTTTGTCTTCTTTAATTAAAGATGTACTACTTTTATTGAATAAATAATTTATTAAAATAGTGGCTATAATGTCTATCCACTACATCTTTTCCATGCCGACAATTAATTAAAATAAATAAATAAATGGTTTATGACCGAAAATTAGTTTTGTTTTGTAAATATTCTGAATAATAAAACTATGTATTAATCATTTGTCTTTGTAAATACAAATTACTTATATTTTATAATATTTTAAACATTATTTTTCTTTATTAAAATTTATATAATAACTAAGAATGTATATTTTCAATATCTAATCTTTCCATGACGAGTAATGAGTTTTATTTAAAAGAAAATAGTTTGCGTTTTTATGAAATTAAAATATAACAGAAAATATTTGAGATAAATTATTTTTATGTTACTGTCTATAATCAATGTACCAATATATGATTTAAGTTTGATTTATACATCAAAATAATAATGTAATATGAAATTAAAAACCAGGAAAGGTTTTTAACAATTTCAACACACTGAAAGTTGACAATGTAATATTTCTGCTTTTGATTAAAATATTAATTTTGTGAAATCTTAAAATGTAAATATGATGAATCTTACATCAAATGAAGCCAGAGGTACATGAAAGTACAAGAAGCAAGATGAAATCCGTGATCTGGTATGTTTATGCTGCCGAAAATCCATAGGCACGGACTAAAATCCCCGAGAAAGTTGACGGGTCTCCGTGGAGATTGCGATTCTTCCGACAGTCGCAAATCAAGAACAGGTAGATATACAGGGTGAGAGAAGTGGCGCGAAAGGTGAGCCGGCAAGGAACTTAAGCGCGAACTGAGCCTCATGTCTGCGGGAGGTTTGCGGGGACATGATGATTACGAAGATCAAAGTAAGCAATCACCAAACAACGAGAGGCGAGACAAGCTAGAGTCGCCGTCGCCTCTACGCCGCAGACAAGCGAGGGATGAAATGAGAGAGAGAGAGAGAGAGAGGGAGAAAGAGAGAGAGAGAGAGAGAGAGAGAGAGAGAGAGAGAGAGAGAGAGAGAGAGTAAAGTATGCAACGGTTTTAGCTTCACTCCGTGGTGAACAGCACGTCACGTACTACAGCTACCTCGCTAGCTATATAACACGCGTGCATCACGATCACGCATACCATCATTGACGTGCTATGTTGATGGGCATCAACGGACCTCAACGTGTCTATGTAGTTCTCTTTCAATTTTTGAATACTATAGTATCATTCAATCATCCAATACTTTAAGTAGCTATTAAAAACCAATTTTCAAACAGTTGCAGAAACTTAGGTTAACTTATTATAACTTAGTATTCTTATAATAGATTTTTAAACAATTTACAAACACAAACACAATACTTTAGGTGGGTACAGGTAATATGAGTATGTAAGAAACATGGCCACCTATAAACTATCACGCTTTATGAGTTATTACACGGTACCGTAACTCTTACAGCAATCTGTTGTATCATACGATGTTGAGGAGCAAGGTGATCCCGCTACTAGCGCCATCTAGGTACTAAATAGTGTCATGTTTATGCGCGAAAGCATCAAAACGCTGATTTCTTAACAGGACATGCAGGTAAAAAAACCACTTTTACAGCGTGGTACGAGCGAAAAAAGTCATACGGTACATGAAATTGTAGCCTCTGTGCGTACTTTAAGATGCATCTATTAGTTTCTACTATATGCTGCATTAACGGGGAAAAAATTACAACTTTCATTGAAGCTTATCGGTTGACAAAATGGCCATACGTATGTGTCGCAAGGCAAAAGGTAATCAATGCAGTTACTAATCCCTAAAATTCCTACATCAAGGCATACGTTACAGGACGTTCCTGCTACGTAATAGTCTTGACTTTCTGAATCTCTTACTATATGATTTCACCATTAAAAGTGATAGGTGGCCAATTTACCAACACTGTTCATAAAATGGCCAATTTTTCACCGTTTACTATTTCTTCAATTATAATTCAGTGAAACAGATGTTACTTAGGGACCCATTCGGAAAAAAAGGCTTTACCGTTAGGTGTACTTCGTCAGAGTATCGTTCTTTCCCCATCAGCCGCAGCTCGTAACGCGACGCTCAAGCCGTCCGGCTCACGGCGCAGTCGCAAGAACAAGAGCTAAAGTTTCCTGGAGATTCTTGCCGATGTCGTTCGTACACGGCGCGCACACGCAGCAGCAACCCTTCCGTCTCTTATGTACGGTCGACCGAGCGCGAGCGACTCGCGACTCGCGAGCCCCTCAAGTACGGCCTGTTGAGACACGACGCACGAACTTTAAGAGTTAGTTCTTTCAGAAGAGCACGCCCTACTTCCTACACCGCTTCTGCTTGCACTAATCCGCCACATGCCCGACATCAAGCTGCAGCAGCTCTATTATACACCTCGAAATATACATCGCACCGCAGGGACAGCGACCCTTTTGCGTTGTGTATGACGAGATACGCCTCCAAGGCTTACCTATATGGTCTGAATTATGAACACATCAAATAGAACTCTCAGAGTCCTACGCAACATAAATTTGTCGCGGCACTACGTAAGACTGTATACCACTCATGCACAGAAACTACCGCGGTAGACTGGCATTAATATCAAGCAAAGTCACTAGAGAGGGTTTCATTTTTTATTTTAATTTTGGTTTAATTATCTTAATTAAATTTCATTCTAAAGCATTGTGAACTACTTATCAACGTTTATAACCAATTCCTGGGTAAAAATGACTAATATATATCATAAACGCATTATTGCAACATATGAGCATATCTGATCATATATAAACATATACGCTCACTAGAATGGGTCGAAAAAAAAATTTTCTTTTTATTTGCTTCCGAGTAACAATAAAAAAGAATCCATTTTTTCAAACATTTTTTCTAACTTTTTAATTTCTCTAAATTTTTCTAACTTATCAATTTTTTCAAAAATTTTCACACTTCATTTTTTTCAACAATTTGATTTTTTCAAAAATTTTCAATTTATTCCAAATCTGTCACTTTTTTCAAAAGTTTCCAATTTTTTCAAATTTTCATATTTTTTAAAAAATTTCTATTGGAAATGGGTGTTGAATAAATGATAATACACAATGTATATTTCAAATAAAATAACTTTCGTTTGTTTAAAGTCGCACAAGGAAGGAATAACGTCAGTAATGTACGACTGCTCTAGCTAGATGCTCTAGTACGACTAAAAACACTTGACAAAAGGGCATAAGAGAATATCGGGGCTGACGCATATAGTTCCCCACTCTTTTCTATATCTCGCATTTGATTTATGTCTTTGTGAGAAATCTATTAAATCCTATTAATTTCTTTTTCCAAATATGAAAAGATCCTATTTGCTAATAGGATGTATATGCTATTTTGGTATTGGCGAATAGGATTTATAGTATATTATGACACTGTTGTGGGAGCTGGTTTTTTACCTTGCTCGAGGGTTTTCGCACGAGCGAAGCGAGTGAGAAAATCGAGCAAGGTAGAAAAACACCTCCCACAACAGTCTCATACGATATTTTATAGCACAACAACCTCAAAATCGACAATAAAGTTGGCATTTTGAGGTTAGTGTGCTATAAATAGATTTATCACACTAGGGTAACTACAGTTACACACATACGTATTGTAAAGCATAGCGATATTCAAAATTTTCAAAATTTTTCAAAATTTTCAAAATTTTTCAAAATTTTCAAAATTTTTCAAAATTTTTAAATTATTTCAAAATTTTTAAATTATTTCAAAATTTTTAAATTATTTCAAAATTTGTAAATATTTTCAATATTATCAAAAATTTTAAAACTTTCCAGTTTTTTCAAAGTTACTAAAATTATTTAGAAATCAGCATAAATAAATTCAAACCACGATAAAAAAGCGTATTTAGAGTTCGGAAATTAAATTTAAGATTCGTTTTGACATATAAGTTGAAAAAGAAAAAATAACATTTATATGTTTCGATTGCACATATATACGAACTTTTATTTCTAATATTAGTATAAAAATCGAAAAACGCCAAACCTGATGTTTCAATGGGAATGCGCTAACTAAAAGAGTCATCCTTGTGATTTTGCCCTGCAGCAAATGGCTTCTTTTAACGTATAGAAAATGATTATTGCTACTTGGAATCGAGTAAAAATAAAATTTCGGCCCATCCTATGGCTTTCTGTGAATGATGATAAATACTTTCAACATTTTCTTCCTTCGAACAAGTTATTCAAAAGATTAATAAAATTAATTAACTTATCGTAACCTAAATCTATACCCGAATATTTATTCAAGCTTACTTCACTCACTTCACTGCAAACTCAGGATGAAGTGATCTTCTTTTTTTAATGAGTTTTAAAAAATGTGTATTATGGACTTTATGTTCAGGGTTTATATTAAAGAAAGTATATATTACACTTTTAATAAAATTTGAAGTATTTGTGGTTAAAATAAACTTTCATATTCGTGCACTTAGAGGCTCATTTTGCCCTGGTCTCATTTATAATGGTAATATCAAAGATAGATTTCGTGTTGCGCACGTTAGGCTGTTCGCGATAACGCATTACAAGTCAGTACTTGTTCTTGTTTGGCTTTTGAATGGACGAAGATGTGATTCAGTGAAACGGCTGTTAGCGTAAATGCTAATGATCTTCTTTATAGTCAATTCATATAACATGTATTCTAAAAAATTCAGTAATTATCCCCTAAAATCAAATGTTTCGAGAATCTTTTTAGCAAAATCAACTTTATCTCAAAGAATATCCTGCAAAATTTCAGATCGCTGTACCATATAAATTTTGAGTTGTAATCATCCAAAGTTGATCGGTTCTTTTGCTCAGCCGTCGATATAAACAAATTCATCTATATTAAGATTATTATTTCTCAGCTTTGTTTTGACTCACGTAGTTGGGGGATAACTTACCTGAATTTTTTGGGGTCGACTCCAAAAAGTTCAAGATCTAATTCACTTAGCCAATTGTTACTATTGATAGTGAGCTTACTTTTCCACATTCCATATATTATTAAAAGTAATATATTATCTTTTACTTTTTAGAAGGTTACTTTTTGAAGTTGGTTGTGTTTTTCTAAATTATATATTATTTATCACGTTTTAGTGTTATGTTAAAAAAGATGACATGAAAATTTATACTTTGCCAATACTAATAGTACCGTCTGAGTATTGGCTCAAAACAATAAAGTGCAACTCAAATGGCTGCATATATTGATAAAGTTATGCAGAGAACTCATTAAAAAGTCGGCTTAATATGGTATTTCGCCAGTACTGGCATTGTATTGACCCAATACTGGTACAGGCTTGTATTGGATCACGTACCAGAATACCCTTTATTGAATAAGAAAAGAATCATCGATATTGGCAAAGTCATTTCCTGTGTAATCGGTATAATAAACATAGAGGAATTATTCATAAAAATATAGTTTTTTGGTTGTACTGGCGTTGTACAGGCCCAGTACTTGAACATTTTTGTTCCGTGACCTAAGTTGAACGATACCAAGATAAACGAAAAAAGTTTCATGTTGAATGGTTCAGTATTGCTCAAGAAAATCGTGGAAAAACATACATACATAAATACATATGTAAGTTTAATTATTCAAGAAAATTGCCGTTTACGTGAAAGTCAGTATTACGGGCTATGAATAATGAATTCATAGTTTGAAAAAATGAAGCATATACTTGAGACCTTACTATAGAACAACTAACAATTTTTGAATTTGCAGAAATTAAAATTCAAAGAAAAGTGTTCTAATTCGGGTTGCACCAGCAAAATATTTCTCAGTGTGATATTATAGAGGATATCAAAAATTATATGAAAACTATATCTGCCGGATATGCACTCACATACCTATGTAGCATCTCAACCCAAATTTACTGCACAAAAGACAAGTAACACATGAGCATAAGAAGTTTAAAAATGTAGTTGCGTTTTACAAAGAGATAAATGTCCAAAAAGCTATTAAATAAAACATACCACGATTGTAACCTAAAATACAATGTCGAGTGATCATGCAACTAAATGCCAGACATGTACAAAAAGTTTAAATTAAGTTTACGAAAAAGTAAAAAGATGTTTTAAATGCAAACCCGAATACCGAAAGAAACTAAAATATGATAAATGCCTTGTCAAGGGGGACAATTTACCTCGCTCCACTCTCCATATAATAAAGACGAAAACTTGTCCGCAAGAGAAGCAAAGGGAGAGGGCTGGCTCGTCTATGTGCTATCGACGAATGAGCCGCTGACTGCATGTTTAAGACGGCGGCGTCGCGAAACGCGCCGCCTCGCGCAGGCCTAATTGATATTCCCGTACCGTCGATGCACTTGTCTGAGCGTTTGATCGAGCTACGAATAATAATCTGGCCGTGCGGTCGCACGCGTGCGCCACGTCGCGCGCGGAAACATCGCAATAGCAAGCGGCCGTGCAGCTACGCGTCCCATTGATTCTTCGTAAATCGCTCTTAAAATATACCATCGCCAGGACTTGGAATCAGCCAGTCTATAGTTGTACTCTACTGCTGTGTACAATATAGATATAATGGGGTCTATTGCACTGTCGGTCCGTGCTCGGAAACATCATTTGCCCCTGGTTTGCTGTGAAATGCGCGGAAATGGATTCACTTATGTTTCATAAGTAGCCAATCGCATCCCTTACATAATTTTATTAAGTTAACGGACAACTAGATTATGTATAATTATTAGAATACCAACCCGAAATAACTACAGTATTATACAACATTTACATACATTAAGGGGACGCCGGATATCTCTGTCCTTGTCTAATTGAGTTTTCATTCATAATTTTAAGAGAAATCATATTTTTCTTTAAATAATAGTTGTCCCCGCTTCGTTTTATAGTAATCTACATATATGTCCAAGCTGGGTTCATATGATTGTTTTGTTTTCGAGAAAACTTTGACACACTAAAAGGGCCAACTACGTGGAGATTAACCTTTACATACTAAGTTTGTCAAAGTTTTCTCGAAAACAAAACAATCATATGAAACCAGCTTGGACATATAATTAGGTTACTGTAAAACAAATTGGGGACAGCTATTATTTTGTCATTAAACAATTAACTTTGTAAATAAATAACGAAATACGTGTGTAGGATAGTAGGAATCTACTGTCGGTATCCGACGTCTCCTTAAGTTTATAATTAAAGGAAACGAAATGTAATTTGAAAATACCGCTAAGAATATCCCGGAACAATTATATGACTACGTAGTTATCTTTACATTTATAATATGATAATACAATTTTAATTAATTTTGCATAATACATTTTATTCTCGACTCAACCGTAATGGACACTTTATTGACCTGAATAGCGGGACAAAAGTAGCATATAATCCCGCAAATCTACTTTTTCCCACAAACTTACTTTTTTCCCGCAAATGCATTTTTTAAAATTATTTTTCTCTATATTAAAATACATTTTCAATACATTCTCGTTTTTACCGGAAGTCCCTCTCTTTAAGTTAATAAAGTGGTTCCAGTTAAGTCGGGAATAAAGTTCTATATGCAACACGGGAATAAAGTCGAGTGTTCCCTCAGGTGATTAATGCCCTAGCTTCGCTCGGGCAGTAAACCCGCCCACGGGAGTAATCTTCGACTTTATGCCCTTGTTAATAATGCACCGTCACGAACCCTATTTCTAATCAGTTTGTCACATATATTACGATATAAAATTTAATTCACCCTGAAATTATTTTAAAAAAATAACATTTAATAGCTAACTATCTCACAAGCACGTTTGAAAACTTCACATGCTATTAATATGATATATTTTAAAGAAAAAAAATATTTTAGTTCAGTGTTGTCAAATACATCACGTTTTCGCCATTTCACTTCTGGCGACTGCAGTCGAGCACGCTAAGATTTTCGGATCGTTTCTTTATTATTATTGAATGTATCGTAGCAAAGCTTTTATATCTGAATTACTTAATACCTTTTTTGTATAAAACAATCAAAATATTAATAATAAATGTTACATGTTTAGAAAGAAAGGGAGATTAGAAATAGGTTCAGGATTTTTAGAATTTCCGCCATTTCTGATCAGTTTTATTACAACTATTTTAAATATTACAAGACCTTTAATTGTTCTAATCTCATCCAACAACAGCAATGAAAGTTGTTTTAACACACATAAACATCTTTCTTAGTTCAAAGTGTCGTAAAATCCACTGATACATCGCACGTTTTATAGGATTACTTTGTAGGTTATAATACTTACCGACCGAACGCTCAGGCGCGCATTTCAGCTGATTGACTGTCGTACGTTCGACTGAGCACAAATAATCGAATATTTATTTCATTAATCACCACTACTTAAACAAAAAATGTTAATTAGTTATCGTAGTTACTGTTATAATATTGTTTAATGTGTTTTTGCTTGTTGCATAAGATAATTACGCGTTAACAAAATTTGATTAGAAATAGGGTCTTGATTTGAATAGAAATTGCTCCCATGTATCATTTAGGTGGTCAGAAATTACTTCTTGTTACTTTTTTCCTTAAAGCTTTATTTTTTTTTATTATTTAATTAATTAATTTCTGATTATTTGTGTATTTTTCAAATTTTATATGAAAGATTAAGAGTTATATTTATCATTAGAAATGTTTCTTTTGAGTAAACAGTTCATTTTCAAACTGTAGTGCATCAAATATCCCGATATAGCGCCTTAGCTGATTAAAAACTGGGTCCATGACGGTACAATTTCTGTATTCATGTTTTAAGTGAATGTTAGTCCAAAACAATAAAAGGTTAACTATTTTTGTTCTCTATCAAATTTATTAAATGAAAATGAAATCAATGAATAAGCTCAATTATGCTCAGAGGAAAAATTATTTTTTGCTGAAATGGTCTATGCCTGAATAACCCCTGTAGGTCGTAATGAAACTATTGAGGTCCATGATCGGATCTCGCGGGGAAATCGCGGACCTGCCGTTTCTCGCCCATATTCCATTTCGATGAATCGGCCATAGACCGAGGCGAGTGGTACTTCAAGCTTTAAGACTACTTAGTAGGGTAATATCGAACCCTGATTACATCACATATGCGCACGCACGTTCGTACTGCCACCGCCCCCGCCGGTATACAATGCCATTAGAGAGGCGTAGCGATCGAGCCGGCAACAGCGAGCGATCGAAGGTGAGATACGTATAGGTTCTGGCCGCCATATGGCTACTGGTCCAGTCGACAGTCTACGGTGTGATCTACGAAACTGTATTGCATTGTATCCAGTACGACTAAAAACTGCTTTAAAATTCAAGTCCTCAATATTGAAATTTTGCTTAATTATAATAATGTACTTTAGATTACAGATTAAACTAAAAAGATTTATTTAAGGAGGTTCGAGCGCCAAATTGAAAATGAACTGCTAAAAATTTAAGTCATTTAGGAAGCTCGTTAACGAGAAAAAATTGTTTGAAATTTTTTTTATTCGATTTATGTGAATATATGAATTTTCTATTGACTACCATATCTTTACGAAAAAATGCTTACACTGTTTGAAATTTTTATAGCGACTTTAGATAACGCTTCTTTATATTGTAAAAGATCATCAAGTTTTTTTCATGAATTTTTTTTTGTTTTACGAATAAACATACATTTTGCTTCCTCTACGAGGAAGCTTTGTAATGGTAAAAAAAAAGTTTTGCTAAAACCATGTTAGAAACATGTTTTGAGAAACTGGAAATGAAAATACACTATTTTTAGAAAATGTCTGTATGAATGTGTGTATGTGTACATGTGCGTGCGTGCGTGCTTGCGTGAGTGTGTGGATGTGTATGTGTGTGTGTATGTATGGATCTGGATCAACTTTACTCTAAATATACACGGTGAAAATTAATGTTTCGGGGCTCATTTATTTGCTGTTCTTTAAGGAGGACGACTCAAAATATTTTCTTTTCTATTTTTGGATGCGTTTTTGTTTTTAGCGGTATTTCGATTTTTGAGTTTTAGTTTTTTGGATTTTTTGATACCGTAGAAATAATATCATCGATTGAGTGCTAATGTATTTGAAAGAGCATGAAATTACCTATCTTTTCCCACCCGAATTTTTGAATAAGCTATTTCCCTTCTTTTGTTATTCATAAAATCGTCATTTTTTTCAAACGGTTATATCTGTGAAATATAACAAGAAAAATTTTTGAAAAAATTGAGATAATTAGGAATATGGGAAGAAAACTCTGTGAAAGTTTTTGTAAGAAAAATTGATTTTTATTCAGTAGCGAATTCTGGAGTAAACCGGCAGCATTTGATCTGAAACTTTCTAAAACAGTAGCCTCCCTAGTAGAAAATTATCTAGTTTTATCGAGGCCCTCGATTATTCCCATGGCAAACTAGATAGATCTACATAGTTCTAGATTAATTTTCCACCAGGGCTCATTAGTATCTCTTGAACGGGTTCAAATCCCAGATTACAAAGACTTTTACATTTCGAGATATTTGAGGTTATGTGTGAGTGGCACGATTATTTTTCACCAAACAGGGCTCATTGTTTTCGTTTTTTAATGAAGATTCGAAATTAATGAGAAATTTAAAGATTCACCGACTCGTTTTCTTTTTAAACAATTTTCTGATTTTTGGATTTTTGAGTTATAGTTTTTCGAGTTGTTTGGTATATTAGAAATATTATTATCCATTTAGTATCAATTCATTAAACAGAGCATAAAATGACTGATATGACTTAGAAAATTACCTAGCTTTTACAACCGCAAATTTTAGATAGGCTCTTTCCCTTCTTTTGTTATATACAAAGAAAGTCATATTTAGTTTAAACCGTTATATCTCGGAAATCTATGATGGCAAATTAGTTACACAATATAAAGAGCTTTATAAAGATATTTTCTTTCACTCCAACACAAATGATAAATCACTCTCAGCGAAGAGTGAAAATATCACTCTTTTGAAAAGTGATGAATCACTCGAAGCCGACTGGCTCACTTATACCACAGAGTGAGAGATCACTCGATTCGAGTGAAAAATCACTCTTCCAGTTTTAGAGAGTACCGCTCTGACCACGTATTCTAAAACTAAGTTAAATAAGATGGTTGATAGAGCATCTCCCTGCTTTAGCCCGTTGTGAATGTCAAATGGCTGCGATAGTAAGGACCTGACCTGACTATACCCCAAATGTTATGTAGGCACATTCTCATTAAATTGACCAACTTTTTTGGTATCCCTAGCAGTACCAAGACGTAAAACATTTTTCATCTTATTATTGAGTCATACGCTTTCTTGAAATCAATGAATAATTGGCATACCGTTTTCCCATATTCCCATTTCTTTTCGAGGAGCTGTCTAACCGTGAACGTCTGATCGCTTGTTGACCTTTTTCTTCGAAATCCACACTGGTAATCTCTTAGGATTTCTTCCGCGAGAGGTGTGAGTCTATCTAACAGTACATTAGAGAGAATTCTGTAGCATGTACAGATAAGAGAAATGCCTCTATAGTTACAACAGTTTGTTTTATCTCCTTTTTTGTGTATTAGGACTATGATTAGGTCTCTCCATTCTTTGAGAATCGTTTCTTTCCTCCATATGGTGCAAATAAAATTATGAATTATTTTCTTAAGTGCTTTCGCTCCCTGTTTAAATAGTTCGGCCTGTAAATGATCTATTTCACGGGCTCTATTGTTTTTTAACTCGTTGATTGCCTTGCAGACCTCCTGTAGGCTAGGTTGCTCAATTTGTGGTTCAGCAATGTGAATTTTATTATAGTCTAAAGCGGTTTGTTGATCGTGTACGTTTAGGAGCACGTCAAAATAATTTTTTCACCTAATTAGTGGTCCATCTATGTCCGTTATAAGGTTCCCATGTTCGTCTCTTAGGATGTTAGTTTTACTTTGGGATCCTTTCCTTATTAAGTTTATACCGGTATACATTTTCTGAATATTATTTCTATTACTTATTTGAATGTAAGTAAGATGTTTATACGAACATTCGTAAATTAAAAAATTAATCTAACGTCTAACTTTGATAAATTTTAAATAATTGCTTCTAACAACAAATTGTAGACGGAATTGCTTTAATTTATATGAATATGTTGACAACGGTACGGGTGTCTCTTACACCCTTCTTCAGGTCAAAGAATAATTAATTCTATAATAAGCTTAAATCTAGGTAACTTATCTAGACCGCTAGCTGAATCCCATGCAACGTGGTTGAAAATTCCGTCGGACGTATTCAGCCATCGGGTGTCGGTGAACGATCAGATTGATTTTTTCCCACTCACAATGAGGCACTAACACTTTATAAAATGACATGCTTTTATATTACACTTATTCACTATTGCTTAAAAACATGCTATTAGATGCTGAGAAATGTTAGTTTAACTCTATATTTGATTACGTCATTACTGTTAATTTGAGTATAAGTAGGAAAACAAGGCGTTATAAAAAACTATTAAGAATACGAATTTTAAGGAATATGGCTTGGGAATCTACTAAGATATTGTTTTCTAAAGGTTTTCTGCGTTAACTTCTAGACGGTAACTGAGATCTCTCTTGGTGCAGTTACAAATACAGAATGGCAGAGCTCAGTTAAAAAAGAAGCTAAGATTTGAAAGCGAGAAGAAAATTCGTATTGATGTGACGAAATTTGTGTGTGTGTATACAAGGTGCGGATGAGAAACCGTCCGTATAAGACCCCCTTTGTTTTGCTCTTGGAGTCCTACTGCAAACTCGGGATTTTATATTAGTGAAAAGTCAGGGACCGCCTCGTGTACGGAGCACGTGTTTACTATCAAGACATTGATAAGTTTATATTGCTGTTGCTATGTTTCATTTAAACACTTAAAATAATTTGCCTTAATATTTATAATTATTTAAAAATAAAAATCTAATCAATTCTTTAAAAGGAAAATTTGAATAAGGGGTTTTACACTGATGCATATAGTGTCTAAAAATTGAAAGAAATATATATGAATATTTCTAAAAGGGTTTTACATTAACATATTTTATAGTATTTTAACTAATATCCTGAATTCAGTTGAACTGCTGATTACTGTTGATCTAGCGCTTTAAAGCCTACTAGATATGTGCAGTAACGTGTATCGTGGAAATAATACGAATTATAGCAATTTTTAATCTTTACAATATTGCATAAAGTAACAAGAAATGGAGCCATGAATTGTACACTATATAGATCTAGCGCTTTAAGTCTACCAGACATGTGTATTTGAAATTATACATTTTATTGTATTATTACATATTTTATAGCATCTTTACACTTATGCATATTATAAATAATAATGTAAAAATCTATGATCATTTATTATTATTTTTAAAAATATTTTATTATAATATTTTTTAAAGTTTGTTAATGTACGAAATGAAATTTTGATATGTATATTGAAGTTTATTACTATATGCCCTTTGATTGATAGTTTTAGGATTCGGATGTATATGAAACATCTCTGATAACAATCTCTTTTATAAATTGGGTTCAAAATCTAGAATTTCGACATTGTTCCAATCAGCACTATGTTTCTCATTTATCTTATGTTTTAATAAAACATTTAATTTGGTTTGATCTCGTTTGTCGATATCCTTGAAATGTTCTGTAACACGTACGTCAAGCATCCTTTTGGTTTGACCAATATACACTGCATCACAATCCAGACATTTGATTTTATATACTAAATTACTTTTCTTTTTATTTTCGATTTTATCTTTGCCCAGTCTTATGAACTTGTTTATTTTATTATCGGATTTAAATATTGTGTGTAAATCAAATTTGATTAATAGTTTTTGAAGAGTCTTGGAGCAACTTTTAAAATATGGGATGACCACTTTAATTTCTTTACTCATTTGTCTATTATTCATAAACCTTCCATATTTATTTAAACTTCTGTCCTCATTTTGAATTATGTTCAATCTTTTGGTAATGTTTTTGTTAATAAAGTTTAAGGGATAATCGTTTTGGGTAAGAATATCTTTGATTTTGTTTAAATTTTGAGTGTGGTATTTGGTGATGCCTCTTTTTTCTGGTAACGGGTTGTGTGACTGAAAGTCTAAGTACCTGTTTGTTGCAGTAGGCTTTGGGTACCAATTAGATAATAAACAGATGGACTGACATTGAACATAATACAGCGTTAACCCAAAGTGATTCCTTATATGGGATAAACCTCATATATAACAATACCTATTTTCAATTCAATAATCAATATTACAAACAAATCTTAGGAACTCCTATGGACTCGAACATATCTCCAACTATAGCCGATATAGTATTGGATGATCTTGAAACTTCTTGCCTCAAAAAATTGAATTTTGTTCCCCCATTTTTTTATAGATTTGTAGATGACATATTCACTCCATTCCTAGACATGTTAATTATTAACGAAAACAATAAAATCATTACTAATTGGTACCAAAAGCATACTGCAACAAACAGGTACTTAACCCATTTCTTCCCAAGCGGCCATTTTATAGTCGATTAGTTTTTTGCCTAAAACCGCCATTTTGAAATTTTTCATCGGAAATTTAAAAATTCTGACTTCAGAATCGGAAAGAGCGGACAATTTTACTTCAGAAAAGTGCTATTGGTTATTATTATTTTTTTTTTCGACAATTCTTTAGGCAAAAAACCAATCGACTATAAAATGGCCGCTTGGGAAGAAATGGGTTAAACTTTCAGTCACACAACCCGTTACCAGTAAAAAGAGGCATCATTTACATGTTGGTAGACAGAGACATACTACTGTCTCATTCCAAATACCACACTCAAAATTTAAACAAAATCAAAGATATTCTTATCCAAAACGATTATCCCTTAAACTTTATTAACAAAACATTACCAAAAGATTGAACAAAATTCAAAATGAGGACATCAGTTTAAATAAATATCGAAGGATTATAAATAATAGACAAATGAGTAAAGAAATTAAAGTGGTCATCCCATTTTTTAAAAGTTTCTCCAAAACTCTTCAAAAACTATTAATCAAATTTAATGTACACACAATATTTAAATCCGATAATAAACTAAACAAGTTCATAAGACTGAGCAAAGATAAAATCGAAAATAAAAACAAAAGTAATTTAGTATATAAAATCAAATGTCTGGATTGTGATACAGTGTATATTGGTCAAACCAAAAGGATGCTTGACGTACGTGTTACAGAACATTTCAAGGATATCGACAAACGAGATCAAACCAAATTAAATGTTTTATTAAAACATAAGATAAATGAGAAACATAGTGCTGATTGGAACAATGTCGAAATTCTAGATTTTGAACCCAATTTATAAAAGAGATTGTTATCAGAGATGTTTCATATACATCTGAATCCTAAAACTATCAATCAAAGGGCATATAGTATTAAACTTCAATATACATGACAAAATTTCATTTCGTACATTAACAAACTTTAAAAAATATTATAATAACATTTTTTTTTAAATAATAATAAATTATCATAGATTTTTACATTATTATTTATAATATGCATTAGTGTAAA
This sequence comes from Gastracanthus pulcherrimus, assembly GCA_949152435.1. Taxonomy (NCBI): domain Eukaryota; kingdom Metazoa; phylum Arthropoda; class Insecta; order Hymenoptera; family Pteromalidae; genus Gastracanthus; species Gastracanthus pulcherrimus. The sequence continues at coordinate 50,388,214 of OX424574.1, forward strand.
TATTCTAAAAATATGTAATAATACTATAAAATGTATAATTTCAAATACACATATCTAGTAGACTTAAAGCGCTAGATCTATATAGTGTACAATTCATGTCTCCATATTTTTTGGTACTGCACATGTCTAATAAAGTTCAAAGCGCTAGATCTATATACTTTACAATTCATTTTTCCATTTTAGTTACCATATACATTATTGTAAAGATTAGAAATTGCATTAATTCGTATTATTTCAACTTCACACTTTACTGCATATGTCTAGTAGGCTTCAAAGCGCTAGATAATAATAACTACCTGCAACACTAACCAACAGCTCAACCGAATTCGGAAGAGTAGTTTAAAATACTGTAAAATATGTCATAATACAATTAAATATGTAATTTTCAATACACGTATCTAGTAGGCTTCAAAGCGCTAGATCAACAGTAATCAGCAGCTCTATTAATGTAAAACCCTTTTAGAAATATTCATATATATTTCTTTCAATTTTTAGACACTATATGCATCAGTGTAAAACCCCTTATTCAAATTTTTCTTTTAAAGAATTGATTAGATTTTTATTTTTAAATAATTATAAATATTAAGGCAAATTATTTTAAGTGTTTAAATGAAACATAGCAACAGCAATATAAACTTATCGATGTCGTGATAGTAAACACGTGTTCCGTACACGAGACGGACCGTGACTCTTCACTAATAGAAAATGCCGAGTTAGTAATAGGACTCCAAGAGCAAAACAAAGGGGGTCTTTAAACGGACGGTTTCTCGTCCCCACCTTGCATATACACACGCACACACTCGCGCACACAAATTTCGTCACATTAATACGAATTTTCTTCTCACTTTCAAATCTTAGCTTCTTTCTTAACTGATCTCTGCCATTCTGTATTTGTAACTGCATCAAGAGAGATCTCAGTGACCGTCTACACGTTAACGCAGAAAACCTTTGGAAAACAATATCTTAGTAGATTCCCAAGCCATATTCCTTAAAATCCGTATACTTATTATTTTTTATAACACCCTATTTTCCTACTTATACTCAAATTAACAGTAACGACGTAATCAAATATAGAGTTAAACTAACATCATTTCTCAGCATCTAATAGCATGTTTTTAAGCAATAGTGAATAAGTGTAATATAAAAGAATGCCATTTTATAAAGTGTTAGTGCCTCATTGTGAGTGGGAAAAAATCAACCTGATCGTTCACCGACACCCGATGGCTGAATACGTCCGACGGAATTTTCAACCGCGTTATGTGGGATGCAGCTAGCAGTCTAGATAAGTTACCTAGATTTAAGCTTATTATAGGATTAATTATTCTTTGACCTGAAGAAGGGTGTAAGAGACACCCGAACCGTTGTCAACATATTCATATAAATTAAAACAATTTCGTCTATAATTTGCTCTTAGAAGCAATTATTTAAAATTTCTATTACTGTTTTCTTGTATTGCTGAGACTTTATTATTTTCCCACTTTCGTTTTTATTCCGAAAAATTCATTTGGCTTGTTACCTTATATCCGTAATACGGTAATGTACGACGGTGATCTCATTCGCGTTGTTAAGGCTAAGCATTCTTTCTTTTTGCATTTTTCTATTCCACTCCTCGCATTCTTCGTCAAACCATGGTTTTTGCTTGTTTTTTTTCCGCAGACTTATCACCGTCCTAGCAGCTTGTTTTGTAGAACTTTTGATATTTTCCCAGGTACTTTCGATATCACTCCCTACCTCCGGGTCGCCTAACCTATTGTTATCCGATACATCCAGTTTACTTGAAATTTTCTCCCGATATCTAGTTTTAATTAGCGGGTCATTTAATTTTTTGCGATTAAATTCCTCTGGTTGGCATGTTTTATTCATATTTTTGTTTTCTAGTAAACGAGCCCTAATCTTGGCTATAACAAGAAAATGATCTGAATCGCAATCGGCTCCACGCTAAGTTCAAACGTCGAGAATGTCAGCGTGCTGTCTTTGGTCAATTAAAACGTGGTCGATTTGGTTAAATGTGCGTCCAACGGGACCTCTCCAGGTTACTTTGTGCCTGTCTAAGTGAATGAAACATGTTTTTTTAACTATAAGATTCTTAGACGCAGCAAATGTATTACTCTCACTCCATTGTCGTTACTCACGTCATGACAACTTTATTCTCCTATGGTCGGTCTAATATTTTTTGAATATTTTTTGTCATAGGTTGAAAATCAGTTAAACACCTGCTCTAGTTTTGTATAAAAGGAGTCTTTGAATGTATCATCCGTGTCCTCTGTTGGGTAATGGACATTAATAAATACGTACTTGTACCATTAGTACAGTAAAATAAACTAATTTAAATGTGTAACATTCTTTGCAATACGGAATTGACTGATATTCCTGGAAAACATAGCTGGATCTTTTCGAACATTAAATTTTGAAATAGTTTTATATGACCACACAATAGAAAATATGATTATTTTCGCGTTCATAAGAGGACTAGGAAAATTATGGTGGAGAACATGAACCTAGCAACAACCCGCGCGGGAGTCATAATTTTGGCTTCTTTGTGCGCGCCATGCTAAAGTGATAAGCTACATTAATACTAGGATTATCCATTGTAGCCAAAACCATGTATAAACGCAATCACTTCTCCTTCTCCGCTGACAACTGCACATATCCGCGTGTCAGGTCTGATTAATTACGGATAACTTACCATAACTGGAGCTGCCTAGTGTACGAAGATGTCTAAAACAGTAGTCTGCAGTGTAGTATTACGTCACTTAATAGCTTATTGTCAATACCTACTATGAACTAATTGATCTATTGGCGTAAAACGATTTTTATTAAAGTGGAGCACTACATTCGTTTTCACAAAAAATCTTGTTTTACATTTTTTCTTTTTATTGTAAAAATTAAGCTTTGATATTTTAGAATATATAATGAAATTATGGATACAAATCTGCTAAAATACAAATTCTGATAAAAATCAATTTTGATTAACGAAGATAAAGTTTTCAAATAAAACTTGCTGTAAAAGTGTACTTAAAAACGTTCATATTTTGGAAACTCAAAATGTTCTATAAGGCGTCTCGATTCTTTACATAACATGCTCAAACTTTCAAGATATATTTATTAATATATTGTGCCAAAAATTTGCTTAATTTTTTATTTTTTATTACGTTTACGTAAAGTATGCCTGATGAATATGCTCAAAAATATTTTTATACAATTTGACAGCTTCTTTTTAGTTATAAAATGCTTTATTTCTGTAAAAGTAATACTAAATAAAACAAAAAATGTTTTTGTCATACATGCAAGAATTTCGCGGTTTTTTATGCCTGAATAGAGAGCGCAAAGCGGCTGTTATCTGACCGGCGAGCAAAAAAAACTGTTTGTCCGCTCTTGGCAAAAACGGTTTGCCCAGCGAAAATTTGGAAAATTTTGGAAATTGTTTCTGTCTTTTTCTTAGTTGTCAGATTATTGGCTGCATCGTTTTTAGCCGATTTGGTTATAAGATATTAGAAATTATTCAATTTAAACAATACGTTTTCACCCGATATATCACGTTATCTCTAAGCTCTATCGATGTGCTTTTTCTTGTAGATATTAAATATTATTATATATGAGACTTACTATTCTAAGCTTCTAGCCAAATTTATGCATTATATTGCGTGAAAAAATCCAAAGATAATGTTATATTTAAAATATTATTATTTTGTGATTTTTGCAATACTGAATCTGTACCTATCTATAATATATCATAGAAAAACCACAATTTTTATACTATTTTGATGGTGGAATTTATAAACTAGTATATGTTAAACAGTACTAAAATTTTTAAATAAGTGGCTTTAAAAAATGATGCGTTTTTGTGTCTTATGTGCTTTCTTTTGCAATGAAAGAGAAAAAACACTAATTCAAACTTTTATAGGTATAGATTTCATTTAAATTTATAGATAAAAATAGATTTTAGAATCAATGATTCCGCTGATTAAAGACACCCTGATATACGATATATCCGATAATAAATTATTAAAAAATATTCATTTTTCAGTAGGGTACAAATCACTCTCTGAGAAAGCATAGTGTCAAAGCTCTTTTCGGTGCGATTAGGAATGTTAACGGAGCGGAAAGGAGTAGTCACATTCCTTCCCGCTGCGACGAGATACTCGGAATTCTCAGAACAAAATAAAAAATAATTTTTTTTAAAATATTGCAATTTTTTTCAAATTTTGCAAATTTTTTCAAATTGAAAAAGAATTTAAAATTAGATTCAATTTATTTTTTTTTATTTTCATTGATATGGTGGACGGCGCAAATATGTGAGCACCCGCGTACGTCTTCGGTGCCGAAAGCGTCCTAGACTTCCACTCGTGCTCAAGCAAATCCCCCTCCCCTAGTTGCACAATGTACTATTTTGTAACACAAATATGATTTTCACACTTTTTGATACATGTAAAGAGGGCCCAAAGAAGCTATTGTCTGGCCGGCGGGCAAAAAAGTATCTATAATAAGATACTTTTTCGCTCGCTAACGAAATTTTCGTGAAAATAGGTCCTGAAAGTGTTTAGGCTTCCCAAAACCTGACGTAGCATCTGGATGATAACCCATATTTATGGGGGCCTAAACACTCTAGTATACCAGTTATCGAAAATAGGCCCTAAAAGTGTTTTGGCAGATACTTTTTCGCTCGCTAACGAAATTTTCGTGAAAATAGGTCCTGAAAGTGTTTAGGCTTCCCAAAACCTGACGTATCATCTGGATGATAACCCATAATTATGGGTGCCTAAACATTCTAGTATACCAGTTATCGAAAATAGGCCCTAAAAGTGTTTTGGCCCCCAAAGACCATAGGCTAATTTTGCTGTTTACCAGGACCATGTTTGCCATATCGCAAAATGGCTTTATTTGGTACCACTTTACATGCATAAAAAGCATGAATATCTGTACATGAGTCACAAAGAATATGGTGCACACCACGACGAAAAGGCTCTTTTTGCCCGCGTGTAAGTTCGCAGTACGAGTCGAAGGCGAGAGAGCACGAGACGAAGACATATACTTCACCCTACGTATACAATATACTATTTTCGCTCGTCGGTCGGAATACAGCCGCTTTGTGCTCGTTTTCGAGGCATGATAATAATCGAAAATCGTGCATGTATGTCAAAAAAGAATTTTGAAAATTCATCGATTCATTTTTGTTTTATAACGATTTCTATTTTATGATACTCTGAAATTGATAATGCAATTTATGAACATTAGCTTATAATTTTAAATGATTGCTTCTAACAGCAAATTGCAGACGGAATTGTTTTAATTTATATGTTTTAGTTTATAGTATATAGAATTAATTCTATAATAAGCTTAAATCTAGGTAACTTATCTAGACTGCTCGCTTCATCCCACACAACGCGGTTAACAATTCCGCTGGACGTATTCAGCCATCAGTGTCGGTGAACTATCAGGTTGATTTTTTTCCACTCACAATGAGGCACCAACACTTTATAAAATAGCATGCTTTTATATTACACTTATTCATTATTGCTTAAGCTCAACTGAATTCAGGATATTAATTAAAATACTATAAAATATGTCCAAAACAAGTTTAAAATACTATAAAATATGTCCAAAACAAGTTTAAAATACTATAAAATATGTCCAAAACAAGTTTAAAATACTATAAAATATGTACAAAATACAATAAAACATGTCTAGTAAACTTCAAAGCTCTACATCTCCAGAGCGTTTAAATTTAAACGTTAACTGTCCAGTATTAGAAAGTGTCCTAATATAGGTACATATCCCCTATACAACTCATAACAATAGTTTTGTTTGG
>OX424574.1:50394222-50396722 GCA_949152435.1 Gastracanthus pulcherrimus
CTGCAAGCTGGGTGCTTAAAGTTAACATTTAAAGGCCGCTACCTCGAATTTATGGTTTTCTAAATAGCACTTATGCAATTTTCCCGTAAAATCGCGAATAGAATAACTAAAACTGAATTATTCATCATAAAGAAAGTTTTGGGAATTAATACTACTAGAATTAAAAATCAGTTACGTCCTAAACGACAACTAATTTTTTTCGAGATAACAGTCGTATAAGTCAAAATTTTGACTTAAAACCGGCTATTTTTGGATATTTTTAATAACCTCAATCTTTGATGATTGTTCAAAAACCAAGATTATTTTGAAACTTGGTTCCAAATACTATCAATATAAAAATTGATACACCATAGAATATCAAAATGTGGAAGTTGTAGCAGTGTCTGTACTGCATCGCTTTACTAACATTTTAAATGCGATCTCTTATAGTTTCATGTAATTTACTTTCGGTAATATACGTCATAGGTACTTGCACGCAATATTGTATGAAATCTGGCATGAAGACCTTTAATTGTCGCAGCTCTTCTAAAAACATTCTGGTCAGTAGTCTATGCTTAATTGAAATATATAGAAAACATTAGGTGGTAAGTGAGAGACTGCAAATACAAGCCGAACTTTCTTCAATATTTTGCAATCTCCCATTTACCACCTAATTTTTTCTATAAATTTCAATTGAGCATAACTTTTAACCAGAATGTCCTTAGAACGGATGCGACAATTAAAGGTCTTCATGCCAGATTTCATACAAAATTGCGTGCAAGTACCTATGACGTATATTACCGGAAGTAAATTACATGAAACTATAAGAGATCCCATTTAAAATGTTAGTAAAGCGATGCAGTACAGAGACTACTACAACTTCCACATTTTGATATTCTATAGTGTGCCAATTTTGCCCCTCCCCCTAAAAAAAGTTAATTAAAAATAAAAAAAAAATTTCATTAAAAAAATGTATTTATTTTTAAAACATGTTAATACAATCAAAAATTACAATTAAATAAATTTTATAAGATAAAGATTTCACCCCAAAAAAGTTTAACTGAAAAAAAATTTTAATAAAAATAAAACCGCTGTGAATGCATTGATACTTAGCTTCCTCAAATTAAATAAATTGTTCCAATATAAATATCTTTATTCTAATACATTAATTTTAGATTGATATATTTCTAATTAATAGCTTAAAAAAGGTCTATTTTTTAGCATTAATTGTTTGTTAAAAGAGAAATTACGAATAATTATAAGCTTATGATCTCAAATAGCATTATAGATTTAAAAATATCGTAAAATAGAAACATAGGTATAAAACAAAAACGAATCGCGGAATTTTTATTTTCTTTCTAATTTCGTGTGTTCATCAAAAAACGAAAAAAATAAGTTGTTTAATAAAAAATTATCTCAAATATCTTGAAAGATAGAAGACCTCATAGTCTGGGCAAAGAGTTCAGCCAAGAGATAGTGCAAAGCTACCTTTTTCAGCTCAATTTATTTTATAGATCTTCGATCATGTGTTTCTGAAATATCGTTTAAAAAAAAATGACGTTTTCGTGTATAACAAAATTTCGTGACGAAGAAGAGAGGTCATTTTATGCTCTGTCAAATGCATTTAAACTGAAGCGATCAATTTATTTCTAACGTACTAAAATAATTTACCTCATCAATTTCAGAATACCGTAAAACAGTGAAATTGTTGTAAAACAAAAATGAATCTTCATTAAAAATCAAAAAAAGATGAGCCCCACGTGGCAACAAATGACAACGCCGTTCTTGAGAAATAAGTTATCAAAACAGATTTTTTTTAAAAACATAACCTCACATATCTTTGAAAAATAAAAGTCCTTATGATCTGGGTAAAAAACTCAGCTAAGAGATAGTTAAAAGCTAACTTTCTGGAAATTTTCAAAAGAATCAATAATGTCGTCTTATTCAAGTTATCGTACGACATCGAAAATCGATCTTTTTTACGAAATGATTTTTTTCTCGGAAGCAAAAGAGTACTAAGACCCAAAAATACTGAATGTTCCTCTCGATTTTACTATTAACGAGAAATTTTTTCAATAAACTTCCATGATATATTTCAGAGATATAACCGTTTTAAAAAATGACGTTTTCGTGTATAACAAAAGAAGGGAACTGTGTGTGTTTATCTTATCAAAAGTTTCGGGTTGAAAAAGATAGGTAATTTTATTCTCTTTTACATTGTCACTGAACAGATGATATTATTTATAAGATATCAAAAAACCTGGAAAACCAAAACTGAAAAGTCGAAAAACAGCTAAAGACAAAAACGCATCGAAAACCAAAAAATAGTACATTATGTAGCAAGGGAATAAAGTCGAAGGTTATTCACAAGGGTATACTCGACTTTATTCCCATGTTGCATATATAACTTTATACCCGACATAACTGTAGCCACTTTATTGACTTAAAAAGACGGACTAAAATTTATTGAAAATGTATATTAATATAGAGTACATAATTAAAAAAAAAATCGTTTGCGGAA